>CM023201.3:31361646-31407201 GCA_004115045.4 Sinella curviseta | reverse complement strand
TGATGATGCACTGTAGACTCCCTAACGCATATTAATTAATTAGGTAGCTAGCTTACTTTACTCCCAGCGTCAGGTTACAGGTCAACAGCGGATACACACACTTCCTTTCCGGTCACTTTCCAGCGGATAGCGCTCCAGTAGTAGTAGTAATAGTTAGATGACGAGGATGAGCAATTAGGTAGGCACACACACACAACAGTTTTCAGGGAATGAATAACTTTTACTTTTTTTATTTAATGCATATATTTTTTATGCAAACAGTTAGGCACGTAATTAGGTATATTCATTAACTGTCCATACTTTATCTCCCACACACAAACAAACAAAACAAATTTTCAAAACTGAAAAGTCGAAGACGCTAACTACTTTTTCCTGCTTCTTCTCTCTCTTCAACCTGCTTCCTCCTCCTTTGCTTGCCCAAACGATATTCCTTTCTTTTTTCTCTCTCTATCTATCTCTATATATTTATGACAACTCACTTGTCAACAAACTACACCTGATCCTATCCTTCCTATGTTGGTTACTTTAACTAACCATTCAAACGTTCGCTCCCTTCTCTCACTTTGTTACTATTTTCTGATGGGACAAGCGTCCCTACTTCTCACATTGCCCTCCAAAACACCGCCCTTTGGGACACCTCCGGTCGGAGAATAATCCCCCTTTCCCCGGTGTTTCAGATCCTTACGCTGACTTACATAATATTCACTTCATCTGTGTATCTAATTTGAAATTACTACCTTTTTTATACATAAAGAAAACGAAGTACTAATAATAATATATATTCATACATACATAATCATAAAGCATATTACATAATAATCATATTCCCGAATATTATCATAATTAACTTTTTAAATAACCTGTTTTTCATAAATGTATACAGACATAATATAAATCATCATATTTTTTCCATAATCAGAAATTATCAATCATATTAATCATATTAATCTCAAGAATGTATATTGTATCTCCAATTAAGCTGGAACTAGGATCATCCTTCCTTGTCAGGATTACGATTTCGTCTACCTTGGTTCAGCTTCTCTGGCCATCACGGCTCCGTCTCCTTCTCCTTCATGTCCATTTCACCCATGTTATATCTCAGGGTATATAAGTATAGTGATGAGTGCCATTGGTGGCACTGGACGTCGAGACACACTGGGGAATGTATTAAGTTCCTTGGACAAAATAATGGCTATTGTCCCTAGAACGTATCATTGTGAGTGTTTATCGTCAACAGACACTTTGTCATGATGACTTTTCCCCCCAGGCCTTTTTAACGCCAGACACATTGTCTTAGCGGATTGCGATGTGATTCCACTAGACACGTTGTCTTAGCGTATTCTCCATCGGTTGGTTTTTTAGCGCCGTCAGACACCTTGTCATAACGACTTATAATTTTGACACGCCGTCAGACACCTTGTCATAACGACTTATAATTTTGACACGCCGTCAGACACCTTGTCATAACGACTTATAATTTTGACACGCCGTCAGACACCTTGTCATAACGACTTATAATCTTTGAAGCTCCGTCAGACACTTTGCCATAACGACTAGGATAATGCTAGACACATTGTCTTAACATTGATATCTCTCCTCCTCCTCTTAATAGAAGTCACGCGTCCTGTAAGCCATGAATTTGTACTTCTTATAAGCCACAACTAACATAGCCTCAGTTTTTCGACATTTTCTAAATCTTCACCTGCGCAGTTTATTTTTCTTAAATACTAGTATATTTTTATAAACGAATAGGATATTTTTAGCTATCCTGAATCTATTTACATATGTACAATGTACGAATTTTATAGGGGAAACTTTTGCTAAGAAGAAGTTCACTTTCTTCTGCAATTCATAATTAGACGTTTGCCATAGTTGGTCAGTCTATTCTTTGTTCTTCCGGCTCGTGGACTGGTCCCTTGAGACCGTATTTACTGAAAAATTTCCATCTTTCAGTCTCCTTAGTCTTTTGAATGACTAATAGAGTGTAGTCTTCGTACAACTCTCGCCTTTCTTCATCACAGTCTTGACCTTGTATCCGTTTGATTCTGCTTTCTTCAGTCTTCTTGCCCTTTTGTTGACTCTTTGCTGACTGATTGTCCTGAGAAATGGTTTTGAGACTGAAACCCTCGGCCAGCTCAGCTGCCTCCACAGGTTTTTCTGAGTTATCCGCGTTCCCCATCGCACTAATAACTCCTAAGACTTCTTTTGATGGATCGATCCTGGTTCGGAAGAGAACCTTTCTCCTTCCGGTCTTGTATGTGACTTTATCGTCACTGTCTCCCATTTCTGAGTCTAGGGCTTTGGTTATCTTCTCGAGATATTCATTCTCACGAGGGCTCTTTGATGACACGTCTGCCTCAAGAGTTTCCTTTTCGCAACTTAACTCGCTTTCCGACTTCCAACTTGACTTCTCCATTTTCCTTTGAATTGTCATGGGCTCCGTACTCATATGTTTGCCAATTGCAAACTTTTCGTCCTGCACTGAGAAACTAACATGTTCAGGCAGTCTCTGTTGAGTGATTCTCCTTTTACTGCTGTCGACGACAATGCATGCGCAATTGCCTACGCCAATTTGGGATGCATCCGCTATTAAAACGATAAATTTGGAGTAGTCGATTGCTGTGGGCATTTCGTCTGCACCTCGATTCTTCCACTGTGTTGCAAAAATCCTCTGTTCCTTTCTCATAACATGAAGTCCCATGCGATTCTGGATAATTTTCTTGGTGATTCCACACTTGAAGTTGCTGTTGAGTGAAAATGTTTTCATTTGGGAAGTGACTTTTATCATCTTCCGCTTACTTTTGATATTACCACAGTCTGCTAGGCCACTGCCGGTAATGATCGTGTTTGGATCTCGTCGTACTGCCGATGAAAGATTTGTTGCTGAGAATGCAGCGTTCGAGTCCAACAACGTTGATACTCGCGCTGATTTTAGATTTGTAGTGCTGAGTGGCAAGATAAATCCGCTTGAAACGGTTTTAAATGGGAAGGAATGTGGTGCGGTACTCACATTCCCCCGCTGAAGTTTAAATCTTCGTCTGAGTCGTCTGTCTCATCCTTCGGAATCCAAGTGTTTCCATCGAAAACACACATGGTCGCTCCCATTTTGCTGGTACATTCAGCTGCTGAATGTCCAATACCACGACACTTAGTGCAATTACTGAGTTTGCCGGATGGGTTAGAGCTGAAACTCTGATCACTTTTGCCAGGTTGCTGCTGCGACTTTTCCGCGGCTTTGTTATAGCCATGTTGGTTTCCGCCTCGGAAGTTTCCACCGCCGTATCCTCTGAAACTGTGTCTATGTTCGTTCTGCCTGTTGCCAATAGAATGCTCACTCTCTGCCGAGCGCTCCTCTTTTTCTGAGTCGGTTTCTCCGCGATCTTTACTGGAACTTTTGTTCTTCACATCTCTCTCCTCCTTATCATATTCCGTCATTGGTGGAAAATCTACTTCGCCTCCATCTTGCAAAATTTTCGTCGCATCGCGACATGCTGACACCAAATCAGGAACTGACTTGATCTGGGTCGTTCCGAAGACCTTAGCTAGGCTTGAGTGAAGTGCATTCCGAGCATATGTTACATGCTCTTCTGTGTTCTGGGTGGGGAAACAGTACTTTGCTAGCTGTACCATTTCGTAGATGAAAGTTTCAGTCGGCTCATCATTTCTCTGCTTCCTGGTCGTGACTTCTTGAAGACGCATTGTTCTTTCATGTTTCCCATCGAATCGATCGATGAATTGGGTTTTAAAGTCTTTCCAGTCCTTAGCCATACAACCTTGATGTTCGTACCATCCTTTTTGTGTCTCGTTGAATAGCTGTCTGGCCATAGACATATAATTCTTGTAATCCTTATGGCCTAAGCTTGAGAAATATCTCTCGCATTCTGTTAGAAACGCGTCTGCTGTTGATTTCTTGGGATTGTATGATGGTTTAGGGAGGTCCGTTGTGACTGAAATCATCTTCATGGAACTCAACTTGTCAATGATGTCCTTTGGATTCACAAACGTTGCTGCTTTTAGCGTTGCCAACTCGTTCTTGAGTGTTGTGTTCTCTTTTTGCAAGAAACTGATATGTCCATCATATCGATCCTTAAAGAGTTTTTCTATTTCTGCTAGTTGTTCTTTGGTGAGTG
Source organism: Sinella curviseta (assembly GCA_004115045.4). NCBI lineage: Eukaryota > Metazoa > Arthropoda > Collembola > Entomobryomorpha > Entomobryidae > Sinella > Sinella curviseta. The sequence goes on along the minus strand of CM023201.3, from coordinate 31,403,071 downwards.
CCATCTTCGTTGATGTCGACGAACTAGTGTTGATTGGGGTTTTTACTTCCGGTTTAGTTTCAAGATCCTTAAGATCAGCTGTTGCAGTGTTATTTTCTGTATCTTCACAGCAATCGTCGAATAAATCTTTATCCGATCCGCTATTTTCACTTTCGCTTGATATTATGGCAATATTCTGTGTAGTTGTAGTGTTGCTGTTATTAGCTGTCGACTGTTTCGAATTTTCAGTTGTATCACTACTAGAACTATTTCCTCTACTTCTGCCCCCACGGAGTTCTGAGTTTGATTACGTTTTTCGTATCTAAATGTTTTAAGTCTCGCTTACTCATTTAGATAACTAGTTCTAGTAGCTGGTTGCACTACAAACACGATATCACTTAATACTTGTTTATCTAGAAAGCGTCGTTAAGCACTTACGACGGGCTCTCTAGTATTTTTTGAAAAAATGAAAAAACTCAAAAGTCTGATTTTTCTAGCTAAATCTTCACGAAAGTACAGTACATAACAACAGAAACATGTATTGGTTCGTTTAGTTATTGTTCCACTAGTTAATTCACTTCAACGTTAGTCCCTCACCAGCACTTTACATTCTCATTGGTTTTTCTCAAGGTATTTCTCAAGGTAGGAAGGTAGGTTTGGGTAGGTAATTGAATAGGTAGGTAGGTATATACTATTACATACATATAAGCATATTATCATGAAGCCTAAACTTGAAGTTAACTGCTCCTTAATGCTTATCTACCGTTTACTGCACCTCAATGCAGCTATTTTTAGCTTTCCCACGAAAAAAGATAGCGTCCTTTTTTATGTTATGTGGTTGTGGGTAGGTGGCGTTACTAACACAAATGTTAGTAAAATGATAATTAGCAGTCCCCTGGACCTACTAATTAGAAATTTTTGTTCTATAGCAGTCCCCTGGACATACTAATTAGAAATTTTTATGCTTTTTTAGCAGTCCCCTGGACATACTAATTTAGCTGAAAAAATGATGTGCCTGGATAGCAGTCCCATGGACTTACTATCCCTAAAAATATTTTCCCTTTTCTGAAAAATGTCTGATGTCCTTTTTTATGTGTGCAGTCTCATCAAAAAAAAAATAATTAGTAGTTATTTCCTGGGTCAGTCACATTGACGTAACCCATTTTTGCAGCCCCATGAGCATACAAAAGGAAATAAGCAGTGTTTGTATGGGATAGCTCAGTCACTTTGACATAAGCTCCCGTTTTTTGAAAAAAAAACAAACAAAAACACTGTACTACTACTACTGAATTTCCCAAATTCAAAATGCTTTTTCAGCAATGACTGGTTCGGATCGCCATATCAGAACGTAATATGTGGTGTATGCTATTTTTGATGATGTTTGATGATGCACTGTAGACTCCCTAACGCATATTAATTAATTAGGTAGCTAGCTTACTTTACTCCCAGCGTCAGGTTACAGGTCAACAGCGGATACACACACTTCCTTTCCGGTCACTTTCCAGCGGATAGCGCTCCAGTAGTAGTAGTAATAGTTAGATGACGAGGATGAGCAATTAGGTAGGCACACACACACAACAGTTTTCAGGGAATGAATAACTTTTACTTTTTTTATTTAATGCATATATTTTTTATGCAAACAGTTAGGCACGTAATTAGGTATATTCATTAACTGTCCATACTTTATCTCCCACACACAAACAAACAAAACAAATTTTCAAAACTGAAAAGTCGAAGACGCTAACTACTTTTTTCCTGCTTCTTCTCTCTCTTCAACCTGCTTCCTCCTCCTTTGCTTGCCCAAACGATATTAACTAAATGCTTGCCTGCTATTTTCCTTTCTTTCTTCTCTCTCTATCTATCTCTATATATTTATGACAACTCACTTGTCAACAAACTACACCTGATCCTATCCTTCCTATGTTGGTTACTTTAACTAACCATTCAAACGTTCGCTCCCTTCTCTCACTTTGTTACTATTTTCTGATGGGACAAGCGTCCCTACTTCTCACATTGTCAGTCCCAATATCAACCAAATAAACCAGCAAGTGAACCTCTTCCTCTGCTCGTGGTCTAATGAATTCTGAATCCGCTCTACTTTGCTTCTCCTCACAAAATTCCAACTCAAGCGTCTTGCTCAAAAGCCTTCCGTTCATTCTCGCACAACTTGCTACGTTAAACCCTCTTCATTATACTCATAATATTTAAAAGCTAGTATGAATAAGCCACACTAACTCGATGTGAACAGTACAATAATATTTAATTTTACGCACACGTTACCAATTCCAGAACATTCCATTTTGAAGGTTGCTCATATCACATCATCATCTTTCTTTTTATTATGTTGTTGCCTCGTGCGCTGTGTTGACGCAAGTGTATACCTTTCATGAAAAGAAAAGTTGACTTTCTTTGGTGAAAGTATATTCTGCAACGCAGGCACGTAACCCAATTCTACCCCATCATTCAAGCTTGACTAAGTTTTTAGATTCTGTTTGCCTTGTCAGAAGGGGAAAGAAAGTTTTCGAACAGGAAATGTCACTTTTCATTTTTGATAACTGAGCCATGTGTCATGTGTGAGTGTGCTTGGCTTTGTACTTTTTGATACACAACTAAACCGGCTTTGTCGCTTTTTGTGGTGGTGGCTGTTAGAAAGGTAGCACTGTCACTTTGTATATACTTGTACATTGCACATAATCAAGCAGGAAAACCAACCAACAATGCCAACAAAACATATAATGCAGAAAAAGCAGATAAATACCTACACGCACATTATGCACGTACATATATCTCCTTTCACAAAATATTTATGTTAACAAAAGTCGTTCAAACTCAATTACAAATAAAACATCCCTAGTGAAGAATGTCAAAATAGCTCGGCAGAATACTAACTCTAAATACGGTTGCGTTGATAGTTACTCGAGGGCTGTGGATTTACAACTCTTGTTCACTTTCATTCACAAGATCTAGAGATGCTATATGAAACTGATGCCACCTGCTAAGGAAAACAAAGTCACTTTCACCAGAGCCAAATACATAAAAATACAATATATGATAATGACGATGATGGTAAACAAAATGTTTGAAATCGTATTAGCGAACTTTTGCAACTTCAACTACTCCACTTCTCTAACAGAGTAAAACTCATTTTCAGAGCCTGTTACAAGGGGTCTATGTATGTATGTATATCTTCTGCTCACACACCAATGCGATCTGAAGTTCAAAACCTATAATGGGAAAAGTACGACAGACAAAGAAGTAAACAGGAAAAAAGGACAAACACGGGGAGAAATAAACTACGTGGATCGTAATTGTTACTTTTTTGCGTTGGCTCGATACATGTGACATAAGTAAGTAACAAACTTAGAGTTTCCGGAGTTTTCTTAACTTTTCTCAGGTATATTATATATCATGATTATTTATTTATCTATGTTCTCACAGAAGACAACACCCGACGTTTTTACGCTGTATATTATATTACATACCTACTTTATATTTTTTAAACATCCTAATGATGATAAAATAGGTATTGCATGTTGTTGAATGTGTATATTATTTACGTTGCGTTGAAATATACGCCGAAGAAACCATGAAAATTTTGGTTCCCTTTCTCAACTCCCTACTTTTATATCCTGTGTTTCCATTTACCTACAAGCATAATGTATAAATAGTGTAAAGGAAGTCAAGTTTCCTTAAGGGAGACGAGTACATCAATATTTTCGTTGGAAATATGTGAAGAATGCGTGTGTGGATTGAGGATAAAGGAAGTATCCATCTTCCCCTTTTCAGTTGCAAATTACTTTTCTCAATTTTCTTTGATCCTTTTTTTCTGCGAATAAACTACCTACATTTTGGATTACTTGTAATTTTCAATTTAATATTGGAGCGCATGTATATTAAAAGGCTGTCCAAAATAAATGTTTGTTTGTATGCACTTATAGGTAATCTTGAATATTTGAATATTGTTGGGGTATGAGCATATATACTCATAAATAACAAAAAAAATCTATATCCAATCCAACCAAGTATCACAAGAGGCCTCTTCAATCTTCTGTCTAAAGGTTGTGGTTAGTGGCTATATAGCACACTCGCCAAATTTCAATAAAAATATTGAAAGTCAGAGCTTGTTTACAAGGAAGACGAAAATTCTTCCTTCCTTTCAACAACATACTCTACATACAGAATTGAGGATCATTCAAGTTTGCTTATTATAATATTGAAAATTTCCTGTGTATAGTATTTTGGCAAGTTTGGTACACCTAAAATTATATTCAGCTCGGAAAATATAAACTGCCTATATTTAAAATATGACAGATGAGAAATTTTTAATAATAAAAGATGATAAAGCTTTCGAATTCCATCACACGCTCTATAAAACCAATTTAAACGCTTATTTAAATGCTACCATGCCATGTACTCGCCAAAAATTATTATTAAAATGATCATATGCTCGTGTAAATTATAAAACCAGCCTAAATTGTGTGTAGTGTATATTATAAGTATTCTATTCATGCTCACATTAGTGGAAATAATGAGAACCCAGTAGTCCCGACAAAATTGCGAGGAGAGCTTGCTGCTCACTTAGCACCAGCACTTGTGAAGGTGAAAGGCCGGGAAAGAAGATCATTAAGAAGTGAGAACAAAACTTGTAGGAAAATAAATTCCCCCACTACAACTCTGCGACTCAAGTCGCTTGGAAGCACGCTCCACTTCTAAATTCTCAAGAAAATGATAAATGTGAACGGGAAAGCAGCAACTTCATTCCTCTTCACCGAGGTTCATGAACAGTTTTTTGCGTTCGTAAAAATACCAGCCTGTCTACAATTTGCTATATTCCTAGCATTGTTTTCTCGCATCGGTTCGTATGTACGTCAATAATATCACAAGTTGCATGAAAAATGCAATAAGCAAATTACAAATTATAAAATAGAAATATATTATTTTTTTTACAATTTTTATACTAGCAATTTATACCCGCATATAATATTGGTGTACCTATGCCCAAGACGCGTTCGTAATACACACATGTGGAAGTATTTTTTACTGAAGCAGTAAAAACGCGTCGTAGGTTTGACTTTGCACGAAACTTTGTGATTAAACAAACAAGCCTGTATACATGCTTAACGTGTGTATGTTTTGGTTTGATTAATTGCACCAAAGTGGTAAACAATCGTGAAGAAGTAAATATGCTATTATGAGCACGCAATAAGGAAGAAGGATTAAACAATATTATATCAGCAAACTTAATGCTTATATATGAAAAACGAGACACTTTGACTAATCAATTCTGTTGTATATGATTTTTTTTCGTTCTGAGGTTTCCTTATCGGATTTATATTTACCAGTTGGACGGAATCTGTTTTAGTATGCAGAATATTCTAGCTACTTAACCTAGGTATGCATCTACATCTGTACAAATGCATGTATGTAATTTGGTGAATGTTTGATGTGTGATTAGTTTGAGAACAGCTTGATACGGAGAAAACTTATTTAGCATAAAAAATATGGTAGAAACTTTAAAAAATCCAATATACTATGCGTGCATTGTACATTCTAATTTCTAAATAGGAACTGTACTCTATCATGTCAAGCAGGTCATTACTGACGCCTGTTGTACCTCTATATATAGCCGCTGGTTACTACTACCACTTGTTTTCTCCGCACGCATGTATGCATACAATCAGGGCTAATCATCTCTAATGTAATATCCTTTTTGTGGTGGTGTAACACAGGAACGGAACCATAATGTATTACAGCTAATGATCCCGAACTCACGAACGAGCGATAGCGCAAGGAAAAATCTTAAGCTTATTAAAGTTTTTGGTAAACAAAAACTAGTGAAGGATCACACGCCATTTATGAGGATCCACAACAGGAGTTTAGTATTGAACAAGAACCAATAGGCTACTACACACACACTACTGGCTGACGGTAAAGCATGTAAAGTAAACAGTATTAATGTATTATGCGGCTATAAAATATTTTGGTAAACATAATCCTTTCATTTGGCTAATGCATTGCCTTTCGTTACCAGCCATAATATAATACACATATTTATTTATGCATGTACGTACTGTACATGTCATGTCAAAACTTTATTCCTGAATTTCTCCATTGAAATAAATTTTCCCTGAGTTATTCATTTTGCGCGCACTATCAGAGCTATTGCTTTGCCAAAATTTCATAGTCCCGTGTCAGAAAAATATTCACAAACCTTGGGCACAGAACACATTTTACATTTCTTCCATAAAAAGAGCCCTTTCAGCATTTTGCACTTTATTAGAAAATTTCCCTATTATAATCTAAAGCAAAATCTGATAGGGGGATGATGATAAGGGAAAGGATGTGGTTATATATGACCAGGAAGGAAAGGAAGTGGAGCGTGGTCGTCTGCTCACTCATTCATTCAATTCGTACACACAACCACGTATTTTACGTGTGTATGCTTTATTATTATTACCTATGCAGAGTGCGATATGGAAGAACTGTAGGCATGAAAGGAGTATAAAAGAGATGTGAGTTTTTCAGCAGGAGCGCTAATTTGCTTGCTGTTACCACTTTAATATTTATCCACTGTGCATATGTAATGTGTACGACACATCAGTGTATACATAGTTTTTGCATATTACCTTTTCACCCTACCTGTGATGTGATACATCTTTCTCGTTGTAGATACGTGTTCATCATCATGCTTCTGCTGAGGCGTTTGAAGCTAAATCCAACAAAGCAAACCACATTTCCATAACTTTTTCTTGCATAAACTAAACGAGACCACATCATCGCTCCCGGATTCATTTTGTGACAGTATGTAAGAAGATTTCTACCAGTGCCTGTCAGGCACTGGGTACAATGTCCCAAAGATATGTATAAGTGCTAGTAAGCTTGGGAAAAGTGTGCGAAAAACTGTTTTCATTATAATTGCATAGATGCGTGTGTGTGGTTAAACTGTACGGTAACGTATTGCATAATAGCGCTATATAACCTTCATTCTTTTCACAAATTCTTTGTCATCATCGTCATCCGTATACACATATAACATTCTCTTCGCATTAACTCGGTAAGGTATAGTGGAGAAAGCAGTAAAATAAAGTTTTATAGGGAAAGGAGATTCGGTCTGTGGTGGTGCGATGTATGAAAAACCTAGAGTAGCATCTCATATAATCTACTAAAATGGAGCGTACGGAACGTAGTACTTTGCACTCACTCAAATTCTTCTCCCCACACAACCACATTAAATGCTACACTTACTTTCCCGGAACATGGAACCGAAGAAAACTGGTGGCAAGTAGAAAAGTCAACGAGAGGGCAATGTACATGTAGAAGCATGTGTGAAGGTATGCTAAACATATAATATGACACTTTATACCTATGTGTAGTTATCAGTTAGCTCATTTCCACTTTCTCTCTTAATTCTTTAACATTCTTTCCCTCCTTCCCCACTTATCTATAGTCGACTGGCTGTATGGGCTTTCTCACTTTCTAAAGTTCATGACAAGGCCTGTTAATTAACCAGGGAGAAGTTGCCGGCGTGAATTTAATGACCATCTTTCTTATCCCTAGATATGCATCTATGTATGTGGCATGAAACACAAGTTGGTTTTTGTTGCAGCACTCGATTACTTTTTTTACCAACATCATAATGTAATGTAACACTGGTAGATTTGAAGTTATGAACTGTATATTTTATATTTTACGATGGAAAAATGGGTAAATGTTTAAGCAATAGAACTTAAATACATACATCTTATGATGATCTGCGTGCCGTGGTCGAAGAAATTTTTTCTAATGCTTATCTTTATCTTAGCCCTAACAATGAAATGTACTTATTCCTGGAAAAATTAACGTAAATCATTTATTAATATTTAAAGCATGACTAAAATAGTCTATGATTATAGACCAGGCATTGGACAACTACAGTACATAGGTTATAATATATAAACGTGAGAAATGATCTGAGCTACCTGTGTCGTAATTCGTAACATGTATTAATGTGTATTAAAAACTGAGTGAAATATATATACTTAATATAATTTAAATTGTTCATATGTCACGTAATCAAGGTTCGTAAAGAGATGGAATGGAAGGAGCAGATTTTCATAATATAAAGCAGCGTGAGTGAGAATGTTAAATGCATAATGATATAACGTCATTGTAGAAAAAGGAACCACAAACCGTAGGTGCCGGGATAGGTTAGGTTACACTTTCAGTTTTAGAAAGTAGAGTGCATGTACATCCCACTAAATTAACACCTAATGTTACTCCAATTTAGACCTATATGCACTCAACGCAAACCTCAAATATACCTACATTTTCATACAGAAAGTTTCTAAAATGTTTTCCATGTTCTAAAGAAATGAATGAAAAGTTCATCCAATTAGTGTCCTGACCTCTGAAGCATTTGTGCATCAACTGTAGATTGTGACCAAAGGAAAGTGGAATCGTACAGTTGGTTTGATGTAACACTACAGTTAAATATGTGTCGACAATAACAATTAGTATTTTGTTAACCCAGTTTATATAAAAACAGTGAAAGTTCGCGAAGCGAATATTTGGGTGGTGAAATCAGATATGAGTGATTATCGCCAACAATGTGATTTTACCACAGGGACAAATCCAAAAATTGGAGCCGAGAAAAACTCAACTTTTTTCGTTGACAAAAATTGAAATAATTAATATTGAATTCCACTTTAACAATTACTTTGACTAATACGTAAATAGACATACACATCTAGATCAGGCTTGTGTAATCACCCCATTTTTGTCAAGTGATTAGTGATTGTGATTAAATGAAGAATATTTTTTAAATAGTGATTGGTGATTAGTGATTAATTTCAATCCCAATCACTGGTGATTAGGTGATTAAATGCTTGAAAAAATGCAAGTTGGATTAGGATTAGTGATTAAGTTTATTAATAGATTATTTAAGTTTTCAATGTAATGTAGTAACAAACAAATACAATTTATTATATGTGGGCTGTGTGGTAGTGACCTTTTCACGTACCTAACACAGTGCCTCAGGTTACGTACCTACCGTCAACGTACCTATACTACAGATAATATGAAAGCAATTACATGGAGGACTGCAGTGAATAACCAGTGATTAAAGGGTGCTGGTTCTGGGATTAGTGATTGTGATTAAGTACAAAAATATAAAGTGGGATTGGTGATTAAGTGATTAACTTAATCACCAATCCCAGTTTGAGGATTGGTGATTCTAATCCGTGATTACACAAGCCTGATCTAGATTATGCACCTATTTATAAATCCAGAGCGATTTGCTTATGACCGATTCAGCCAAGCATTTGAAAAGGCAGCACACATAAAAGAAAAATCCTATAATTCTGTCAAAATATAAAATTAAGATGCCTACAATCGTCCGTTGCAATTTTGCCCGCTCCTCAACCTTGGTAAACTAGAAAATGTCCAGAATTTAATGTAAATTGTGTAAAACCAATTGAGTCTCCTAATGCCCCGCAATTGAAAAATCCAACTTGCAGCATTGACTGCAGAGAGCTGGAAGATTTTGGTCATCTGAAATAAGTGATCAACTGGAAGAGTAGAAAATTAAATACGTGCATAAGTAAATCGTAGTCGTTAATACTAAATGTAGGCTAAAATACTTCCTTGAAGTTGTTCCTGGAAAGCGTACCTGTCTTTGTACATATAAGGTTATACGGTAGACAAAATTCAAGGTCTTTTTATATACTACTACTAATAATTGTGAAACATTACTTGCAACCTATAACTAACTCTTGACAAACAGGAAGTCATTTCATTGTACATTTTAATGAATCACTTCACGTGCTGTTTCATATTACTCCATTTCTCAATCCAAGAAAAATATTAATCTGGAGTATAAAAATAGACTACATATTTGCTATGTCGTTTTCAGACATGCCCTGTAATTAAATTTTTTATGTTTCTCCGTATCCTGAAATGAATAATAGAGCATTTGAAAAGTACTTTAAAGTTAGCCATTAGCCTCATTCATTGGTAAAGGGGAGAAAGTAGTGATTGTGATTATAACGATTTTGAATAGCGAAATCATTGCGATTGTTTTGATTGAATTAATAACAAAAATTGAGGAAAACTTGCAACAATTAGAAATGTGTTAACAACCATCAAGGAATTTCATCTTTACAAAACAAATGGTAAATCATCGGTGTAAAATTTGTCTAATTTATTTGTATATCTTTATTGTAACAAACTGAATCACCATTCCCATTGCCATTAGCTAATTGTAATAGTTGTATGGAACGATAAGAATATCTGGTTTTCGTTATCGCATTATTGACTTGAATCTTTTGCATGCGGTACGGTTGCACGGGTCTAGGTTAAGGAACTCCCAACAAATTAAACACATCAGGGAAGTGAGAAGTAGGAATTTACACTCGCCAGTCAGTACCCTTAGATAGCTTTGGTTATCAGTATCATTGCAATTCAGCAGAAGCAAAATGTTTCTAAATTAAATTTTTGAATGTGGATATTATATTTTCTTTATGAAATGTCCGTTAACTTTACGTCACACGTTTCAATTGCCGCTCACCTGCCCGACAGACCCAAGTTGGAAAGTGATTTTGACCCCATTTGTTGTTCGGAATGGCGTATCTGTACAAAATATGGAAATAATGAAGTTTAGTAGGAAAGTTCCGCTTTAACTTTGGATTAAACCTCTTGTGTATTGCCTATTGATTTATGTATTAACGTGCACGTGTACTTATGTATGAATGAAATGAATACTGAATACATGCATACAATCATATCCATGCCGTAAGGTTTCAAGTGAAATTCTCTCGCTCGACACCCAAATGTTCATTGTACCAGGGTTGAAGGGAACAAGTTACTTTTATAGCAATAAATGTGAAGACTTTGTCGAGGTCAATCAAACGACTCATTGACTCAGAGATAAGCGAAGCGAATTCGCTTATCATAGCATTGACTCATTACACAGGTCCAAGTATCAAAGTGATACTGAAAACTACTTATGTTTGTAGGTTCAGACGTGAGTTCTGGTAGACAAAGACAACATCAGACAAGTAGACAACATCGTGTAAGCATCAGAGTATAAATAGGACCAGTTGTATAACCAGAGACTCGAACGTTCCTTATTTGCCACTCACGTACCAAATAAATGAACGAAACAGATTGCGAAACACTTTCCCTGTCCTCGTCCCTTGCAAAAGCTGGATTGAGTTTACCAGACTTTCCTTTTGTCTCGCTGATGCAGATACTCCATATAATAAGTCTATATATGTTTCCATTTGAAAGTGTTCACGCGTCATCTCCCTTGAAGCCAACCCCGGAACGAGAAGTAAGGTAATATATAAAACACGAAAACATTATATAAATATTACAATCTTGGCTGAACGAGCCTATAAAAGTATTGGTGTAAAGACGAGACATGAGAAATTAAGCCCAGAAATCTGGAGGCATAATATACATACACCTATATATTATATACCTAATATACTATCTATATAAACTTCCAACAATACCTCATTATTTCTTCTCCACTACTAATAGTTGAGTCGTTGTTCAGAAACATCATATCTGTTGGCAGGCTTGTGTAATCACCCCATTTTTGTCAAGTGATTAGTGATTGTGATTAAATGAAGAATATTTTTTAAATAGTGATTGGTGATTAGTGATTAATTTCAATCCCAATCACTGGTGATTAGGTGATTAAATGCTTGAAAAAATGCAAGTTGGATTAGGATTAGTGATTAAGTTTATTAATAGATTATTTAAGTTTTCAATGTAATGTAGTAACAAACAAATACAATTTATTATATGTGGGCTGTGTGGTAGTGACCTTTTCACGTACCTAACACAGTGCCTCAGGTTACGTACCTACCGTCAACGTACCTATACTACAGATAATATGAAAGCAATTACATGGAGGACTGCAGTGAATAACCAGTGATTAAAGGGTGCTGGTTCTGGGATTAGTGATTGTGATTAAGTACAAAAATATAAAGTGGGATTGGTGATTAAGTGATTAACTTAATCACCAATCCCAGTTTGAGGATTGGTGATTCTAATCCGTGATTACACAAGCCTGTCTGTTGGCATAAGAAAGGTGTCACTTTCGTAACCGAATCAAAGGCGAGAATTATTGAATGTTTCCGCCGTGAATGACTTTAGTAGTCATCCGGACACGAAACAATTTCCGCAGTTAATAAACTAGGTTATGTCGTCAGAAGAGCTACGAGCGTATCAAAACACAGAAAAACTCTATTGACACCAGCACCATTTTAGCACCCAGACATAGTATACCTGAATAGTAAACGCATGCTTTTGTTTGTAAACATTTAAGCGTCGAAGCAAAACACAAGCCACTCTAGAGTTTTTATGCGTCTTTACATTAAAACTCGTCAATGAAAATCAGCTCGCACTCCATTTCATTAGCAATTTTTACCATTTCACTGATTAAGTCTTGCCAGCGCATTTTTTTATTTTCTTCTCCATAAACTGTGAAAGCCACAGGGGACAATTACCGTTGAAGCTGCATGATGAATAGCCATAAAAAAGTGAAGTAAAGTAGAGGAAATTTGTAGAAAGAAAATGTTTACGCATACCTAGTTAAACACACCACTTACTGTCACAATAAAAGCTCTTACAAAACTCAACTTGAGGTAAAAGCATAGTTCACTTGGGGGTTTTCTTTCCCGCTTTCTACACTTTGCCAAGAAAAATGAGCACGTTGACGTACCTGACGGTTTTTATGTACGCTCAAGACGAAACGTCGCTCCATGTTTATAGTTATTACTCCCGTCATTAATGAACGGAAGCAGCCATTTTAAAAAATAGGACAAATTTGCATGATGAAACAACGTCAAACCCAACAGCAAAGCTTGCATACTTCATCTCATGTTTGCGTCATTTTTTCAGACTGCCTATGCTTTTTCTTGAAATGAAATTGTTTCAGCTTCTCACTCCGCATGTACTTACTAATTTAAATGAAGAAAGTGTATCAAGGGAGTACGAAACGCAAACGAAGTGTGATCCAAATTTAACACGTACCCATTTTCTTACATTTGCAATCCTTCTGTGGATTCCTTCCTACTTGATAATAATGCAGTCTTTTATCAGCGTGTGCATTCAGTGTAGACTACCCTATAATTAAATGCATCAATTCATTCCTTTTTAGAGGGTGTTTAGTACCATTACGAGCTACTGCACAGGATGATAAGTTTTCAGACGACGGAGGAAGAGAAAGAGCAGCAACCCATCCTTAATGTGATGGAAATACACAAGGCCAAAAATATTATCTTGGGTTTAGCTCACCCTTTCAAAATAGCAAAGTGAAAGTCCTCTGTAGCACAACAAAACTCCCCGTTTTACCACATTACTAGCACCAGCATCGGTCGGTGGATCGCATTCCTGGTGTGTTGTGGAATCATCATCAGCAGCAGAGAATCCAACGCATCATAAGAGAGAAAAAATATTTGTTTGCTTTTTAAGCAGTTGTATTTACTCCGCTCCTCCCATCTTCATCACATCACACTGACGATAATTATATGAAATCGACTACAATTTGACGACATGTTCGGGATCTCGTTGCTATTGACACCAGCGGTAGCTAGGCCGAATATGAGCCTAACTGTGGTGGTTGCCCTTGGTTACGTCTTTTCGTTTCGGAGAAAAATGACGTCAAACATGAAATCGTAGATCCGGTTTCATTTCGCCATTTTTCATCCGATTTTCATGAAACAAAAGCCAGACGGTAGAGGAAGGTCTGTAGTTTACTGCGTTTTAAAACCGGGCCGTTACCTTGACTACGAAAAAAGTCGTGAGTAAAAACAGCAAAAAATTGGTATATTTTAACCCATAAATTTTTTCGTAGTCAAGGTAATAACCCGGTTTTAAAACGCAGTAAACTACAGGTCTTCCTCTACCGACTGGCTTTTGTTTCATGAAAATCGGATAAAAAATGGTGAAATGAAACCGGATCTACGATATTAGTACAATCCGCGTATTTCGTAGATCCGGTTTCATTTCGCCATTTTTCATCCGATTTTCATGAAACAAAGGCCAGCAGGTAGAGGATGGCTTGTAGTTTACTGCATTTTAAAACCGGGTCGTTACCTTGGTTACGAATACAGTTTTGAGTAACAATACAGAAAGTCTCAGTTCCTTTTATTGCTACAATTATCCGTAATAACCAAATTTACAGCGCAGTTTTGAAATGCAGTACACTACAGACCTTCATCTACCGACTGGCTTTTGTTTCATGAAAATCGGATGAAAAATGGTGAAATGAAACCGGATCTAGGATTTTAGTACAATCTGCTGATTTCGTAGATCCGATATCACTTCACCACTTTTCATTCGATTTTCATGAAACAAAAGCCAGTCGGTAGAGGAAGGTCTGTAGTTTACTGCGTTTTAAAACCGAAACGTTACCTTGACTACGAACAAAGTTCTGTGCTAAAACATACCAAATTTTAGTTGTTTTTACTCACAACTTTGTCTGTAACCAAGGTAACGGCCCGGACTTAAAACGCAGTAATCTACAGACCTTCCTCTACCGATTGGCTTTTGTTTCATGAAAATCGGATGAAAAATGGCGAAATGAAACCGGATCTACGAAATACGCGGATTGTACTAAATTCGTAGATCCAGTTTCATTTCACCATTTTTCATCCGATTTTCATGAAACAAAAGCCAGTCGGTAGAGGAAGACCTGTAGTTTACTGCGTTTTAATACCGGGCCATTACCTTGACTACGAAAAAATTTATGGGTTAAAATATACCAAATTTTTGCTGTTTTTACTCACAACTTTTTTCGTAGTCAAGATAACGGCCTGGTTTTAAAACGCAGTAAACTACAGACCTTTCTCTACCGACTGGCTTTTGTTTCATGAAAATCGGATGAAAAATGGTGAAATGAAACCGGATCTACGATTTCTTGTTTGACGTCATTTTTCTCCGAAACTAAAAGACGTAACCAAGGGCAACCACCACAGTTAGGCTCATATTCGGCCTAGCTACCACTGGTGTCAATAGCAACGAGATCCCGAACATGTCGTCAAATTGTAGTCGATTTCATATAATTATCGTCACTGCATGCAGTCATGCATCTCTTGATGACTCAAGAGAGAAAAGTACTAAGCACATTTCCATCTCGCGTGCATTAAATTATACACATTAACGTCCGTAATTCCCTTTAAAATACATCCCTTTCACATCCTCTTTGTTCCTCCTCCTTTTTCCTTTCTCTGCTGGGCAGAGAAAGGGAAGGAGAAACGAAGATAGGAGCAAGAGGATTGTCACTGCGTATGGGGTAATATGTAACCAAAATGAAATGAACTCGTCACTAACTGTAAGTTACAAGGGAACATAACGTTGTTAGAGGATATGAATTTGTACATGAATGAGATAACACAGTTTTAATTCCAGTGAAATGCTAGAAAAAGAAACAGGATGATGTGGTAACGTGCTTTATCTTTTTGGGGGAAGCCAAGTGCGGAGAAAGTGGTAAGCGATGAGTATAATAATATCAAGTGTTGCTGCTCTTTGTACTGCAATGTTGGTAGAATTGGGGAATTGGAAGTAAGTAGTTTTTATTCTGCAGCAGGATACTTGCTGGTTTCTGTTGTGTTGCGTAATGTAATTGTCGGAAAATTGTGTTTACGTTCGCAGATACGGAAGGCATGAGTCAGAGGAAGAGTAACCACATTTTCTACGCTGGACATTATTTGTGATAAAATACAGTTTTGTCATTTGGTAATCCTCATTTCTAAAAGAAATGTTGTTCAGTTGTTGTTCTTTGTAGTTATCTTTTTGATTAACGTATGAATATAATTCCTGGAACATTTTTTCTTTAAAATATAATTTGTGCTATTTAATTACGTTTGGTTTTTATTTCAATGATGTAGCAATATGAGCTTACTTTTTAGAAAGGGTGGCTATTTCCCAGCATTTCAGCAATGTAGTGCTCTTGTCCAGCTAAAAATGGATTTGAAACTTACATTTTGCTAAAGTTAGATAGGAAATGTTTTGTATGGAAGGGGACAGGGCAAGGTTAAATAAAATATTTATACGTATCAGAAATGCTACTTTTCTATAAATGTCTAGACTGCGGTCACAAGATGAGTTTGGGATTCCCTAGGCAGATATACTAAAAGAAACTAACTCCAACTTGGACCAAAAATATCAAATACCTACATGAAACAGAGAAGGGAAATGACACGTTCCGACAGTTCTCCAGTGACATTGTACAAACATAATTCCGTCAAAATCAAAGTTGTATTTCAGAATCCAAGCAGAAGAAAGTAATGGATTCAAGTTTAAAAGAGAAATGATGCTGGGATCTCAGCCTCATATTCACACCATCAAAATGCACACATGATACACACATACACATTGTCTATATACATATGTTACACTGTCCGTATAAAATCAAATTCATATCATATGAATATATTGTTATACGGACCAACTGGAAAAGTGGAAGAAATAAAAGATACAAACTATTATATAATATTATGTACATACCTGCATGCATCTGTTACTGACTCTGCTTGGTCACGTGGGAAATTCGGTTGAAGAGAGATTGTGTCAAGTATTGTCTTGCGTTGCATACAAACCAGCGAATATAATGATACAATATTGTGCGTAGAGAGTGGGAGTGGGGTGGATGTACTCAAGCAAACTTATTGTTATGAACGAGCACAGATAGCCAGGGAGGCTTAATAAAAATAAAAATAAACGTATGCAACGCCGTAACAATATGTATGAAAGAGAATATAGGGAGAATGAATGTTGAATAAATGAAAAAACGTTAAAAAAGGATGCAGGAGAAAGTCCGTATTTTGAGTTGCATTCATTCAGAGATGAAAACTAAACGAGACTGCGAGCAATAAAGCGGATGGCAATAACAATTTAATAAAATGTGAAATGCATTGAATCAGTCGAGTGAATGGGTGGGTGGTTTTGGTTAAGCAGGCAGCTTAAAGGAAAAAGGAACACACACCACCACGCATTGGCAATGAATAAAGAATATAAAGAAAAATTGATGGTGATTGTGCTTTTGAGTACGTCAGAGGGGATGATATTGTTGTTGGTGAAGAAGATGAGGATGATGATAATACGATGAATGCATTAGGTTTCGACAAGATGAGAAAAGCCAGCGTGTTTCTTCTTTTTATTGTGCCATGTTGTTTCCGTAAATTTCTAGGGAAAATACGTGTCTATTTTCATGCGAGCTTGTGTGTGTGAGAGAGGAATGCATCATGTCGGTAGTCGGTATTGGAATTTTCAGCAGGGCGGAAGAAGCAGGAATATTCGTTTTTCCTTTCATTTGCTCCCAAAGGATACGCCAGGAAACAAAGTAAGTACATGGGAGCCGGAATAGACAATTTTTGGCATAGCCGTATTCTCCATTTTCAATGATGTTTGTTGGACTTTGTTGTAGTGTCTGTGCCCTTCCTACATCCTTGTTCGCTGCTTCTGGAGGTAGTCGATAAGTTTGATATTCCATACCAGAGCTATAACAATTTATTTATGTGGCATTTCCCCCAGACGAGTCAAACACAACATGTTTAATGGTACTCTGGCCTTTAGCACCTCTCTTTGGTGTGAATCTTATTATTAGAGCAATAATAATGATGACGGTAACGGTGAGAAAACCGAATAATAATGATGCATTCATTCAATCTGTGTGTATCAAGGAAAGAGTAAATTTTTGGCGGGGGTAGTGAATCGGTGAGAGAAAGGAACATAATTCTAATGGAAATAGACTTTCCAAGGATGATAGAGTAGAGGATAAAAGAAGAAGCAGAGAGGATTTTATTAATACGAGCTATACAGCTATCGTCTGGTGACTTTGAGAGCAATAGATTTACTACACAAAATGGGATCATGCCAAACAATAGTGAATCATTGAAGAAGATTTCAATTTTATTTTTTTTTGTTAAAGTGCATTACGATGCGAAATCCTCCACTTTGAATGGTTTGCTACACCCATAGATAACAGATATTCAGATTGAAGGAAAGGGCATTTCCTTTAAATTCATAATATTCAGGCATAATAATGGGCTTAGGTAGTGCACTTTCCATAGAACCACACAGTTCATTCCTTGCATTACTGGTTTCCGCCAGCTTTCTTTTCAGTAAAACTTCTTCTGCTGCACTGCATACTGCTGAAGAAGGTACATAAAATAAGTAAGAGTGTGTGTGCATCTGGGAGTGAAATAGTCACAATCTATTTTCATTATAACACGTAAATCTCTCCGGGTTTGGTGCCATTAAAGAAGGCGAGTAGACCGGAGCAGAAGAGGGCAGTAGTAATGGTATCACGAAAATAAGAATGCATCTTGCAAGGAAAAGAAATATAGTGGTTGTAGTAATTTTCTTCTTTAAGCTTGTCATTTCTGGAGCGAAATTGGTACAATAAATTTCACTAAAGTTTGAAATATGTTTGGAGCAGAGCATTATAAAGTTTGTGTATGGTAAAGAGTAAAAAATGTGTAATTTCTTGCATTTACTTAATTTAAAGTATGTAGGATGATGATTCGATGTATAAAATATAAAAAAATGCCTTTTAATTTTCAAGTCGCTTCTGTTCTCATTTTACATTCATTCGTTTTTACCAAAAGCCAACCGTCGAGTTAATAACATCCGAACGTGAAAGTCTTGGTTTGAATCAATTTTAAACATAAATATGTTGACCCAATTCGATATAGTTCAGTATAGTTTTTACGTTCTGCTACTTACGTGCTACAGGAAAGTATCTACAAACCAAAGCGATTAAAGGATTTGATACCTAAAATCGGTTAAATTTCGTGCTCCATTTTATGTTAAGAATTGCAATGTCGTTTATCGTCGATGAAGGACACTTACACAACTTATACAACCACAACCATTACACTGACCCTGGGTTCTGCCTGTAGTCGTTACCATCTGTAAAAATCGGCTTACAGTTGGCTGCTAATCCCCCAAAAACTTCATTTTTTTCGACTTGCTCAGCCACTATATAACATTTGATTTGATTCTCTTGTGAACTGTTCCTCATTTTATAAGATCTCATCACTACCCACCAGTACGAGTACACTGGTTGGTTGGTCGTGATGATGTTGATGATGAAGTGTGCTATGTGGAGCCATGGCGTGCGTGCGTGGTGTAGCTCTCTTTTTATCCATGTTCTTCCCTTTTCTCTTTTTTTTGTGTGTGTACATTTCTCTAGGGTTCCAAGAAGTAAACCAAGAAAAGAGGAATCAAATGTTCAGAAACGTGTGTGCGGGGAGAGAGAAAATGTGAAAATTCAACTGTGTACATAATATTTGTATTAACGCTCATCCTATATGTGGTCACGTAATATAATATATAGGTAGGAGGAAGCGTATGCATATCAATAATCGAAACTACATACTATTCGCCATGCTCCTAAGCAATTCTGGTGAAAGGAGAAAGTATTTGAAATGGTATGACCATGACATAACATCAAATGGTTAAATTCTAAGTAGACAAGAGCATCATGTTCTGTTCTACTGTTATTATTCCCTCTCTGGTGTCTCCGTTTTTTCTGTCCTGCACTCCTCTGATATCATTCTGTTTAAATGCTGCTATCCAAATATGTAAGTTCAGGGTATAACTATATGTAGTTTTTTTCATAAAATTACTGTCAGTAGAGAACAACCAGCAAACGGGCTATATGATGCTATATCGTAATCATCACCACACCACCATCATACAACCACCGCACCAGCAACAGAACAAAAAAGTGTAGTCTTTTCTGGTAACCTCATATTATTATATAGGCTAGTTTTAATGTCATCAAAGGAACGAGGTGAGAACATTTTTGGATGGTTGACTATAGTAGTGCTACAACAAGTATCACTATTGAGCTCACACAACCACCAGTATATATTATGCCACATCACCTCATTCAACCGCGACGGGTAAAACTGCCATTTCTGTACAATGCACACACATTTTTACTATCGTATCATGTGTTAGAATGTGTGCTGGTGTAAGCTAGCAGTTCATAAAATTAAACCTCGTTTTATGACGCTATAAAAAGTTGTTTGGGGTCGGTCAAACCACAACTTTCACCGTATGTGTTAGTTTTTTTTACTATTGCACACAGCTACGGGGAAGATCAACAGAACAACTTGGGGTGGGATCTTCAGTCAATGGTACACAGTGCACATAATGCAATCTTCCAGCTAGTAGGATTCTTCTTTAAATATATGCGATATACCATATACCCTCGTTTTGAAAAAAACGTACAGACAATTCGTTAAAGAAAGATTATCTGGGAGATACTTCAGATAATACAAAAACAAGCATAATGGTTAATACTGTTTCACCTAACATCCAATAAAATGCACAGAAGCTTTTGTTTTTGACGCAGCATTATGAAAGCAAGAGATAATCATGTCAGTAGAAAAAGTTAGAATGCACAAAGGATGCACTTGTTACATACGAGAAAATAAACAGAATAACAGGCTTGGTTGACTGTAACAGTTTCCGAATGGGTTTGTCGATAATGATTAAGGCTACAAACAGGAGTTATATACTGCTATAGTGCCATGTATAGTTGCAATATCCATTGAAAACATACCAGGTCGCAAACTGCAGAGACCTCTTAGATAAACTGATAATCTGTTCAGTTACATCTACAAAAGATGTTTCAAAATGTAACTCTGGAATAAATTTTCAACTAATCACCAGAATATGTTAATATAAACTGGAATCGCACATTTGCACAAGTAGCTTGAGTGCAGGTGAAATTAAACTAACTTTGATATAGGAGCAATGGTACCAGTTGAGGCATTACCTAATGAAACTTCTTTACCGTTTGTATGAAACAGGCTGCACGCAATGAAATATGGTGCATGCGGTTGAGGCAACACAGACAGAGTCTGTACCAGTCTGAATAACAAGGAAATCCATTTTATTTGTCACTGTTAGTATAAAACACATTATAATATTTTTTGCAGAAATTATATTTTACTTGCATGCTCATAACTATAACAGTTATTCGTGAATATGAGATGATAATGATAGAATAATATGAGTAGACTAATCCATCTTCGTAGTAAAAACCATAATCTTGCTATTTCTTACACGTCAAATGTACGACATAAAAATGACGATGATAATGAGTTTTGCAAAAAGCTACTGAATTCATGCTAGTTGCAAGAACAAAACAGTGTGCAAGTATTACTGCATCATCATTATCATACACACTTGCTGACCTACAATAACTATAACCGTACATATATTTTCACATTAAAACATATCTTGTTGTCGCCATTTTCCATCATTAAAATGTTTCCTTGTATATCCTTCCGTCCTTGGCTTTTCATCTGGTGACGCATTTTCTTTCTACTTCTCATGTTCTCAGTGATGAGTTTCTTAACTAATCTCAAGGGATTTATCTAAAGAAACTCATAGTGAGAGTTTGTGTTCTCCCGTCAACAAAATAACAGTTACGACAGTTAGTTTAATGTCACCTCAAAACGTAACATGCAGAAATTATAAAACGCTGTGAATTTAAAAGCATAAATGGAGACGACATGATTTAACTGTATGAGTTTTCTATGTCATAATTTAGAATCAAGGTAATATATCAGAGAAATAAAGTGTCGTCGTTAGGATGTTCCATATAAATATTTGAAGAAAAAAATGATAAAAAATCAATATTTCTTAACGACTGCCGAAATTGTTCTTGTCGTCGCATGAATAACGATGACAAATTGCTTTCTCCAGTCGCGTCATCACTAAACTGTAGTAATTGTTTAGTCTTTCTTTATCCTATCCAGCATAAATAAATTTTGCAGGCATGCTTAATCGCACGCCCCGTGACCTGGTTCCGTGCGTACATTACGCTAAAATTTATTTTGAGCTAAACAACAAATATTGAACATTGCAAGGAAGCATTTTAAAAACCTAGTTTTCTAAATGGAATCACGATGAAGGAATCCTCATTATTAACGACTAGACGATAAGTACATGTAAACACCATCATCCACTATAATCGACCATTAGTACGTAGAAGAGTGCCAAGGAAAAGTGGATGCTGTTATTAGTGGTTATTTGGGACAGGATGTTGGTGAAGGAAAAAGCGTACAAAAGTTATTTGGTTTAAATAAGCTTTATTGATCACCCTAAAGGGATACGATTTTTACTTTATTACTGAGGTGAAGGAAGGCTTCTGTCAATGTTTTTTACCTTTTACTTTTCATGGGCATGCTGTGAAGATCAACAGTTGACTGTACTTTCACTAAATCTGTAAGCACAGCAGTAGTTTAGATTAAAACACACGGAGAAAGTTCCAAGATCAAACTTTTTTAGCCTTGTTTTCTGTTCGTTTTTAAATCGAACATAATAAATAGATAGGTATTTATAGCATCAAAGATTATCTTCCTTTTAGTGATATTTTTGCTATTGTTCTGCTGACATTATTTCATAAACACAAAAGAAAATTGAAAAATTTAGCTATTAATATAAAAAAAGCTTTCAAAAATTATTATTACTCGATAGTAATAGTCCCAGGCCTTTCCTAAATTCCAGGAAATGTGCATCTATCTATATATTTTGATAATATGCAAATTAGCTGGGTGTCTATGCTTAGCATGGCATTCAACACCTTTCAGGAAACTCCCTCTCACTCTCACAATAAACCTTATCAAGACTTCTAATTTTTTCAGCAAGCAAGTATCAAGGTTGTAGATTGCCCAAACGGTTTTTTAATTCAAATTGACAGTGTCCTTCATATTTTAAAAAATGTTTGAAGTTGACGATTTTCTTCCCGATGAGTCCCGATACCTTTCCATGTATTGGGTATACCCTTCCATACTATGGCGTTAGACCAGCGAGACAGCTTCACGTACCAGGCCATATTAATATATTGTTACGTAATTACGATTGAAATGTATGCATTTATTTAGTGAATATATTAAAGACGTTAAATTTCTCCAGAAGTATAAATTATGCAAAACGTTTAAAATTTCGTAACAAAGGATTCAAACCAAGCGATTTTGAATTTTAATATGAAAAATCAGTTATTTGAGTCAGAAGTGAACCATGTAATTAAAAGTTGGTTATATACGGGGCTGATCATTTAAAAATTAGTCATTTGGGCCAGGAACGGACTGTTAAGTTAAAAATCAGTAATTTTTGATAACAATGTACGGGGAATGAAGTCTCATCATCACTGTATATGAAATTCCAAGGAGTTACGTAATCCACGCGTTCGTTAGTTCGTTTTTATTGTAAAGTAGGTGTCACAGATGGCCTTAAACGTATGTTGACATTTGACAAAAATATCCTTCACCGTTAATTTTTTCCTTAAAGTTGAGGTGATTTCGTCATTATTTGCCTAAAGTGCATAGTGCATAGAATAGCATGGAAGGGAATAAAAAAGTTAGGTATGCATATTTTCATCACACTAACTTGATAATTGAATATATATATCGTTATGGACTGATGAAAGTCGTGACCCAAGGGGGGGAGTCGTGCCGCAGGGGGAAAAGTCGTGCCCCAGAGGGAAAAGTCGTGCCCCAGAGGGAAAATTCGTGCCCCAGAGGGAAAAGTCGTGCCCCAGAGGAAATAGTCTTGCCCCAGAGAGAAAAGTCGTGCCCCAGAGGGAAAAGTCATTTTAAAATGTGGTTTCCAAGTTTTTAACCAGTTTTCCAAATTGCTAGAGCCCGTTGATTTCAACGGGCCTTCTACTGCTAGTTATATTATACTACATTACTCAGCTTTACGACCGATATGAATTACATACACGATATATTTATGTACAACTTGTTATTAGTGCTTTCGCCTGAAGACGGGAAGGCAATTTTGCTGTTTTTTATTCATGTAGCAACAACCAACTACTTTCTTCTTTTTTTCTGATCTTGCAACGTGAGTGAAAATGCCTTATGCAGACTTATTTGAAGCTAGTATAAAAAGCAAAAAAAAAGTTAAGGGAAATCGAAAATGTTTGGAAAATATATCGTAGGCTAAAATGGATCTGATGGGTTATAAAAATCTGACATGATGGAACCTGTCGTTCCAAACAATCTAATGGATTCTCCACTACGGAGTTTATCCTGACTCCCTGCAAAGATTGCTGAACGCGTGTATCTGTAATGCTGATGTGAATTCGTCCCATAACATGTATCGTATCGAGCGTTGCACCTCGTTTACACATTTATACTTGTGAGACTTGCCTACTTGTTAATGTTAACATGTTACATATTAGTCATTCGGAAGCACTTGCTCAAAACACAGACCCATATACACACATGCACACTCACTCAGACATTCATACAACCGAAGAAGCTCATGAGGGAACATAAATTCAAGAAAAATGTTTTTTGGATCAGTGGAAAAGAAAACAGGAAGAATATTTTATTTCTCCTGGAAGAAGACTCCCGTCCTCCTATAATATTATTCCGATTCGCGAAAGACGAGAACGAAGGAGGAAGAATAAACGTGGGGATTCTTCTGGGAGAAAGGTTCGCATGTGCTGCATAATATGTTAGATTTCTGCCAAAATCGAACCAATATTTTCACAACTTATGCATGGCATAATGTGCACCCATATGTCTGATGATGTTGAGTGAGTGAGTTTCGTACAGCAGCCAGCACACGCAGTCACTTTCTAAGTAACCGTTACGCAATCAGTGCTTCTCTCCAAGGAAAGTTCAAAATGCTTACTGAACTGTATGAACTCATTCATTCATTTTTCATACAGCTGAGCCATCATCATTTTCCATTTGTAGGTGAAGAAACACTGTATTTTTATTTTTTTGCCCTGTTCAAATATATGTACTACATTTTTTCCCTTCGTGTCGTTAACTTCGATTTCGTAAGAAGAATCAGATTCAGATTTCAAGAAAGGTTTCAGTTCAATACACATGCACACACCCAAACCTAGGTACTAAGCTAGGTAGGTAGAGTCTCTTGTTGCTTAAAATGACAAAACATGGTATCCAAGATATTCTTTCAACTTTCTCTTGACTTTCCTTCTCTGAAAATACTTTTCTGTGTTCAATGACTTTCGACAATAAATATGTGTCACGTGTGTCACTGATTTAAAGTCGTAAAGTGGGGCATGACAAATTTTTATTTGCAGTTTATTATAGCCCATTTATTTTTAGAATATTAACTTTAGTGACGCAGGAATTTTCTAAATTAATTGCTCAACTCCATATAAATACGTAATAAACACCCAGCGTTATTTTCTTTGTCGTTATTTTTGTAGGTCAGCATAAATTCCTAAAGGAGCTTATTGAAAAATAGCATAGCGAAAATTTCAATGTTTGTCTCTTATCATTTCACAAAGTGAATGAAATGTTGGTCACATTCCAAAAATGCTTAGTTTTTATAGTACGAAAGCTAGTACTTGCAAAAGGACAAATTAAATACCAACGTGTGGCGCAAATGTGTGTATATATTCCAGTTCCTATATTTCGCTGCGCTACATTTTCCATTTTAACCATTTTCTTCTGTCTGCATTTTCATTTGATCATTTTATAACTGTATACTACTATTATTATAGTGTCTCGCCCATCCTGTGCGTTGGGCAAGTGTGTGTATTTTACAATGAGCGAAAAAATGTCCAGCTAGCAAAACTGTCTCTGGCCGCAATTTCTACAGTTTCACAGTAAAACCAATTCATTTACACATAAATATGTACAAAATGTACGTGCAAAAATACGTATACTTTAAATACTAAAATGCTTTCAATATCTACATAAATACTGCTTAGTTAGTACTATCACCCTGATGGTCGAACCTCCTTCACACTCTTCGAAGAGGATTTTTATTCCCCACAGCTAAAGCTTCAGTTTTTTGGCTCCGTTTTAGTTCCAATTTTTTTCTGCTCAACCGATCCATTCCTGTTGCCACCACAGTGGTGTAACGACCACAGAAAATTTGTGGATCACCCCCACCAGTCCGATACTCGTGCTGGTGTAGATCATGTAATGCATATCCCGTTTTACACCAAGCTTGCAAAAATGTCTCCTTTTATGTAGTAGTGGCACATGATAGGAAAAATGGGAATGAATGAATACACACACTGTGTGCACCATGCACACACACACATGCAATAACATACCTATAAACTTACATTCTCCCTAAATTTATTAATGACATTATAAGAAACAGGTCGTAAGAAGAATATATAGAAGAATGTGAATGAATGAAAGAGTTTATTTTGGCCCTGATGTGCAATTTTGCTGGTGAACTTATACATAATATCTTGTTTCTCTTCCTCCTCTTCTTCGACGGGAAAGTAGGAAACAGGATAAATGCGCCTATCTATCTCTATCTTCCATAATGTAATAGCCCTTTTGTGGCGTATACGGTACGTTAAGTGTGATAAAAAGAGCAGTTCTCTCTCTGGTGAAAATGCAAAACATCTAGCTTGTGTGATGACGACTACTACGACTACCACTTTGACGACAGAGGTAATGATGGTATGCAATATCTGCTGCTGGTACATATCCATAAATATAGTGCCGTCAGTGCTGAAAGAGCCGCACACACATACACACTATACTAGTAAAAAGCTGAATGATCTCTTCTCTCTCCTCTCTGGAGTAACTAGTAGTATCGCTGTATTTGGCACACAAAATAGGAGTGAAATACTACATCTAAATATAAACTATAGCTGCATTGTGGCTTTCGACTTGGTCAAAGAGCCCAAATAGGAGTACCTAATGTCATGTAAAAGTAAGCATATGCAAAAGCTCCAAAAACACAACTACTACCACAGAGGATACCACTTTTTACAAAAAAAAACAACTATTCCGTGTAACTGCGTATTATGTGTGTCCTTTACTATGTTTTCAATGTTTGGTCCTCTTTTCTCTCCCTTTCATCTTCATCAGGAGAGCGCAGCAGTTCATTCACCAACATCATCGCCACCGTCGTCACCATCATAAACACCACTGATCTCAATGCTGCTGACGAGGATGACAATGCTATTCCTGCGATTATGCTGAGCAATATAATATGTAAGTGCATGAAAATTTACTAACATTAGAGCATGTACTATATGTACCCACAAACGTCTGCATATTGTTGGCAGTAGGACGACGCAAGGCAACGAACGTAAAGAAAATTAATACGAAAACTACGCGAAATACAATGCAATATCATCATCATGATGGCTCTCGCTACTTGTACTTTGTTTGAACTTTTTTGCATGTATAAATAATATTTTTGTGTATTTACATTATATATGTCGTGTAGTGTAAGTATATCAAGAAGCAGCCAACCAGCCAGCAACAACATCATATCATCATCGTCACATATCAGTTCACCAGGGTTTTAAATATTTGCATGAAAATAGCGAGAGCGACGACACACAAAATGCGTTTTTCTCAAAGGCTCAACCAGGCGTATATATTTATGGGGAGATATGCATTCTACCACGCTTATTCATTCCAAAGCGAAGGAGCGGCAACATCGCCACCGAATTTTATCCTACTTTGCTGTATTGCTCTCTATAGATGGATATATAGAAAGCAAGTGCCGTACTTTTTATGGAGATTCCCTCTTGGATTCTCTCGATTTTCCCCGCTATTCTTTTTCTCTATATTGTACTTACCCAATCCAGCGTATGCTAGTATTTAGTTAGTTGTGCGAGCATAGTGACAGAGAAAAGAGAACCGAGCCAAAGGCGACATTCGACAATCTTGTACGCATTCATCGCTTTTCTCTTTTTATCTCCTCGTATATTCCAATACGAACTACTATAGTACTCTTCTTTGTCTGATCTGCTCGACAAACTTAACCATCCACATTATGATTACTAGACTGTGTGAACGAACAGAAAGACGGCCATCCTTTCAGCAGACCTAAACTTGGCTGTGCTGGAGTCTATATAGGAAGAGAAAATGGTGATATGATTATATAAAGATGATGAGGATGACGACGATAATCATGATGATATGCTCGTTCAGTTCTGCTACTCCTAAACCAATGCCACATAAAGGAGTTTAAGACGAAATTTTGTGAAACGACACGTTTCAGTCAAATAGTAGAAGTTTTTGTAGTAGTAGTAGTACCGTAGTAAGCTTTCCCCACTTTTCCATACAATCATGCAAAAAAGCTACGTTGCATTGCTTTTTGCTCTTGAGCGAAAAATTCTTTCAGTGTTTTTTTCTTGGCATAAGGAACATATGCATATGCTAATTTTTTGGACACGTTTGGCGTACATGTGCCAAAAAAGTTTTGATAAAGGATAGAGAGAAGGAAGGAATATGTGTAGCGGAGAGAAAGGTTGGATAAGCCATGCATGCATGTCACACACACTTTTTCTGTCTATGTCTGCCTGCCTGCCTTTATCATTCCTTCCTCCGTTCGACTAGGAAGAGTAATACTACGGTTATTACTATTATTATAGCTGGTGTGGGCTATATGTGCTATATGATTGCTGTACTTGGAACACGTGCACTCTAGGCAAAATTATAGGGTGATGATGATATGATGGCAAATATTTTTTGCCAGCAGAATTTTTTTCCTTGTGCTGATGATGATCCTTTGGTATGCGTTTGTGTACTGCTGGAATGTGTAAAGGAAATTATATTGGTTGGTAGACTGCTGCCTTTTCTGCTCACAGCATGTTGATGCGACGATCATGATTGCTAGGAAGGTTTGTGTGTGTGTGGCGCGGTTTAGTGGTAGTAAAAATGGCATATATTATTATTATTATCGTGATGATCATCATAAAGTTTACAGTTGAATTCCCTAATGAAATCTAAAAAGGCTTGCCTTGATTGCTTCGTGCTCTTCTAAGGTCTCGCGTTGTGTGTCTCCTTTCTTGAATGTTTTGCTTAAATTATGTTGCAACTTTAGCGTAGGTACCCCTGCTACGACCATCATTGTATAAAATGTGCCTATACTAAACTGGAATAACTTTTGAAATGGCATATCATACGTCAAACAAAATTGCATGGGTGTCGACCAAAGGAAAAAGGAAAAGGAAGCGTGAATTTATAATTGCATGACTGATTTACTATAAAGTACCGCTTTGCCATATAATATATTTTTGCATGCGGTAAAGTGGGATCTAATGAATTTATTCATGCGGACGCTTTCACCTCAAATTTGCTCGTTGAGTCAGTCTAGTTTCCCTCATCAATGGCCTTAGTCGAAGACTGTGAAATTATAATTATATGAATCCGGGGAACTTTAGAATCCACAGGATGAAAACTATATCATTATAGTTAATGTGTAGTAATATTTAGGTGTAGGGTTGTAAATTTTCCTTATGCAAATATTCATGCATACACCCAAATCATATCTGCAAATTTTATGCCTTTCATCTTTTTCGTGTGGTATTTCTGTGACTTGTCATAATACGACATAAAAATATGGCTGTGAAATGCGCCATGAATCAGACGTTTTTCGGGCCTTTGTAACGATAATAAATGGCTTACAAATAAATGCAAAGTGAAAGCCTTCAACTTTCACTCGAACCGTTGCACCTTCCTTTTAGGTATACAGTGAAACATTTTGCATGTTATCAGGAGGCTTGCATGTTATTACTGCACAATCATGATTTTGTTCCTTTCAGAATAATAATATTTTTATAGATAGCATAAATATATGAATTCAGATGCAATCAGGAAATGACAACATGTCAAATCATTATGAAATGTTCGCCAATTGGAAAGTAAAATTAGAAAAGTTTTTGCCCATGCTGAATCACAGGGTTGAACCCGTGTACTTCTTTATTCCATAATTTTGCAGATATTTTAGGGCAAAAACAGAATTGCATTAGTGCGGGCAGTTGAGTTTGTTGATGTAAAGCACATTTTTGGAGAACCACATCACATACACGTACACGTAGTCACATGAATTAAATTTCTATCGCTTCTCACTGTCGCTGAAATGGGCTGATTGTAATCTTAATTGTCGCGTGTGGAATTCCACCACTCTCTACGTCTACCTACGCTTCTATTGAGCCTGACTCACTTTATGTCGTTCGTGTGTGTGTGGTTAGTGGTAAGAGAAAGTAAATGGAGAGAGACATCTAGATAGACCATGCATCTGACAATAATGACAATACACAGCAACTAGACTACCTCAAATGTACACGTTGGTATGTATATATCCAAAACCAGAAATAATTCCAATATTCACTAATTATATTGAATCGGTAATAATAACGACACTAATGTCATGAGAAAAGTAAATGAGGCTTGTTTTAATGACCGCAAATAAAGATTCTACAATGACCACCTACTGCCATTACCGAGTTTTGATTGAGTTATTGTTTCGTTGGTCCATTAGTGGTTCCATTATAACAGGACTCTGTGAACAGAACAACGCGGTAGCATAATCGTGTGTGCAGGTAAAAAAAACTTTCATGACGAAACCTCTCCTCTATTGCATAATACTTGAGTGCACTTGCACGTAATATTAGTCTTTTCCCTTCCTTCCGTGACACGTCAACTTCCAGATTTCGTCTAGATTGTAACAATATGATAATGACCTATGAAAGGAAAAGTTATTGGCCATATTCATTCAATCGTGGAGTTTGATAATAATAATAATAATGAAATGCGGTAGAGAAACAAGCGGATTATTATTATGATGATGAACATATGTCATGTCATAATTGTGTAAAGCGCCCCAGCCTAGTTTAGCAAATATAAATACAACACGAACATGACATCATGATAGGAGTTCACTAAAGTGAAATGACATAGTCATTGTCTGACTCACCCAACTTTATCCCTTTCCTGGTCATCTGCGTTCCCCATCACAGTTGACTAAACTCCGAAACGGAAAGGACATCACGCTGTCTCCTGTCCGCTGTCATGTTGTTTTATATAGTTTATCTTTATCGTAGAGTATATACCTACTACTAGCAGTAACGATCATCATCATAATGCTACTGGTAATCAAAACGACTGCGATATTGCCCATAGTTCTCCTCTACAAAGTCTTTGGGGAGCAGTAATGTACTCTGTGAGGATGTTCATGATGACGACGACTAATAAAGTGTAATGGACATTACATGTACAATTGTGCAATTTGTGGCACTTTTTGTGTTTGTCACATAAAATTTGCGAGTGTGAAATGGATACTAACAACAACAGCTCTAACTGCTGCTACCGCGTCTCCAGTTTTTTCCCAATGACAATGATCAATATATGATGGGGTTGAGGTTAAAATAAGCCGAGTAAAACGACGTGGTTTCTTGCACAGCCCTTAGTCAGCTATATTTTACATGCAGGGTGCGTTGAGGGACGCAGAGAGGAGGGAAACATAAAGGCCATTTTCACTTCCATTATACACCCATAATCTAAGACCAGTTCTTTCATTCACTTACGTGTAATGTGTAATATTCGCCAAAACTTGGGATACTTTTGTGGCAGAACGGTGCTTCCCAGTTAAAAGAGCAAGTGCGTACAAAAAGATGATATACCTACTAGATATTATATGTAGGCATCTTTTTTGAGCTACTAAGGTATTGTGTCTTATCGCTTTGCTGGTGGTAGTGTGTTTTTTTTCGTTGGATTAGTATAAAAAGAACTATCATTATCATCATGTTCATCACACAAAGCTGCTGGTGCTCGCGTTTCTTTTCAAGGCAATTATTTTTAATGCCTTAAAAGGATATTATTCGGAAGACGGAGAAGAATACCATTAAATATGCGGTTATAGGACACATGGCTAATGCACATTTTACTGTCCTTGGATTTTTGGATAGTTCCACTATATACTACCACAGCATATTCTTGTATAAGATGACTGCGTAATAAAATGATGTGCTTTATTCAAGCAAAGCAAAAAGGAAAACTCATCATCGTCATCAACATCATTGTTCCCGTCACACAAGGTCTTTTATTCCTTTTCCTCTAGACAAACGAGAAGAACTTAATGGCTAGTGGGAAATTAAAATCTATACTTTTCTTCTCTCTTTTTATTATTCCCTTTCCCTCTCCGTCTCCCTTTCTTTTTCCAAAAGTTAGCACATTACGCACATTAAAAGTGTTTACCGTGTTATGTCATGTTACGCTACAGTACGCATTTACATCATTCCACGTATTACATGATGTTTTTCCGAGAACAAGTAATAAGCATAATGGAACGGGCGAAATATAAGCAGTCTATATCTACCGGCTGTAGATGTAGATATTTTATAGGTGCTACCTAAGCCTGATAATAATAATAATAATATTGTATGCAACTTGAATAAATGAGTGGTAAATAGTCATACAAAACTCATTTGGAGTAAAAGGCTCTCTAGCCGGTTTTTAGACAAAACTTTCAAACTTGGGCAAGAGCATTTTCCTTCATCATAAAAATAATTATATGGCTAGTTTTCTTAAAATTTACATGTGTAGCATTTAATACGATAATATTTACTTCCCCCTTTTACTGCTCTTTGACATGAGAGAATATAGTGCGTACTGCACGAGCCTACTACTAGCCATCCACTTCACTAACTACTCCTGCCACTACGAGCACACACACATACATCAGAATACGTGGTTTGTGAGCCCACCACCACTTCTCTTCTTTCTGTGAGAATTCTTGTTTTTTCTCTTTTGTTTCTTCTCTCTTCCTGGCTTTGTAACGTTGACTTTAGGCATGCACGCGTAACGGCAATAATAATTCAAGCAGAATAAAGCGGAGAGGAAAAAAGAGAAAGCCGGTTCAAAATGGCAGATCCCACAAACATCAAATAAATTTATTTGTACTACCGCCCCCACCATTGCAACTACTACACAACCACGTCTGCCCGTCTTCTAAGTAAAATGGCAGAAAATAACTTTGGTAAATTACCATTGTTCTTTTTCCCTTTTAGCCATTACCTTATCCTACGGCATATCGTAGATTTGTCATTTTACTCTTGTTGTTTTCCAACGCATAGAAAATGAACTCAATGAACTGTTGATATTATTGTATGTATGTTTTAGTATGTGTGTACAAGTGTACATAAATATTGAATGCTAATGCCAACACATCACATCCTTGTATCCGTACAACACATCTATTTAAATTGTATGCAGGCAAGAATTCATATTTCATACCGTCCTGTGCACTTTGCTTTCATGTCCCTGATATATTTACTTATTCTGTTCCAAAGAGAGACTGGGCTCTTTTTTTACTATATTCCATTTTTTGCTTGGCAGTGCGATTGACCCTTTTTGCCTTCATGTTTATCACTGTTATGGCATAAATAAATATGCATGCATAAGCAGAAAGAAATGTCTAAAGGAGGAGAAGGAACATGGAGAGAAAAGTGGACAGCTATTTTCATATTATTACACATTTATGTTCTACATGTGCACAGGCATGTACAAGAATATTATATTAAGTAAGTGTAGCAGCGCCGCATGCTTGACGACTGACGACGATGCGTATTAACATCCGAAATTCACCAAGTTCAAGAAGAGAAAAGTAGCCAACAACGTAAAGAAAAACCTTGCTCGCTCGCTTTGGCTCTCCCCATCCTCATTTCCATGTGAAATATCAGTATAAATAATATTTGCATGAAAACTAGCTTTCATTTTTTTCTCTTCTGGCTAGTCTCCATTCTTTTATTCCATTGTGAAGCTCACATCAGGAGGAATGGCTGTTGTGTGATATGCTCGTGTTCCCATATTGCTTCATGAGAAATATTGTGTGTGCTCAATGTTCATGTGTAGCATTGTGCAATAATAATAATATTATGAAAGTGTGCTCCGGCAAAATCCACACATGCACACCATTTGACTAACGAGATTTCACGAAAAGGACAAAAAAAGTCAGCAAGCTACATTCCGAATTTACGTACGTATCAAAACAGTTTCTTTATAAAGCTTGCTTACCTACTTTGGTTCATTCGTTAAATAAACATGTATCTCAATGTATTACCATTCCATTAAAACATTTGTAAATATGTAGCATGCTTATTGTAGATTCAACGTAGTCAACAGGGCCCTGATACCTTCTGGCAAAAAACGCCTTGAAATGATCGCCACTCCCAACAGGATAAAGAAACAGGTGACTGTTTTACCTTGCCGCATGAACGCGTAAATTTGTACTAGTATTAACGTATTCTCGCCTTCATGAAGTATCGGCTCAGGCAGTTTGCTGGTTCCCATTTTATGAATGTACACGGTAAAATGTCGCCGTAGGCAAAAGTCGTTTTAAATAAGAAAATGAAAACCACATGGATTTCTACTACATTGTAAAGCCTGTACTTTTGACTCTGCATTTCTCTACCTAATCATGTACAAGAGTACATTTGTATTCATGGTGCATGTCCACTACTACAATACGAACGCTTGAGGGGTTGCATTTTTCTTGCATCTTGTGCGAGTTTGGGTTTTCTCAGTTCCCAGGAAAGAAAAATTTCATGGGAAATAACGAACCATCATACTAAAAATACCAAAAAGTAGCAATACTACACAAAAATTGCGAATCCAGAGATGTACATACTGCAATATGCATGCATATATTTAGCAAATTGCTTTTATTACTTGGACACAAAAACGAGGCATGCATACTCCTCTTTGTATCCAGATGGGACGATAATGAAAGATGACGGATTTAGTTATAAAATTCCTTTACAACGATCATCATTATCAACCTAACTTTGATTGAATAGATATCATCATTTTCCCATGAAACTAGGTCCAGAAAAATAAATTAGGTACACGAACACAAGTATCTTATACCAATATTGACGCAGGATCATGGTCCATATTGTAGCAAAAAAGTATCTTGTGGATACTCTAAAATGTATTTAATAAAAATATTACAAAAGCTTTCATCATGATGATGACTGACGAGCTTTTACTTCCTACTCCGACTTACTTCGTCTATAAAGAAAAGGCCTTGGTTTCGTACCCCTGCTTTCCAACCAACTTCTTTACTGGGCCATTTTTCTCGTGATCTGCTAAAAAGCGAAAACTTTTCTCCCTCTTCTCTCGTCAGTGCATAGAAGAAATTTTTACTAACTTCGTACTTCATGCCTTACTCAAAAAAGTAAACCCTAGCATATCCTTTTATTCATCATCCTCTTAAGTATTTGTAGAATTTTTACCACACTCGAAGATGTACATGCGCAACCTTTTATGTCACTATTATATCGTTTTATACAGCGTCTCATAAGTGGAGCATCCATAATAATGTTTGCTATTGCTAGTAGCATAATATTCTGTGCAAAACTGAGGTTGTCCTTATTATCATTACCTACTCACATCGCGATCATTTAGTATAGTTTAAAATGATTTGCATGCAATGTGCTTTCCATTTTATTTGTTTACTTACGAAGGAGAAATTTATCCCAGACTTTATGTCTGGGCGCAAAAGAGCCAAACGTCGGAGCGGAAGCCACGTCCTTTTTTGTCTACCGCAGTTTTTAAAAAGAAGAAAATTCCATAAATACATCTACAAACATTATATGCACCGTGCTGCCGTGCCTATAGACCATATTTTGCATAGAAGAATGAATAAAAGGGGAAAGAAGTAGGGTAGGAGAGGGAGGAAGATGAGTTCATGTTTAAATGTATCTTTGAGAGATGATTATGTCTCCCGTGCTTTCCTTTTGTGCTTATCCTTTGGATCATAATATTCAGCTGCTTCTTGGGCCTCTTAATAGGACGCCGATGATACGATGCCACTATTATTGTTGGTAGTAGATATTATAGTGCTGATGTCATGCCGCTGCCTCCTTGAAACTCCTTGAGTAGAGGATGTAATAACATTAAACCAGTCTCTTCAGTGTAGTCTAAGAAGGATGACGATGATGTTGACGATGACGATGATAGCTCTCTTGGTTGGTTGTCCTATGGACCTGAAGAGTGATCATCTGATGTAAAAGCGTTTTCCCTTTTTTGCACTCCGTCTCCCCTTTCTGCACTTAGAAGGAATGAGCGAGCGTACGACAATGACAACAGCAACATCTCTTCAAATGATTGGCTGTTATAAAGGATATAGGGTCTTGTTCCGAAGTAAACACTTGAGTACTAGATACGTAGGAAGATTATGGCACATGCAGCATTACTACTGATACTTGTACCTGCTGAAAAGAAAGTGGAAAATGGGCCAGCAACATCCGTATAATCTGGAGTAAGTATGTATAGGTGTGCTTGTATAATAAACCATACTAATGTTGATGGTAATAGCAATAGCAATGAAAGCAGGTTGTTTCTTTCAAAAAGTTTAACGAGCAGCATTATTACGATTATTATTATGTAATGTGTCTAAGAAAATGATGTAAAGTTGAGTATAGAGTATGTTATGATAGGATCTACTGTGCGTGGGTGATACAAGAAGGGTGGTCACTTCTACAGTTCAGTTGATGTTGTTGGTATAGTGGGGATAAGTATGAGAAGATGTGTGGAGAACCACGCAGTAGACAAAATCTTCTGTGGCAAAGTACTGCTGACTATTCTTCGAGTGAATGAACGAGTGTTTAAGGTAATCTATGTTTTCTCCGCTTTCTGTGAAGAGAGCATCTCTTCTGAAGTATCTGTAATCTCACAATGACGAAGGACCCAGATTATTCGCAAAAGCCATGTGAAAAAGACACTGAGGAAGGACTTCCTTCACTTTCTGACAAGCTCGTAAAGAGAAGCTATTACAGAAGCCAAGAAAAGCATTGGACTATATGGAATTGAACCGAGTGAGAGGAAGAAGTGCCTACCTATACGAGAACAAAGTTAAGATGAAAGCACATCATCATCAACTTCAATAACACTGGCACTGTAGAAGTGGAAAGGGAAAACTGATGCTGTAAGTAAGGTCATATTAAACTACAATGCGTACAAAATATGTTACCAAACCATAAGATTTTTACTATGAATAAACATATTCATTCCCAGTTTAGCAAAGGGACGTAAGGAAAGTTTTTAATGGAAAATCATTTGCATTCGTTAAGACCTGCAATGATTAGTTCATAGGAAGAGGCATGAATAAGTTCATTAACGGCTTCTTAGAACAATTCTTGGAACATTATTCATAACATGGATGGGATAGTATCCAACACCATCGTTCAATAACAAGGGAATGTTTCTGGTCGCCTGCACATTGTATGTAGCTGTACAGTTTAAATACAATACGATCCAGGACGACATTTACATTTTGCACAGATTTAGAAGTACACTAAATTTAAGCTTTCTTCTAAGCGTCTGGACCGACAGACAAGGTGTGCCAAAACATAATATTTAGACTTGCATCCCTTAATAAAAATATCAGTGGGAAGTACTAGTACGCTGCTAGCTGATACATAACTTCTTAAGCCAACACTGTGATCTTGTAAATGCACTCATTCCTCTTGCCATCCTCGTTCAAAACATTTATAAATGCCAGGAGAAAAAAAGACTTTAGATTGAGACCGGGACCAATTTGTCACACCTTGTCACGCGAAATTCCATTACATAAGCCATGTGTGTGGATGCTTGGTTGGTATAGAGAACGTTTGTTTAAAAAAGAGGGAACCACTGCTTTTGCATTCGTACGGATTATACAGCTAAGTATATAAAGAAGATTTTCCCCCTGCTATTTACCTCACCGTTATGATGATGCTGATAAGTACTAGTAGCAGCGGTAAGCATACAGTTTGCTTGCGAAAGAAGCCAATGAACAGAGAAAAGTATATGAGAGTTACAAGAAGAGAAACAGAATCGCAAACACAGAAACAGCACTAAATGCAGATCTTCTTTTGGTTTTCCCATTTTCAACCCGTTATTTTTTCACTGCTGCTGTTGGCTCGTCTACTAACCTTAATCCACAGATATATGGTCCAAATATACTTACAGCTATTATGTGCTATGTGTGCAAAACAGTGGGGGAAAGAGAGAGATTTTTTTTACTTTTAGGTTGAGGTTCATAAAAGCCTTATAAGGTATAATAGCAGTATATAAAGGAAAGGAAGAAAAGAAGGGAGGATTTAAATTTTTGGCTGCGAGTTGGAGTATCAGAAGCACTACTGACTTTTTCATGCTATTTTTTCGAGCCAAGGTTGTCCCCGAAAATATATAAAGGGCTGAGTGAAGTGAGTGAAGGTTATTCACGCACAGCCAACTCTACTTCCACACTGGTGTAGGATTCCATTCTCTCTAAGACGCTTTCTAACTTTATTCTTTCGACAAGGAGCCAAATACAAACTATGTACTAGTCTACTACACTGTCCTAGATTCCCCGCTATTAATAGTAATTGAAGAAGAAGTATAAAATGTGTAGAATTAATAAGAGTAGAATAGCGTATGTCTGTACTGAAAATAATATGTCAGAGGAATTAAAAGTTTCTCGGATCAATCTTAAAATGAACTCAATGACAAATAGGTCAGCCGATATCTATAAGTCTTTTATGAAATTGTAATGGATTGGAAGAAGCCTTGGCAAAAAGCTTACGATGAAATTAATTTACAAACTTTAATCTTCAGAAGATTTTGGTAGTGATCATATCGTAAACAAAGGGATATCATTAAAAATGTTCTCGTAGCATTTGAGAAAAGTGATGAGATTTTTATTTTCTGCCTACAAAGAACTCCCAAAAATGCAATTAATAATGTGTCACAAAAATGCTTGATTTGCTACACATGTTAAGACCAGAATTTCAATTCAAATTGCAGTTGCAATCTCGTAGATAAATACACAGAGCAGTCACACACAATCTGTTTAGTGTGCTTTTATAAAATTCAGCATAATATGTTGTACTTTCTACACATTTTATTCTACAGCCTTCAATGATGGATGAGTGATGACTTCTCGTATCTTGAATTTTGATAAAAAATGTATTGCAAACGTGGACAACCACACGTTCCACAAATTCATCTTCCCTCTTCATTCTATTCACCAAGAACTGGACAGGAACATTTTTCTACTTTCTCTCATTTTCGTTCTAGTTGACTAGTGCTGCTTCTATGTGCTGCTGGTTTTGCGTTGTGCTGCAAAACAGCGTGTATCAAACTATCTATAGCAGGAACTCTAAGTTGGGATAAGGACAAAAAATTATATGGCTCTGATCTGCTACCTCCTTCCTTCCCGTCTGATACCTCCCATCCGTTTTGTCCTGTTTAGTTATTGCCTGTGCTTAAGAGACGGCTTGGAAATTACGAAGTGGGACTGTCATAAAATAGACAGAGGAATACATCTTGAGATAACGTTAAGTAACGCAGCTCGTGCTCAAGAAAAATACGCTCATGTACAGGAAAATACAACTACTTTTTCACACGCAGCAGCAGCAGCAGTGGTCAGTTTTGTATAGGGAATAAAATGCTTAAAAGGGAAAGTCCACGAAAACGCATTTATTTCTTTTTCTTGAGTCATGTCCTTTTCCCTGCTAGCATAAGATTCACTACATGTCTATTTTCTCTATACGCACTATTTATATAGCAAATACTTTTACATACGTTTACGTAAAAAAACGTGATCACTTTTCTTCGCAAAGTCAGCTTCTTCCAGTGGCCATGTGACGGAAAAGTGAAGAGTGGGAAAAATTTTCAGACGTGCGTGCATCGTTTAAGTTAAGTAAACGAAAAGGGCTTGGCTGGCTTGTTTGGTTTTGCTGCTTGACTACTTCACTGCCTCGTCGTCTTCATACGGCCTTGTTATCTCTTTACTGCGCCTATGTATGGACGGACGGCGTAAATGTAAAGTGTCGTGTCCATGTGTGTGTCGATGTGACTCTTTCATAAAATATACGATTCTGGTTTTTATGCTGTAGCAGGAGTTGGTTTCTTCACTTTCGTGTCATCGTCTTGCAAAGAAATGTTGTACAACTACCAGAAGAAGAAGAAGAACGATGGAGGCGAGTTCCTATTCCAATTTCCTGTTAGGAAACTAAAAAATACTAAAATGGTATCTCTTTCTCTGTAAAATATGTGAAGTAAAAGCATATGAATGTGAATTCCACCAGACGACCTCATATATACTATACTTATATAGTAAATGTATTTAGTTGATGATATTGCGTACGTAATGTAGTCACAGAAAAGGAGGATATATGATCAAATAAAATAGGTAAATGTCCATAGACCGCCGCCACCACCACCAGCAGTAGTAGCCAGAAACACGAGTGCTGGTGCTGTACTGCTGTGTGATCGTAACGGGAATTGTACTGAAAAGTGGCCAGATACACAAGATAAAACTTAGTTTGCAAGAAAGAGCTTAGTTTGCAGCTTTAAAAATGTGCAATAACTTGCAGAAACTTATACACACTGTATATTACAATCAGAGCAGGAGCAGCAGCAGTGAGTAAGTAAATTGTAGAAGACAGTGGTTTTTACACCACCTACTGATCTGTAGTGTGTGGGTAGGTAGGTATATATGATGACTTTCCTATTCAACGCCACCCGCGAAATATATATTTTATGGTCATGCATCATGCAAAAAAATCCGTCCAATTCAACTAGATTCAAAAACTGGAACTGGATCAAGCAATAAATGTTCGCGAGAAATAAGATTTACAAGGGTAGCTCAGCGGCAGCTGGATGATAAAAAATGTGAGTATGGAACACAGGAGGTTCAAGCAATATAATATCT
The DNA here is from genome assembly GCA_004115045.4 of Sinella curviseta. Lineage (NCBI taxonomy): Eukaryota > Metazoa > Arthropoda > Collembola > Entomobryomorpha > Entomobryidae > Sinella > Sinella curviseta. The sequence continues at coordinate 31,362,643 of CM023201.3, read as the reverse complement.
TCTACTTATAACTACTGCTGGGTTGAAATATCAGGGGAAAATGTCGCGGTGTATTAGAAAAGGGTGGCCAGAGGAACCTCTACATATGCACTTCACTTTTTTTTGCGCTCTGCGAAATCACATGCAGCGACGAAAAAAGGTCATAAACTGATACGCTTTTAATACTTTCTCGGGTTGCATTTCTCTGTCACACTGTCAAGAAAAGGCTGGAAGCAAAAAATATATATAAACGATTATTTTCAATGATTTTATCGACAGCCTCTCACAGCTTTGAAATATCTACCGTGAAGCTGTTTGTTTTTGAAGGATGCGGGGGTGGCGTGTGTAGGTATTTGAGAAACAAAAGTTTGACTGGAGCATCTGTTTAATTTACAAAAACATTGTTTGAGATAATGTTGGTTTTCTGAAACTTTGAAGTGTTGTCGCTTGAGAAATTGCGGAATATTAAAATTCTAAGAATACCGCCTACGATCTACAAAAATGCGTACGTACTTAAGTTATCTGAACCACATACATATACACTCAAGTGCATTTAATCACAGCGGTAAAATATTGTTAATTTAGTTGACATCACAAAAAAAACTCATGGCCTTTTTATTCTCAGAATGGCTGCAGTCAGGTGATTGTAATCATGATGATGTTTTGAAAGCGAAATAACTTTCAACACGAATCCTACGAAAGGAATGTTGAAAAGTTAGGGATCGCAGTCTCTTCTATAGTACGCATTGTTACCTGATGATCGAATTTGCTCACAATTTTCAATAATAACGCACTACGCACAGCCATCCTCATTCCATTCACAAAATTATCATTGTCGTGATGATCAAATCATCGTCACCACCAACGTATCTGCGATCTGGAATGTGAGTCGTACCGTACATTTTTATGACCCCACTGGTTTCACACATTTCCCCCACTTTCAACGCAACCATCAAAGCAATTTCCTCAGCAATCTAATGCACCTTGTCACCAGCTTTTCACTCATTCGCAATTTCTC
>CM023201.3:31029882-31361546 GCA_004115045.4 Sinella curviseta | reverse complement strand
TCTCTCTCTCCGCATATTTTCGCACATCGCATTAACTACTGTGTGTGCGTTAGTACAACGCATTTGTTAAGGCAAACTTACCAAGATAATGATGAGGAATTCTACAAGTCTACAAGTCTAGCACGTAGTACGTTCGACGACTGGGGTGAGCAACGGCGTAAGCATTAGAGCGAGGTTTAAAGAGGATATTAAATGTACGTGATAATAGAAACGGCAATAATAATAATAAAGATTCTATAATAATTTCAACGAATGATCAAATGAAGAATAAAGCATGCAGAAAACGAAGAAAGAGGAAGAAAGAAAGGGCGAAGAAAAATAGAAAAAGAATTCTCGCAAATTTTACATCCTTTTATTCTCCAACCAACCAACTTTCCACGACTATTTTTTTGCTCACTGCATGCATTGTATGCATGCATGCGTGCCTACATATTATATTGAAGGGAAACGAAGCATAACCCAGTTCACTAGATTTTTTTGGTGTCGCTTCGCTCCATATGTGTCCTCCTTCCCGTCCCCTTTTCCTTGCTTTTTCTTGTTCGCCGACTTATTTTCCCCTTTTTGCCTTCTCCTCTCAATTTTAATGTGAGCAGATTTTCAATGTGCATATTCCCTCTATATCCAATGACATGTCTTGGTATTGTCGTCTTATGCACAGTTGTGTGCTTCCGAGACCATAAGATACATAAAAGCATGCTATCTATAACGTCATAGTATGCACATTCCTGTAGCAAAGCCATCTCCCTCCTCCGTTCTCCTCTTACAACGACAGAACATTCTTAAAAATATTTTTAAAAGGAAAATATGGCAGAAATAAAAGAGCCAAGGGAAATGGGATAAGGAAGAATATAATACACAAATGGTGAGAATAAAACGCGAAAAAAATCCACATGCTATGTATATTGCCCTACCACTACTGCTATACTATATGGACTCATTGTACAACGTACACACGTACAAATTTTTGAGTACTTTTCTGCGACTTGGCCACCACGAACGCAGAGGGCGAAAAAAATATGTAGAACTTTATGATGACTAGTGACTTTGGTCTGAATGGAATGCATTAAGGACTTGTCTTGAATAAATGTGCCCCCATTTATAATATTATAGGTGACGCAGAAGCCATAAAGGACAGCGCCAAGCCACAGCAGCACTACCGCAAGGGTGAAAAAAAAAATTGCTGTTTAAAATGTTTAATTGTAATTAAATTTAAATTCGGGTTTCAAGAGTCGATTGTCCGGTTAACTGTGAATCGATTAACACCAAATTCTACAAGTTTTCTCCACTTTTTGTAGGAAAATAGTCGTACTTTTGTTCACCATTTTTGCATTAAATCTATACGTATATTTTCCTACAAAAAGTGGAGAAAACTTGTAGAATTTGGTGTTAATCGATTCACAGTTAACCGGACAATCGACTCTTGAAACCCGAATTTAAATTTAATTACAATTAAACATTTTAAACAGCAATTTCTTTTTTCCCCCTTGCGGTAGTGCTGTTGTGGCATGGCGCCATAGTCAATGGCTTCTGCGTCACCTATAATATTTTATATAGGGGAACTATAACGCAGCACAAGAACTTAAGTATCTCCTATACCACTTACTTACTCACTTTACTTTTTCTTGATATGGGTGGGTAGACTACCCAGTTTCCCTCTAATCCTTTGCTCTCTACTCTCTACTACTCCCCACTTTCTTCTTTCTAACATTTGCCATTGTAAGAATGCAATACAGTCTTGGATGTACACACGCTCTCTATCATCTATATTTGCACAAAAGAGTCCGATTGTGTATACAACTTCCACCACACACAACGGACGCTCCTCTCTAGTTTCGCTCTGGATGGTAATATGGGCGAAGCACTCTGATTTTTAGGATAACTGTCAACATATTTGCATTTTCCTTCAAATTTATTTCTCCTTTGGAATTCCATGAAGAAATACTACCACTACATTACTAGTGGCGTCCATACCGTCTCTTTTACTACTACCACCATTATTACAGTTCACAAAAAAATTGTTTTTTTTTGTTTTCCCTTCGGTTTGTGCATTATGGCACTATTTTCCCGTCCGCCGAGAAATTGCTCATATCATATCATTTTCTAAAAGTTTTGCCCCTTACTCTTAGAAACTCTGCTGCTGATCTCTGTAAAAATTATGTACATGCATATAAACACATATACGAAACAATGGTTCATGTACATACGCTAACTTGGAGAAAATACAGTTTTTTACATTGTGCAAAAGGAACCTTGCACAAAGATAGGTGGCAGCTGACTACAAGGACCAGTGTACTGCTAAAGTTAAACTAAGTAACTTTCATAGTTTATTATTATGAGAGCCACCATTACCTCTTCTTGTAGGTGCCGCCACACACCAGATTCCTGTGAGACTGAAGTTTTTTATTCTATTTTATACCATGTTTCTCCTCCTTCCACTTTTCGAACTTGAACGTTTTAGGTACATATCACCATCAAGTATACTGTTATGATTTCTAGCGGCCAGCATAGCAGTTTTTCACTTAAGAGGACACAGAGAAAGGTTTGTAGTAAGTGGCACAAAAGGAGGATGATAACCCTTTTTATGGAGACTTAATAATGCATATGAACTGACTTGAAAACGCTTGAAATGCACAATTGAAATAAGTTAACTTATACTTGAAATGTGTTGCCACAATGTTGTGCTGAGAAGAAAGAATTTAATGTGTGCAGGGATGGCTAACTCGATACTTTTGCTGTTTCCTGACCTAGAACAGTCGTACAAAAGGCAAACAGTGCAGCATTCAAAAACTCAAATATACAATGAAACTGTAAACATGCTTTTCCATGTACTATATATACTTCTCAGCCTTTAGAGGATTTCATTTAAAGTTAATACGAAATATAACTTTCTCCAAACTCCTGCTCTTTTGCTTATCTTCGCTTTCCATGCATAATAACAAGTTGGATTGGCTAGGCAAGTACTGCGTTTGCTTTTCTCGGGACAATTCTTTTGAGGCTTTACTTATAGCAATAAATATAAATTAAATTATGAATGTGTGCAAGTGTGTGGAGGAAAGACAAAAATTCTGGATGACATTTACTACCACTGCGAGAAAATGGCTGGGTTGCACAACAAAACTTTCTCCTCCCCATGCACCCATACAATTTTCCATAATACATTATACCTAAAAAGTTACGAAACAAATAAGCATCGTATTTCTATCAGGCGGACTCACACCGGAAGAGAGACAAGAGCAACAATAAAGTATAATGTCAAGAGTGTTTTACTTGTTTGTCGCGTCACCATATGCGAGGGTTTTAAATGGGTAACCTTGCATTTCTCAACGAAAACCGTCTCAGTCTCGAAAGTTGTAAACAGAACACAGAATTATTACATTCCACACTTGCTACATATAATGTAGATGCATGTCTCTGACGAGGCTGATTACAATGACCTTGCAGCAATCAAGATATGAATATCTTTAATGTGCCTCTTCTGTTCACTCTCTCATCATTTAGTGCACGTGCGTGATTTGACTATCTTCAACTGGATGATGACAAGCATTTCAGAATTGGCACGTACCCTTTTAATATTGAGATCATGATGTATAAGAACTTTATCCGCCAATACATTCATTATAATTCATGACCTACATTTTTGCCATCACGAAATGCATTCTGTAAAATATGTAACACCCATCTGCTCTGTCCTACTATCCCATTAAATAAAGCAAGGTCATTCCTTTGTTAAGTTTTAAAGTTGATTGCGAAGATGGAATCTAAATGGCCAAGTGTATAAGAGGAGACGTGCCTGATAACGAAATATAATATGTGCACAGGACAATAATAAAAGGAGGAGCGGAAAGTATAGCAAGCAGTGGATTAAGACTTTCAACAGCAGGGATCGTGATGAGGTCCTTTGGGTGGTGGTGTTCAGTAAAAGATGCATGTGATCAGCAGTCGGTTAGTTTTCGTAACTGCTCTTTAATGTATCAACAGAAAATTGCATTCTCTGCGTTTTACACAAACATGAACACTTTATCAAAGGGAATGGAAAAGAAACTCCTTTGAAAAGGAAAGTAGTCTGCAATTTGCAGTCAAGGGCAGATAGACTAGCAAAAGACTGTTTTATTGTTTGAACAAATCCAGCCACACATTGTACATTCTCGCTAGCATTCCACTCCATGCTAACCTGAAACTAAGTGAAGAATAGTCGATGACTGACTCTTCAACCAATAAACATTTCCAAAAGGGACCTGAAATAGCCTATAAAGGTACTTAATGACTCGAAACAATGCAAATTTTTACAGCCTTTGACATTGGAGCCATATACTTGTTTGTGCAGAACAGAATCTGGCAGCACGCTGACGACCCTCTGAACAGGAAAAAAAATCTTTTTTCACGGACTGGGTTTTCTCTTGCTGTTGTTTCTTGTGCTTTTCCAGTTCTGCTTTTGACTGCAGCTCGAGGATCATTTTTCTGCTTGAAAACTCTGGCTTCCAAGATATGTGAGCTTGAGCTTATATAACAAGCAAACGCCGCTTCAATCAACAACTCGTCAGACAGAATAACAGAAGCACAACTGGTGAAATCTAATGCATAAATATTCTGTTCCGTTTCATGCAAATAGCAAAAAAATGTTGGTACGCAAAACAAAGTACCAAAAAGACGAACACAATTTTCGCTACGTAGCTCCAGCGTAAATTCATTGCCTTCCACGAATCCAAACAACACTGGGAATGTATGAAAGAAACACGAGTTTCGCCTGAAGGAGAAAGTCTTACAGTGTAATTCGAACTTGTGTGCGCTCACTCGTTCAAATTCTAGTTGTGCTAATGTTGCAAAATTCGAGCATGTCAACAGGAAAACTGAATTTAATATAGATTTGCTTGCATCGTTGCATCTTTATCGCCTTTTGGTATAGAATACTATGTAGTTTCTTTACCGATATTTCACAAACTGATAAAAATATAACAACACTGATGTGTGCTGTTGTAAATATTAGGTACAGATAAATACACACAATACGGTCTACAATTTCCAAGTTTTTTCCTCTTCCGTTGATCTGTATCCAATTCCGTTCTGAAATCAGTCGGAGCATTGGAACTATTGCCTAAAATATATTTGTGAGAAACAAAGTATTTTTGTGGAAACGACGATGATGCTTTCATTTTCAAAGAAAGTCTGGATGAAAAGTACAGTTACAATTTTGTAGACGGGCTTTGTTAAAGATAGATATGATGTATTCGTTCCACAACAACTGGCATTAAGATAAAAAGATTGACATTGTGATTCTGACTGGACTGGATATGCAATAATTTTGTGACCATTTTACATGCAACCTAGAATCGTACATTCATACAACGCCTGTCTGTTGATGTTGCGTGAGTCATTTATGCTTTCTGATAGAAAGACAATTTTGAAGGAAAACTTATAAGAAATAATGAAAATGAAGGACAAGGCGAGGAAGGAACGGTTTTCAAAAAATGAAAACTGTCTTTTCCATCCATCCATATATACCTACCCCGCCATCAACTCTTCGTATAGGTATGTCTATAGTAAAGTAATCCATTATAGACCAAGAATATATTACATGTATATAAAACAGACATATATAATCAGAGAGCGCACAAGGAAGTAAACTTTTTACTTGACTCTCTTTTTCTCTCTCTGTGCTTAACTCGTTGTGGAGAACTAGATCATAATGCTTCGTTTCACTTGGTTGTACACTTCACTTTACTGTTCGTTCCTCTTGTCTTCCTTTTGCTTTCATTTTCCTTCACGGCCAGTGAAAGTAAAAGCTCCTTTTCTTTAAACAAAAAAGCAGCATGTCGAAGGCACAAAAACGACACAGAGATGTAGTGATACAACGTATATTTTATTCTAGCGAACTGCAGGCATGCATGTCAGAGAATGTTGAAGATAGATAGGAGGAAAACAGACAAAACCTTTCATCCTGATGGGACCTCTCTTTTTTTCCGACTCACTCAACAAAATGTAGACTGTGTGTGTGTTCTGCTATTTCAACTTTCTACCACTACTAGATTATTGTCTGCCTGCCTACCTATACAAAACTGTAGCGGCACTGCACACAGTGCTGTCATTTTTGGTACAACTCAACTAAAAGACTATAATGTCTCATCAGCAGACTGTATATGTTTATAATAATATGCTCTCCTTCATATTTGTGACTACTGTCGCTACGTTCAATGTCGTTCATGTGTGTCCATACTTTGTCCATAATTTTATTATGTGAAGAAAAACGACAAGAAAAGGCCTTGTGGCTTTATCTTAAGGAACTGACAAATCTACTCGTGTCCTCGCTTTTGCCATTAGATCATTGGAAAGAATTTCGTCCAATTCATATTTTTAAGAGAAATAACCCATTGAAACTGAAAACCGTTCTGTGTACAAGCATAACTATCACATCTTTCTGCTTTATGATTGTACTCGTTCCACGAATAGGGGCTTGGATGTTTCACTTTCTTTGAAAAGTGAAGAAAGTGGCAAATGACAGTAAGATAGAGTGAGATAAAATGAGGAAGAGGAAGAAAGGGAGGATCTTACAGCCTCGACGACAACATATCAAAAGAAATTGCAGCTGCTTCTTTGGATGAAAATGTAGAGAAATATACGAAAAAATCTAACAATGGTCTTGCTGCTGAAAACTGTTTGAGACAAACCGAAACTGACGTGAAGTGAAGATTTGAGAACTGCTGGGTGGATTTGGGATATACGAGTACAAGGAATTAAATGATTATTATTTGCTTAAGCTATTCCGCAAAAGTCTTAATGATTTCCGTGCAGAAGCGAATAGTATTTTAAAAGTTCATACTACAGAATACGGCAATATTAATATCTTATAAACACTTTTGATAGTATATAACAAAATATAAATATATAACACATGTCTTGTTAAAATGATCCTTGAAAAAATACAGAATTCCATCAAGGAATGTAAAAATGGTAAACGAAACCTGGCTGACTTTCACGATAAATATCCTTGAAATCTGTTCCGAATACTGACAAGCATAAAAATGAACAAAAATAAAGTTTCAAATTTCTACTTCATTCTCTATAGCTTTCCATAATATTCTAAAATAAAATCAACATAATAATATCAATATATATAAATACATGTAGAAAAAATATAAAAGAAAGAACGGTGGGTTCGTCTTTTTTCGCATGTGCTCGCATTCTATCTGTATAGGTTTGCCGTATATTGTGTATAATTTTTACTTGGTTTGGTACAAGAACAGTGAAGTTCGTAGCAAGCAGCAGCAAAGCAACAACAAAAAACAAGTACCCATTCACCCATTGATATACATACATACCTCCCTATATACATTTTTCCATAATATTACTTTATATACACGATTTCATATAATAATTTTACACATTGAGATAAACACACAGGGAAAGAGGAAAATAGGGAATAGGAAAGGAGCTGCTAGAGCAAGTTGGATAAACTTGGCTCTCAAAGGGATATGCACGAAGTAGTCAACCATCATATGCCCATGTGAAAGCTCCGTTTCCTCTTTTACTCTCTTTCACTCTCACACTCTCTCTCACTCTTTCTATTTCTCTCACCCTTTTTATGTAGGAGAAACAGCAGCAGCAGAAAAGGAAGAAGAGGCTAGAACAGAACCTCTAGCACTACAACAACAACGGCAGCATAGTAAAAAAGAAGGATGGAATGAACCAATTTTATGTCTACATCTGCTCTCGTTTTCTACCCGACCGTCTGTGAGAGAGTGCAGTGTACAGCAAGCAGCAAGAAAGCAGTGAAGAGAAGAGAAGCTACGGCAGCAGCAGAGGTTGTGTAGAGCTTTTCGGGTTTCTACTTTTGAGTGTGTCATGAGACAAGTTGGCTGGCCACGTTCAGTTTACAATAGTCATTCACACAGTACACACATGCTCGTCCATGAGCCTCTACAAAGTTATTTTCCAACCTTTGAAAATCAACACGGTTGTGGAAGTAAAAAAGTAATTTTGTCGACTTGTCGAATGTGTGTGTCTCGACAGTTTCAAGTGCACATGACATTGGACTGATGAGGAAAAAAGCTTCTCTCTTCGTGATAAAAAAGTGAAGTTTTCATTATCAAGTTTTTAACAGTTTCTTGGAAATTATCATTGACTTTGAGAACGTTTACATGTACTCACAAGCAATTAAAAAGTCAAGAACTTTTCCTGGAAAAAGAGGTGGAGCAGAGAAACAGAGGACAACATCATTGTCAAGTGCACCGGAATCCCGTAAAGTAGTCATCTTTTGTATTCAGAGCTTTTTTCAAAGTGATACAGTTGTTGTCAGAAAAAAAGCTACAGTTGCAAAGCGGATGCTTTCAGTGGGAGAAAAAAAGGAGAATAAAGGACGATATTTTCTGCCCGGTTTACTCTAGTTCTATCATCATTAGCCTTCAACTTTCAGCTGTTTTCACCACCCACACACATAATAGTTTGTGCAAAGATACTATTTCTGGGTGAAGTAACTAAATCCGGAAGCAAAACAAAAGGTGATCGGTGATAGTGATGATGCAGGAGACCAACATCGACCGGCCGCTTGTTTCGTCCTCATAGAGAAAGCATATAAGCTTGTTCATCTTTTCCTACGTGTTGTGTTTTCGTGCTATCAGCTTTCAATCGAAATGCTATCTTGTTGATGGATCGGCATTTCTCTCTTATGGACTGAAGTAAACTACTTGCCCACAAAAGTGCAACTCTGAATGCGGTACAACTGGTAATCCCAATATACTTTTGACACATTACCCTTGTTTCTTTCCTGTTGTAAAACAACACGGTTTATCGGTGCAACAAGGAATTTCACTTTTCACTCCACTGTGTCACCCGGAAATACTTTATCATCATATTACTCAAGTGACGGTAAAGAAACAGTGAAAGTACATACTCAACTGTTTTTTTCCATCTTTTCAAAAACCCATACAATTTGCTTGTAGGCGGTTGATAGCAAATAACACGCCACATGTATTTCTCACACGTGTGTGCGTAGGTGGAATTGTTTGCAGCTTGTGATTTTTGTAATTGTACAGGCTGGTGAAAAGTGAGACAGGCGACAAGCCAAACTGTTTACCTTCTTTAAAGCCGTTGATCGTGTTATTATTGACAAACGTGACAAGAGCAAAGAAATCTGTAGCAAGAAAACGGATAAAACTGTTTCATTTCTTTCTATTGCGAAGCTAAAATAGTAACATCATCTGCAGGAAATTTCATGTCATTTCTCCTACACAGCGTTCATGCTCATAGTGATGCAAAAAGGAAAATAGTCACTTTTCCCTTGAGAAATGAGCTAAGCGTTTCATATTGTTCGTGTTCTCCGTGTAACAGTGCTCAGTTACGTGTGTACACACAGTAACATTATAACTTTCAGTCTCTCCAAGTCTGATATTTGTGTCAGTTGTCAGCATATACATTTTTAGTACTCCTACTACCTTCCTACACAACAACCTTTTCAAAACAAGATTGTAAGTGACGTTTTTATATGATCTCACATTAAATTAAACATAGCCGTAAGTGTTGGTACGTACACAACGTAGGGGAAATTACCAGGAACTTCTTATCGGTAAACTGCGTCTTTACAATACAGCGTTTTAACTTTTAAGGTGAAAATATAGGTGCCTTTCGCCTTCATCTCAATTTGATATTTTCGAGGTAAATTTACCCGGCGTTTTTAGATTAAATGTGTGAGCTTAGTGAAAAGTAGGTTGGAGTTATCCTGCTGACTCCCTGATTTGCAAGTTATTACCTTTAAAGGTATCAAATAAATATTATAGCTATACCCGTGTAACGTTAAAACCATTTTATTTAACGTTTCCTGTCTCCATTTTCATCGTCAGATTCACTACTCAAAAGTCAATCCTTCTTGTCACACTCGTCTTCCTACTCGTTTGTTATTAATGCCCATGACTGCTTCTCCTGCTACTCTCCTTGCTAACGAGTAATATTTTTTTTGACTACAATAAACTGACAACTTGTAAAATGTTAGATTGTGTGTGTGTGTTGCCGCCGGCAGGGGTTTAGAAGCTTGAGTGAGTGAGTGAGGAAATTGGCTCTGATCACCAAGTGTCATTTCATTTTCACTCGTGTCATTTTCAACAGCGCCAAATTGGACTGGGGAACAAAAGAGCACCTTGTTATTACATATTAACGAACCAGCCAACACTACGAGATTTTAGCTGGCCTGCGGCACTGACATCAACATATATTGTGGAACTGCCGCTCTTCTGGTAATGTATAGGCATCCGTTTAATTAAGCATCGACTCATGCTACCGAGTCGACGTTGCTGGCGGACGGTTGAAGGTGTAAAGAGCAAATGAGATTTAGAGTATCAAACAAAGATGAAAGTTACCTTTAATTAAACGATTTTCGTAAAACGGTTCGCCGTGGAAAACTGTATGCCAAATATTAATATAGTATACGCGCACATTATTCCACAGAAGGTTTGCTTCAGAGTATAAGTTAACGAAAGTGACAACATCAAATCATTAAAGATGTAGGTTGGTAGTTTTGTGCGGCAACAACTCGTTCACATTATTAAAAAGCTTGTGTATGCGACGAATGTAAAAGATAAAACGACACTATCGTCGTTTTTGCCATTAAATCATTTTACAAGGTTTACTATCAGAGTCGAATGGATAATGTATGTTGATATACCAAGTTATGAGTTTATATTTAATGCATGTATGCACTTATACAACACATTATCATACATACATATATCCTTTTTATTTCCTCTTTTCCCCCTCGTCATTACAAATCACATAGCTGTTATAGCATTCTTTTTTTTGCCAACCATAAAAATGACGGTTAACTTTTTTGTCATGTCATGAGCATCTAGAAAATAGGAAACGTTGGCTGTTTTGTCTAAAGCATATGTATACGTGTATATGTAGGTAGTACAGCAAATTGTATCACTTTTTCTTAACTGTGTGACAAAACGAAAAGGAAAAGAAAGTTGTGCTCTGGTGTGTACTTAAAACTACAAAAGGTACCATGTACACGTACACCCAGGTGGATCGTTTGTTGGATGGAGATCAGAAAACGAGCGAAAGTAGAAAGTTGTAGGAGTTTTATAGAAATGCCGCCGTCATCGTCTATGCCCAACTCATTTAGCTTTATCGTAATGTTACGCAACTTGTAAGTCTCAATTTCAAAGAGAAACGGAAAAGTGAGCACAACCTTTGACGAGAGAACACAACCTTTAAGTAATTCAGTTTTGTCCACGCTCATTCATATTGATATGTAAGGCAGAGCAAAAATAGAAGTAAAACGTAAGATTCGATTGGGTTAGATGTGTATTTGATTATGAGGGAAGAAAGCAAAATCCACTACGGAAAACCGCTCAGTGCAAAACACTCACGAAATAAGAACGATAAGATATATAGACAGCCATACATCGTACATCCATAATAGATACGTACACAAAGATAACGTTTGTATGTAGCACGAGTAGAAGTAGTAGTGGCAAGAGGCAATCAAACCAAAAGTGGAAATAATCATGGAGCAATCAACTCTGCCAATTGGATCGCACTACGAGAATCACAATCAATAAAGGTTGTATACAAGGCTTCTTCGTTCCTTCTTGTCTTTCACTCACTCTTGTTGGGTCTAACGAGAGCGACGATAACGGTGTAGTTCTGCTCTTATCCCTTTTTATCTCATCTTATTATGTACATAGGTAAAAAATGGTGGCCGTGTTTGCGTAGCGTAGCGTCGTAGAGAAAAGGATGTTCATGTCACTTAGTGAGACCAGTAGACAAGACAAATCGACACACACACACATCATGATGATGGCCTTTCTTAACCTAAACTACTGAAGCCAAGTCACAAGAATGCTGTCTTCCACGAATTTATTTTTTTTGATGCTACGTAAGGGAAATCGGAAGGAACGCGCCTTATAGTCTCTGCCTTCCTTACATCTGTTTCAGCTGACCAACGTAGCTGGTTCATTATAGCTACGAACGTACAGCAGATGAGAAAAGAGACAAGGAGGAAAAGTGAAAGTTGTCCTTGGTTGGATGCGATCACCTTTTCTGACAAGCCCAAGTACTTCCTTTTCTCTTTACGTATACGATAGCATTCTTGTGAAGCCCTGCTTCACCAAACAACTACAGCAAGGTAGAAATAGATGCCGGCTGAGGAGAAAGCATTGCTTTCTTGTTCATTTTTCCAAGTATAATTGGAATAACTCGTTTTATCCTCCTCAGGAAGGGATAAGCTGGAGTAAAAGAAGGAACAAATCGAAAGAGTGAGACGTCATCTCTGTTCATTTTGTATTCGTCTTTTGATGTGCGTCCTTTAACTTTTCTCTATCTCAATTACTTTACCTATCCAGATGGCACATGATATTAGCATTTCATCCTTTCTTTGGTGTATAAGGAAATTAGATAATCTTGATATAAATATAATGTTGCAGGTTACACTAGGCGAAACAAATTTTGAGCAATGTTTTACGGCATGTCCGTACGTATTCAGCACGTTTATTTATATTCAGAAAACATCAGGGGACCCCATCAAAGACAAGAGATGCGACAGCGTCGCACATATCTCAAAATAATATTATCATCGTACACACCATTATTTAATGAAATTCCTGTGGGAATTCATAAGCCTACTTTGCGCTTTCTGCAAATATCATATCGCGGTCATATCCTACTTTTATTCTCATCTCTTCATCTTTTCGTCGCGGCTTTTGTTTGTTCCCATCTACAAGAGATAGTGGGTGTATACTGGCGTATTATCCATTGTATATTCATTTTATATGCGTGTGTGGCATACTAGTGCCGATGGTGATGATGAGTTGCCTTTCTCTGTGTGTAAAGTAGTTTTCCTTGTGTTTATGCTACCTCATCATCCTTTTGGTGACGGGTGTGCTTGTAATGTTGGTACACTTCTATTTGGCTGTTGTCTCTTTTTTTCCTTCGTGCGCCACATCTCATTGTAGAACGGGTAGTAGTCATCTCATTTCATTGTCGTCAACCTTAATCCCATCAACCGGAAAACAAACACGAACGCACTCATTTCTCCCTCTGCGGCGCCAACACAGATTTCGTTGAGAAGAGAAAATAAAAAGTAGATCACGTTATACACAGATATAATGTGACATGCTCGCTCATGTAGAGGTATAAATATGACACACAACTCTATAGGTACATGTTACTCTTAAAATAACCAAAAGTATTATATTATTATGATAAAAGCTAGTAGGGTACTATTCGCAAACGAGAAGCTGTGCTACGATCATGATGATGATGACGACGATGTGTGCTGAGATTTGAGAGACGAAGAAAGGATTCAACTCATTTCATTTGTGTAAGCATTTCTACTACGGTAAACGCTGATAGCATTCCATAATACAAAAGACTGTCATTATTTTAAATGAAATGAATTTACAAGATTATTATTGTATAAAGTACTTTAGGATATATCATCATCAACATCAGCCCTTATTTTTACGTTCTCTCATTTATGTATTTAAAGTGAAAGCAAGAAGAGCTGCTTCATTACTTAATTTTTTTCTCTCTCTCTCTCTGTAGAATGTAAATATTTAACAATAAGGAACTACATTCTTATTACTTACGGTTATGTGCAGAAAAAAAACATGATTGTCATCAAGATTACAGAACGAGTAGTGAGGAGAATACGCAAGCTAAAGTGAGTGGAGCACATCCTTCAGCCAACCATTTTTTATGAATGATGATGATGATATCTTTTTGCCTTTCTCGTTGAAAAATATGTTATGTAGGTACTTTCGTAGATGCTAGTACCCATGCTTTTTATGTGTACTTCGCCTACGTTCTCTCTCAACTTTTTCTCCGCTGTAGTGAAATGCGTCTGACAGAATGAAGCTGGAGAAGAGACAGACAAATGGGAACTTTGGCATTTATTTGAGCGTCCTTATTTTCCACTGCTACGATTTTCTACGGCATACTTGAGTATAAGATGGGGTTTTTTACCTTCCACTGCAGGGATCATGTGCGTATCTCTCGAAAAACTGTAACGGCAATGTGATGAATGTACTGTGAATGTATTTATATACTTATAATTTATAACTTATTGCGAATGTCTGTTGACGAGCTACTTGACTATATATACATGTTACTTTCTTTACTGGCTATTTTTTACCACACGTATAGATGATACAGCGATTAATGAATGCTGATAAGTAAATATAATTTATAATCGGTTCGTTTACCTGTGTATGTAGGTTGTCTCAATCTTGTTGATGTTGATAATGATAATAGGATAAAGAGGTTAGGTAACTAACCAGAATGATTGAAAACAGGCACTCGTGTACAAATGTTTTGGCGGAACATGTGATTAGGATTTGAGTTGCGTCGCTTTCTCTTCCTATTCCTTGTGATGACAACGTTTCACAGATTGGAGTGTTTGCTTTTGTTTGGGTACAGAAAAACAAATAAAAAATAAATATCGGAGTCAATACGTCCGATTCTTCAATTGGTACGATACACTTGTTTTCTCTTTGGAGAAAGTCATTCTCAAGAAAAAAAGAAAGGACAACAAAAGCGTTTTGTTGGATTCGTGATGTCTCTGCCAAGCTACATGTGTACTTTGTTTGTAATGGTGATACAAAATATGTACGTATTATTTTCACAGTATGAACTATATGTACATGTTATATGTAGGTACGTGTATTTTGTGATTTTTTTGCCAGCTCTCTTTTCTCCTTTTTCATCTTAGCTTCCTCCTTTTTTAAAGAAAAGGACTCCTGACAGTTGCTCTGCTTTCTTGTTCCCAGGATCTCAATCTCAGCATTCTTTTCCTCTTCTGCTGGCTCTTCTTCAGGAAAACCGTTCAATCTTCGACCTCTCAAAATACGACAGGAAAGGGAAGAAGGAAAAAAAGAAACAAGTTGGCTTTAGCAAATAAATAGATAGTCCATATATAGACTAACTAGAAAATATATTAATAGTTTGGGTTTGTACGTTTACAACATGCACACCCACGTACATATATACACATGCGTTCTCTTGGATTATTTCAATTTTCACTTAAACCGATTGTTGGGAAAGAGAAATTCCTTGCAAGGCTTTGTTGATACATACTAGCAAGCAGAGAGCATGGTTTTCTAGGACCAGAGAGAGAAATAAGATGAGAATTGGAGTTGGACGTCGAGAAAGAAAGAAGGAATAAGTAAACTGAAAAGAAAAAAGTTTTTTGTTAAGCTTTGGAGAGGAGAGTTCTCATCTTCCTCGTGTATTTATAGGAGGTCTATGGTCTAGCTGTCTCTGGTGGACTTGCAGAAAAACGGGAAAAGTTTCAACTGTTGTTGTGGCTGATGAACTGTTTTCTCTCCGGTGACTGTCTTATCTCTCCGTAGCACTTAGAGATGCAAGTAAAGTAATACGAAAAAAGATATACATCCTGAAACCATACTGCCTACTTTACATTTACGCTGGCATGTTCCAACTGAAAGTGCACTAACCCCATGGTCCAATGTTGGTATCCAGAGCTCCTTACTTTTACTTCCCCAGAGTAAGGGCATGTAGGTATCCTCTGCTTTCTCCGTGGAATATATGCCCATGTAATATTTCACGAGTTTTTAAATGGATTCCACGTCTTGTACATATACTACTGTATATTATATTGTAGTTTCTCTCGAGTAACAAGTTTATAGTAACAAGAACTACACGATATAAACATAGAGCGTGTACATGAATATGCAGTTATATTCATTCGGTTAGCAAACTCTGTTCTTTCTCACTTACCAAGTCAGCTGAGTATTTAAGTGCCGACCTGTGACTATATTGTATTGTGAAAGTTTCTTGTTCGTTTTTTCTTATAATTCCAGAAAAAAAGAAGGCAGGCGGGTTTTTGTTGTTGAGAGAAGAAGACGAAGAAGAAAGTGAAGTTGTTGATCACTCCAAGCAAAATTGAATCTGTGCACTGACTCGTCTAAATAAAAAATAGAGTAAGATTGAATGCAGAGGTCTTGTACAAAAACCGTGATTCATTGTGACAGTTCGATTGAATAAATCAATTTGAAAGTGAATAAGATATAAGAACTAGTAGTACGTAGAAAGTAGTAGTGGGTACTTTTCCACGCACAGCAAAAAAAATCGACTGCAGAATATTGAGGTCCTTGACAATAAAAGCAAAGTTTGTAGATTTACAATGTTTATTTCCCGGAATATGTTTGGACTTTCATTCGCTATTCACCATTTTTACGGTATTTAAGCCAAGTCAGCCGACCTCATGCTCAGAATATTTCATTGAGCAAAAAAGAAAGTTCCGCATAACCAAACTCCCATATCCCGTCCCAAACAACGTCCCCAACAACGTTGCTTTTCATCAAGTACACTTCTCTGCATCTCCATCCATTCATGTTTCACAACAACCTAGTTCAAAGTTTTATGAGCTCCCAGGAAAAAGAGCGTCGACCGTTGAGTGAGTAAACTAAGTAAAAACAAGATACCAGCTTTCTACGACAGGCTGGTAACAGGATGAGGATGAACGACTTTCAGTTTTTAGCTTGTTACTATAATAAGCGGCAACGGAAAGGGAAGTAGAAAAATAGTTATACAATAAAAGCCGTTTGTTGTTGTTGTTCAATCTTGATCCGTTTTGCCTTTCTCCTGTTTCCTTACTATACTTCCTATGCATATTCGATACCTAGGAAAATGGAAATCCTTTGGTAAAACTGTACACTGTAAGCCCACTCAGTACGCCTTGTGTATCAACATGTTTTGCATACGTTATAAGTAGAAGGACAAGTGCATGTAAGCAGGGAGCAGTCAACAGCGGAATAATTTGCGATATGGCAGTGGTAGTTTGCTGCTTTGTGCTGTACTTGATGACGATCATTTTCATTAGTGAAATTCGTTCGAAAAAACATTAGAGATTTTAGATTAAAAACAATGAGTGCATGAATTTACCAGTGCACAAACCTAAAAGCTTACTTGTACTTCATCTATACAAAAAAAACTCGTATGCTTATAACTATTTCACCATTCTCCTCCACTTTCAGCTTCCTCTTTTCTGTATTGCTATTACTACTACTACGGCTGCTGCTATTTATTTAACCAAGTAACGTCCCTCTTCTTGTTTTTACCCAACCATGTCAATTTAGTAGGCGTAGAAAAGTAAAAGAGAAAGAGAGGAAGAGATGTGGAGAAATCCCCCAATCGTTATTCCAATGAATGCTAAACGGCTCCAGTTTGTAGCATTAATGAGCCCCAGAAGGTCAAAACTTTTCTCGTATGATGATGAGCACTGAGGCTAGCTAGCGACTCTATTGCTCCGGCTTGTGCGCTAGAGTCTAAATGTGTACGACGAAGTAGAGAGGAGTAATACATTAGCATAGGTTTTTTCTGTATTATAATATGGTATTTTGAAAGTGTGCCAACTTTTTTCCTCCTCTTTTGTAAACCCTATACTCTCCGCTCTATCTACATGGATAAATAAAAACTTTTGTATGGGTGATGCTACATACCGATCTTCGCGAGAGTTGTTGTTTTTGTAGTAGGGCTTTAACATTGATGATGTATATCCCCTACACACATCTCCATTCTGTTAACATTATTATGACTAAGACCTCATGTACAATTCCTTTTAGCATGCTTTGCATGCTTACTCGCATACATTTGAATTGTAAAAGAAAAAAGAAATACATCAGATTCCAGAAAAAAGCGAGAGACTTTTTTATACGCTATTCTAGACAATGCATTCATATTATTTATGTTACACTGTTTTGCTTATTGCACATTCTCAGGAGAATGGACACACCAGCACCGTCACAACTACCGCTACAACTATTGCTGCTGCTGGCTGTCAAGTAAAGGGAAATAGAGTATTACGTATTGGACTTTGTGTTGTTGTTGCTTTTTTGCAAATACTTTCGCGCTGAAACTCGAGTAGTAGGGTTTTTGCTTGCCCTAGAAAGAAGAGTCGGTTTACTGTCCGTTTCTGTTAGGCTAAAATAGTTTTCAGTTAAACAAAGCAAAAAATCTAGACTAATAACTTTAACTTGGTACATACTCCTGCTGCTGGTGGAAGTGATGATGTAGAGTTGTACCTAAAAATGCAAAAGCAGAAAGGAAAAAAATAGTAGACTTTTTTACATCTCTTTCCCACTCGACGAACGGTCTACTTGAAAAAAAGTTTGCATATTGCAAAATGCTACTACTCGTGATGTTGATGTATGCATCACTCCTGCCGTTACTTGATGTTATTATTATTGTAAAACTTGCTGTTATTCGCACTCTTGACAATGCAAAAGAGAAGCGAGATTTTATCGTTGACATACATGTATGTTGAAAGCTACTTTGTAAGATTTCATTTAGGTATGTATGAAGTTCAAGTATTTATACGAGTGCCATTTGTTACTTTTATTCCATTGTTTTTGGAACCGAATCAATGTAATTAAAATTCTATTCTATTGTGCTTGAGGAGTGGAGTTGTGTAAAGAAATGGATTATGTACAATTCTGGTACACACAACACATGGAAAGAAAATTAATCGAAATAGCGATTAGAGAGAAAACATTGCTTCTAAATTCATAACAATTTTCACTTCGTGAAAATAATAATAAGAAGAATGATAATGAGTTACTAAAACCTATTTTGATAATGCTGTAAATGGTGTTTGAAAACGGAAGTTAGAGCCAAAGCCAAGGTATTTTGAGAGAGAGACACAAGCGAAACAAAAAATTATGTCAGTTCAATTATATGGCAATGTATAAAGTTAATGTTCCACAACAACAACAACATACGCCACTGAAGTGGAAAATGCATATCCGGTAGGCGTCACGTGATATTGAGAATAAGTGTTACCTCACAAAATTGAAGGTCGTGGACAAACGGCGACTAGCCGTGTTAATTAATTTCTCCGAAATTAGAGATGTATGATAAATGCATAAGCTTCTATCATTTTCAATTTTGACATTCAATATGTCCTTGGTATACCTAAACTACATTCAATTTCCCATATGACTGTCCTTGTGTACAATCTTCTTTCATCCAAACGCCGTTGTTCAGACGAAACGCTTAATTTAATAGAAATCTTCAGTATGAAATATGCACGCAATAATGTCACAAGAATTTCAATTTATTTTTTTTGCAAGAAAGACCTTTGTGTTAATGACATTTTTATTCAACACAAAGAATTCAGAGGAATGCTGCAATATTGAATTTTCGATTTTTTACCAAACACAATTCTATGGAATAAAGTCGAATTTTCAATGGTGAGTATTAATCAAAACCTAAAGATTTGTTTATTATTATCCTTTCCACAGGATTTCAACTCAAGTCAGCCGACGCATCACTCACTTACTTGAAGAAAAGCATCACTGAACAATATTGCATTGTGCTCTATTCTGCCATTGAGAAACGGGACTTTTCCTTCAATTCCTCCTCAACAAAGAAGACTGAATGACAACCAGGAAACTCGGCAAACAGCAGACATCCATATAAATACGTTATAACATTGCGTTCCGTGAATGCATTCTACTTTCACTTTGCTTCCACCAACAACAAAGGACAAACGCTTGGAAGCAATTGTAGATTACTCTGAGACACCAAGAAAAAGAGAAATATACCAAAAATATCGTCGCGATATAAAAAAAGCAAAGTAAACGGAGGCTAGCAAATAGCTAAAAACATACCGTCGCCTACACAAACACAAACCATCATCGTCATCATCAACACGCGGCGATCATCATTTTCCTCTTGAGTTTTTTGTTTGTAACGACAAACAGTAACAAACAACCGCTACTTCTACTACTGCTTCTTCTCGTGCCAAGCCAAAAACTAACAAAAAAGGTAGACTGGCACTGGACTGCAAGCATCCATACAAAATAGCGTGGAGAAAATCGCCAATCCTTTTCTCTTCTCCCCCTTTCTTCCATTTTTGCGTCATCATTATTAGAAAAAGGCAAAAAATGTACACATGAACACACAAAAGGAAGAAGATTCATAAAAAATGACCACCACTATCGTTCGGGGACGACGGTAATGTTTACACAAAGCTGAATGGACGACGACACACAAAAAGCGATATAGCTGCTACGACTGCTTGTTGACCACTAGTTTGCTCTCGCTCTATGAAGATACAGAAAAATGCTGAGGAGCTAGCAACCAACAAGAAGAAAAGAATCTATTACGTATAATAATACAATTATTATATATTTGTGAGCACAGTGGTGGTGGTGGTAGTTCTACTGGTGTTTACTCGCTACTTACTTTAGATCTTCCTCCGTTGAGATATTTTTTCTGGTGGTTTTGTGAGAATAGCAGCAGTGGAGAGAAAAAACGGGAAGAAGAGCCAACTTACTTTGTATAGAAATCGGGCTTCTCCTTTTCACATAAAATACACTGGAGAAACAGAACTAGAGAGAGAGTCAAAGAGAAAATCCTATTTTAACATAACTGCGTGCTTACGCTTACACTTTCCCCGTTTATTTGTGCTTCGTTCCGTCGTCTCTGTGTACACAACAGCCAAAGCAGATACAAATATACGCACACAAATATATACGTACATACTAGCGCCAGCACTTATGTGTCGTTATCATAATCTCGCGTAGTACCAAACACATTTATTTTTTCACTCTCTTTCTTCCTTCCTTCTCTCCAAAGAGAAAAGCCGACCGACAACTCTTGTGACTGAAGAGTGCTGCTGTTTGGATAATAGAGTATGTACGTATTTATGTGTGCAGTGCACACAAACAAATAGTAATAATCATACATAGAACGCGACGCTACAGAGAGCTCTCATTCACACATAGATACAAAGTAGTGAGCAAACAAAGAGCGAGAGAGAAAGAGAGTATATGCGATCTATATAGGAGAAAGCGAGGGAAAAAGGAGACGGCTATAAATATTGACGCTGCTACTTAAAAGCACATATTTATATATAGTCAAGTAAAGCGGGAGAGAGCATAATAATATTATGAGATTCTTGTAAAACGTTTTGCAACTGGGTTTTATGGGAGGATTTGATTTATCCTGACGGCTTTTGTGGTATTGGACAGGAGGAAAACGCGAGTTGTTGGGTGTATTATTTGCGTGTGACGACGATGACGCTACAACGGCGACAATGTCGACGGAACAACTTTGAAGCTATTAGTGAGTGGTGAATAGATATAGATTTTACACTGCTATTCCTGCTGCTCCTCACTATTACACACACACGTACATACGTGAAGCAGAAACATTCGTTCGGAAACAGCTGCTTTTCACTACTTTTCACAAAACCACAAAAAGCTCATATTTATTGCTCCGACAGAAGGCTTGGGAAACGAGAGAGAGAAAAAAAATCGGAGAAAGGGAACACAACGAGTTTAGTGGAAAGCAGTATTTCGGTAGAATATGATAAAGCGGGTTGCTCAGAAAAAAAGAAAGTAAAGCTTATTTTCACATTGTCTATGCTCCAAGTTGCAGCATGTAGCTTGTTCCTGTACCAGTTCACACATTTTACAACGCAGTCAATAATGTTCACGTGCATCAGCTCGTATTAGTAATAAAAAGAGCATTAAAAAAGCAACGGCCCTTGTTATGTAGGTAAAATTTTGGGAAAGATGAAGCGATGATGAGACAATGATATACCTAATATCTAGTCTAAAGGCCTCCGGTGCTTACTAAAACGATGACTATGAGAAGGACGACGACCCTTTTAGCTTATTAATACAAGCATTTGGGAGCAGTAATGTAATGGGTAACTATTTATGTGGTTGTACATGCTGTGGGTATAACGTCCTGCTTTCCAATAATGAATTAAAAAGCGAAAAAGTAATGTGCGCGCGGCTATTGTGTCTACTGAAGGCTACACATAAGGATTACTAATCAAATTATAAGCCTGTTAGTTATGTGCTTATAATATCATCCTCCTCATCGCCGTCATTTTAGGAGTCTACCTGCCGGAAACATTTTGTTGGACCGAGACCCTCCTTCTATTCGTGGAAAGGAGCGAAAGAGAGATATAAGATTCCCTATCGCTCCGGTAGACGACTGTAGAAGTGCAACGTTGTGTAAACACTCATAATATTTGGCTCACATTATATACACCAGCAGACAACACTCATCGATATAGTCTAGCCAACCAGGCCACCTCAAAAAAGTTTTTGTTGTACTACTACCAATATAGATGCATATATTGTGCACATAGATATATGCATAGTATACATACTACTCGTCTATCAAGTAGTGAATGGGAACCGGAGGACAACTCTTCTACTTCAGTGCTTTATGCATCATCACTTCAACCCTGGCAAATCAATAATGTCACGTTTTACACCCAACTTGCTAGATCACATCATTTCGCTCAACTTGCTCTAGTTCTCCACTTCCTTTACATTTTATATGTCGTCGCAATCATCTAAACCTGACTCTTCTTCTTCATCTTCTGTTCATTTCTCCGAGTCCCACGTACCCAGTTGGAACAGTGTGTGTACGTGTTCATTTTGGATATCCACGCTGTAACGCAACTTGGTGTTACCACAAATCACCCATCACTAAACACACACGTCGTACTGTGTGTGTTGTGTTGTCTGCCACTCACTCACTCAACCTGCCAATACTCCTACTATTCATAAAATTCATTCGCACCGATCCGCCAAAAGTGGAAAAAGTATTCAAGCTGGGAATCAAGATGAACCTGAGATTTCATTTGCTCTTCTTATTTGCAGGTTAGTCAAATAAATTCTTTCGCTGTTATTTGCTTGCAGTACGCATTACTGCTGCCGCTTCAGATCATCTCTGCCAGTGCCAATCATCGCACAACTTTAATTAGATATCGTATACAAACACATAACAGAGTAATGTGTAGCTATATTTCATTACTGTATTCATGTATGTATGAGCAGCATAACATTCCGTATTATTTAAGTAGTATCTCGCAACAGCATCAAAGAAGACCGGGTATATAAAAGGAAAGTTCTTGATATGGTGATTATGGCATTCCAATAAAATATCTATTCATTCAAGCTGTCATGAAAATGTTCCGTCTGGCTCCGGGTAATTAAATTGAAGTAGTCAATGTGCATACACATAAAACCCCTGCATCCTAGTATTTCATCTGAAAGTATGACACTTTGGATTTGATGTGGCCATAATAAAACTATGTACTAACGTAGCAAGTCAAACTAAAACAAGATCTGTGGCTGTCAACAAAAGAGAAATATGTGGTAAAGGGGTCGGTCCATTCCACGTAAAATTTCATCATACATACGCTATGATTCAAAAGAGAGATAAAATTTTGTTTGTGTGAGTAAAAGTGATGAATGTGCTTTTCACCATAATAATCGTCATCAAATGCATTACTCCAAGAAGTGTATAAAGAGAAAGCTTTATAAAGTATATTATGTAATATATTTTGTTTGATAATTTTTGACGTGAAAAGGAGGCCACCATAAACTTATATAATATGGAAGTAGCGTGTCTTGGTGTTCATAAAATTGTATCCTTTATCAAAGTAGAAGAAAGAAGGGACTTTCCCCAATAACTATGTAATAATATCAAACTTTTGTAAGTACTGTCAGTAAAAAACTTTTAAATACATTTCACAATTTCATGCTGTGTGTATGTGTGTGCATATTATATTTTTGGCGGGCATCTGAACCCACTACCGTCATTATTATACAATATACTACTGGTGTGGGTTGTTTTGTTGGTTACATAAGGAATACTGTGTTACTGCGGACGTGTGTCTGTGTAGAAGAGAGATGAAGAATGCTACAACAACCTTCTCGGCATGGGAAATTGTTTACTGTGGGTGTGTGTGTACTCTGTATACATTGCACACACACAGAGTAATAATATATATAACATGTGCGGTTCCCCGCTCCCTGTAGGCTATGTACAATTGACAATAGTCACGTCCTTCCATTTCGTAATAAATAGAACTCTGGAGCCCTCACACACAGAGACAGAGAAAAAAGAAAGAGAAAAGGAAGAGACTTGTGCACTGAACTATGCTCCAAGAGAGATAGAAGAAGTTCAAAGTTCTTGGAGAAAATAAGTTCATAAAAAGCGGACAGACGCGTGGAAATTAATATATATTCGCACATTCGTATTAAAATATACCACAAGTTATTATATGTAGCTGACTGAGTCTCGTAAAAAAATTACACAGACAACATTCCCATTCTTGGTACACTCCTTTCCTTCCACTCCACATAGCTAGCTGCAAAAGGCAACGTAATTAATATAAAAGCAAAAGTGAACAAGTCTTTTTCTTCCTACGCCATATTTGTACATACATTCTTTCCATTGCTTTAGGTTGGCCATAGGGATAGCTTTTGGTAAGTTTTTGGTCCAGAAACGGTACACAAAGCAACAGAGTATTGCCCAATGCCCAGCTTATCCACAAAATGCACACAGTAAAATATCCAAAGAAAGAATCAAAGAATACACCAATAATAAGGACAAGTACAAGTGGAGAAAGTAAGGCGGGCAAATTGTATAAAATTATCCGTCCGTGTTTCATTAAACTTTATTCGGGACATATATTCATTCCACACAGTATTCATTTTTGCACTACTTTATGAACAATATCGTCATCAGTACTATCATGTGATCTGTCGTCCTGCCAGATATCCGTTTTATAGTTATAAAAGTAGTTGATATATACATGCTCACGTAAAACATATTGCACAACACTAGTTTTATCGGTACATCTCTCTTTTTTGTGCACTTTCTGTCAAATACATGCATTCTTCGTAGGTTCAAACCTTCAAAAGTACCAGCAGCCGACATTGTTCCCTTCTCCTCCGCTTCTGGAGACATTGCCGTTGTAAACCACTGCTGCGTTACGACGACAAAAGGGTGCCAAGACAAAGCAAAAAAATCCGATTTGGGAAGCAATAGCGGTTGAGAGTTTCTTTTTTCAAAGATGCACACATATAACAAGAAGATGCATGTGTGTACATCCATAAATCCACACACACATAAGGATACATACGTAGCAATTGTGAATTGTTAGTAGCAGTGTTATATAGTCTTTACAAAACATAAAAGGGAAGAAGATCACGAAGTGCTGAATCTCTGAAAAACTTTTCTTTACTACTTTTTTTTACCAACACACTCCTTTCTCTCGTCTTTCTTTTTCTCATTTTCTCTCTAGGAACAAAATTTTGTCCTGTAGAAAAAGGAAAGTAAAATGCAGCAGAGCAGCAGGAATTGAAATAATGGGTAATATAGGTACTTATCATTATACAATTCAGGCATTTATATATGTGTTATCTGTATATTTTTTATTCCGAGGATGTTCTGTTATATCAAATCATTTGGTAATTGTAGAGATGGGTAGGAAAAAATCTACTTTTTCTACTTCAACTGCATTATATAATTATCTGCAACAAATTTCGTAACAAAATTATCGAGGAAATAGAAATAATAATAATAACAATTTGTTACATATTTTATTAGTTTTTTCCGTGTTGGCTTCAGTCCCTTAACTGTCGTTTTGCTATGTGGTGCTGTACAATATTCAGTGAACATGTAGTGAAAGGGCATTGTGTTTGTGTCCGTATTCCGTACATAAAATATTTTTATGCTCCAAGATATTTGATGATGGGAAAGAGATTGGGTATGCACTGTACATCCATCCATTCATACGTAAAAATGTAATGGCATCAAGGAATAGAATGTGTTGTAGTAGACATTTTAGCACATTTTCGCTACGTTTCCCCAAAAGGATATTTACTGTCAGTTTTGAGGAGATCAGCTAAACTGGGCTGACAGGTCGAGAGAAAAGAGACGGACGGAAATGGAGCAAAACTTGCTTGCCAGAACAGAAGAACATGGCATGAGTGGAGGAGCATTGTATACGAGCAAACAAGCATCATTGCCCCTCCACTAGTACACCATCACCATCATTTATCAAGAATAAGTAAATAGCTTCTGCAGAAAGCAAAATTCTTTCATATATACCAACATCAACATCGTCATCACAATCATCACATTGATGTTTGTTGTTGTACGTATGTATGTACGTATACGTATGTTTGTGTGCTGGAAGGATTGACGGAAAGGGTAAAAGGAAACATAATAATATATAAGTACACGAGCCAGAAAAATAGAGAGCGAAAGTAGTCCCCTTGAAATATTTTTTTTTCTCGAGTAAAAACTTCGTGCTCGTATCGTGTTAGTAGTAGTGTTTTATTTCGGTAGTAAGTTAAAGTAGGTAGGTATATAATATATGTATATATATTTTTTGGCTAACTTTTGGCCAATATGTACCCTACCATTTACTTACACTTTGTTGTGAGGAAGAAGAGAAAAAGGTTGGAGAAATGAAGGGAAAAAGAGCAAAAAGCTCACTTAAGAAAAATGGAAGTAAGAGGAGTGGTTGCATGTACTCTAGTGTAGCACCACACTCTACTTTTATCGCAGTAGCAACTTCTCTCTTACAAAAGTTGCGAAAAAAAACTCGATACAAGGAGGGAAAATGTAGTAAGAAAAGAGTATAGCTGTGGTGGCAGTAGCAAGTACGCTTTTCTCTTTAATAACAATAATAAATGCCTACCTATACTGCTAGCCAAGTTGTGTAGTATGGAACGTTTTTGCAGGAAAAAAAGCATAAGCTCAAGAGTTTTTCTACCGTCTTGCAATGAATGGTACATGCCTATAAAGAATATAAACTACTTGGTCGGGTGCTCCTGCTGTTGTGGTATAGTAACAGTAGCTGCGAACCTCCATTCATTCTATTTCCTAGCAGAGCCTGCAAGTAGGTACGTGGGCCTATATCCACATATAAATGATCTCACTCACTTTGTGCTTTATATCTCCAGTCGACGTAGACCGTCGTGTACTTGAATGGAAAGATTGCGAGAATAAAAGCACACAGGAGAAAGTATGAAGTAGGTAGTAAAAGAGAAAAAGGAGAGCAGAGCGGCACAATACTAAGGGCAAACGCTGGCTTGCTCTGCTGAAAAAGTGTGAACAAACCAAAAACTGCACCAGAAACACATTTTTATTGATTGACTTTATCCTCCAAACTATTTTCTCCCTTTTCCATACTTTTCCCATCGTTGTTACTTATTATTATTATTAGTGTTATGGAGTATATACATACATATGTATGTTTGTATGTACATAGTGAAGTGAAAGTCAAGTGAAAGCTTTTTTATGGGAAAGGATGCTGCCAGCAGTTTTCTAGCACAATAATGATAATACCGATGAGTTTAGCTGAGAAAAAGTGTAATCATCATTATAAGCATAAAAGGGGCCGACTACAAAGTAGGAGTTATGTATATTTTGATGGCAAAAAAGACTAGTCAGGACTGCTTCTTGCCTACATAATTTTACTTAATACAACAGCAGCACAGGCCCCACCACCACCAACAACAATAACCTTATAATATTATTACGGTCAAATATAATATTGCAAGAGTATACTCAGTTTTATTATATTCAAGAGTGATGGGAGGAGTAGAGTAGAGGCAAGCAGGAAAGTAGGATCATTTCCAAAAAAAATCACCAACAAACTAAATTATGATGTTGAGAACCGAGAACTGAGCTGCAGTGAGTGGGCACACACAGCGAAAAAACCCGGAATACTAGCTAACCTGGTTCAACATCAAAAGAAAAATGCGCTCATCTGCATATACGAACGAATTGTTTTATAAAATAAACGATAACTGAAAACATAAAACATGGTTAACTGTAACAGTATCCATTTCGCTCTGACCTACTATTCATGCCCGCCTGTATTAAGTGGCCTTTTAAAATCGTGAAACTGTTTAATGGCCGGTGTGTATATAATAAAACATCGTAAAAAGCGATTGTGCATGCAAAAATAAAACAATTCACGCAACCACTTTAAAGTAGACTAAAGACACCAAAAAATCCATTTTTAGGAAAGTCAACAGCCTGCAAAAGTGCTTGCATTGTCAATTATTTTTACTGCATAGCACAAGCAGCTACATTCGTTCATTATGCAAGCATGCATATGGAATTAACAACAAATTAATGCATTCTCATCAACACCGGTCTCATTATTCTGCATATCATGCTTGGAAGAGAAACAGGTTTCTCCGTGAATGCGATAATAATAATTCCGTTTGCGTTTTTAGGATTAGGCAGGCAGGCAGGAACAGGAGGAACACATACAGCAGCAAAAAATCTTTCATTTGGGTAAATAATCCAGCA
The DNA here is from genome assembly GCA_004115045.4 of Sinella curviseta. Lineage (NCBI taxonomy): Eukaryota > Metazoa > Arthropoda > Collembola > Entomobryomorpha > Entomobryidae > Sinella > Sinella curviseta. Next base: position 31,333,448 of record CM023201.3, on the reverse strand, counting down.
CTACAAGCTATATACACCCTGTCTGTATACATACCTATTATGTGACTGCGAGTGAACACATTTCTGGCTTCCTTCCTGCATGCCAAGCCCTTCTCTACGTAAACATTACTTACATCAGCGAAAAACTCGCCAACAAAGTAATTCTACAACTATACATACAACTATTCCATGCATAGTTTCGTAGCCGGGAAAACACGTTGACTGAATTGGTCCAAAAAAAGTTGTAACCTAATTTATTGTTTCGCCCACTCTCTCTCTCTCTTTCCTTCACTCACTTCACTCTTCTCGGAAAAATAGCAAAAGCACAGGCAAACTGTGAACATTACCACCAGCAGAAAAGAGCATTGATGTTTCTCGCGAAATTACGGACGCTTCTAGAAATAGATGCGATGATTAGACCGATACACACCTACCTACCGCAACTAAAATTCTTTCACTTTTGTGTCGTCCTCTGTGTATAATGTACGCTCAAGTTTTGTACTGCATACCTTCCACTTAGGTATCCCGAGTTGCATTATTTCCATCAGTCACCATACTGCTGCGCTAGCATCATTCCCTTGTTCAATAATAATGAAATGGTCTCTTCCTGACACAAAAGTAGAAAGCTGTGTTGCTTGCAATAAGCTGTCGAAGTGTAGGTAGGTATATTTACAGCAGAAGCAGCAGCAAGAAAAAAAAGTTGTTTCATCACAGCTCAATCGTTACCATTTTGTTGGATGGTTGATGTCGATACTAGGTCGCAACAGAATTTTGCAAAAGCTCTTTCCTAGTTATAGTTGATGGTTAGGCATGAATTGCTAAAAAATTACTTTAGTGGAAGGAGATACATATTATATTGACTATTTCAGATACTTTATTATAACTTATACAGCTTGCACAATATATCAATATGGCACATAAAATGGCAAAAGAAGGGCGAGACAATAAAGGGAGGTATAAGAGGAGGAGGAAGCTTTGGTGGTGTCAGTTGCTCATTCATTTCAATCTATTATAATGTAGATAGAGACAAATAAGGGAACAACATGGAGACATACGCAACAACAAATGGAAAATAGTAGACGCAGCGTTCTGTTGTACTACCTAAAATTGATATTGGTTGTTGCAGTGATGAAGAACGGTGGCCTTGCTCTCTGTGCATATGTGTGTATATGTCATGATGTTTGGATGGATATGGGATGTCGCGCCCTTTCTAGAGCCGCTCTTGTGTGTGCAGTGGTAGTCGCAATCTCGCAATAGCGATAGTTTCCCATCTAAATACGTAAGCTGGGAACTGCAAGAGATGAAAAGAGTATCCAGCACACTCGCACACGCAGACACAGCGAAAACCCATCTTTGGAATAGATACTGGAATGAACAAGATGTAGTTCAGTTGGTTTCTCGGTCGATGAGATATTTGGAGCTGGTGGATAGATATCAAATTCTGTAACGTATACTTATACTTCCGTAGTGGAATGGAATAGTGGTGGCTTGATCGAACCACCTACCACAACCACTACTACTCTGTTTCTGCCGCTGTGACTCTGATCTGCCACTAAAGGAGGAAACGTGGAGGAAGACGAGGAGAAAGCAGGACAAAAAAGATGAAATGATCACTCCTCGTCACTCCCAACTGCTTTTAATGGAAGATTGCCGTCCTGCCAGCATGACCACTTTTACTCTTCCTGAACGTATCTATAATATGTACTTTGGACGAGGAGATGAGAGAAAATTCATTCATTTCATACTTACCTTCTACTCCTACTCTAGTATTCACTCAATCACGATTTCCCTTCAACGTTACACACACATGCGAAGTGAAAGCATGTATACGTATCCATATCACGTTGTACACGGAATGTGTACCTAACCAATTCCCCAAAGTACATCTAATTCCTTTAAAACTTCATTGGGTTTTGTTGGCCTCACTGAAATTTTGCTTTTCAGGTGTGTATACTTTTGGAGTACTCAAAAGCCTCCATTAATACTTTCCCCATAAAGAGAAATTAAACAATCTAGATTTGAAGCTATTTCTTAGTGTATTTAGTGAAAGGGTGAGGAAAATAGGACAGCAATAACGGGCAACTCAAAAACGGAACTTGTGTTTCGTCTCAGGAAAAGTATACACACATAATAAATGCTTGGTTTTCTTGCACTTAGGCAATGTGGATTCACGCGGATGACGTCAAAACGGTATAGTTACAGCATGTCCTCGCCATATATTACTTATATTTATTTTATTTCTGTAGAGGAGGCGATTATATCTGCGTTATCTCCACTGCACTGGTTTCCTTCATTATTATTGGCTACGTATTATTAGTTGTTGGTTCATTGGTGGTAGTTGTAGCGGTGAAGAAGATAATGTTATTGGTTGAAAAGTCCATATCTACAGATCACTCAACACGACACCGGTAAAATGTTCAAAGTTTTCGCACTTCTTATTCCTCTTCCATAGGAGAAAATTTTAGAAAGGAGCAACTTACAAAGCGAAATCCCTAAATGGCATTACATCTTTTGGATCTAGAGTCAAAGGATTTTAGCGAAATAGCATGTACTCACGATCATGAAGATGATAGGGAGCGAGAAGAAAAGCAAGATAATTCTGAAAGATGAAGAACACAATTTTTTCTTGGCGAGAGATTTCTTCTTCTGCGTCTTCTTTGAGAGAGTGGACCAAGTAAACACATAAACTACAGATGAGGAGATTGTGAGGATAGTGTTCTGGCTGCTGCTGGCATAGTGGCATGATGATGATGGCATTGAGTTGCATTGCATGCCATGTTGTTTCCTCTATACGGACAAAAGCAGCCCTAGTGTATACATTTTATATACATGACCATTTTCGCAGAAAGTGTGTTCTATTTTAGTCGCCTTTCCTTCCTCTTGCTCCTACTCGTAGGGAGCTTGTGAGCATAAGCGAAAGGAGATAGAAAGAGGAAACATCTTAAGAAAAGAGGAGAAGAGAGTAACACGGGGAGAGAGAAAGCGACCGCGTGGATCGATTTCCCTCAGTCTTTTCTTCAACTTTGTAGCAACATACAAAACAGATTCTCACTCAATGGCGGTGCTGTTGGTGGCGTTATACCAGAGGAAAAAATAAAATCTCTAGACTTCTTGAGACTGTTTAACATTATAAGGAATAGCAAGCTGGATAAAAAAAACCTTTTGATGCTGATGCTCTTGCTGCATCTGCTCCTCTTTTAATACTTGTGATAATACTACACATCCACCTCGTGTGTGAGTAAATACTACAGGGAAAGTGGAGAAAGTAAGCGAAAATAGACAGATAGGCTCTTGGCATGCTCCTGTATTGCAATCTTGCTCGTGTATATTATTTTTCTAGAGCTCTTAAAAACCTCGATAGAAATCAATGGGTCAACAGTATGCTTTAAGACAAATAACTCTGTCGTACTAAATAGGGCATATATGCAACTTTGTGCATGTCTACTGAAAATTTGCTTCTACGATAAACATATGCGCCAGCCACTTGCAAACTGTTTACAAGAAAATACACGATCAAAGGATGGAGTAACTCTTTAACTTTTCATCCAAGCATGTACATAATGTAAGGAGCAAACTCTCAAAGTCCCAGTAGTCAGCTGCAGAAAAGGAGTGCACAGTGCGGTGCAGTAAGGAAATAACCTCATAAAGTATGTACTCTTCCACTTTTTTGCATCATGGATAACTATACAAACACTATATCTCGCTATCTCTTCCCATCTTGCTCGGAATTTTCTATTCCTCTGCGTAGTCCTATCCATTCTCCTCTTCGTTTTTTTTGCCGGATCGATGATGTTTCTTGCGTTTTGGAATACGATGTGCGAAATCCTTTCCTACACCATGTCTCTCTAAGGACAGATATGATGAAAAGTTGCAGAAAAAAATGGCAAGCTATATCCATAAATATATATCCACTCTGCTTACCCGAATAGGAATAAAAATGAAAAGGGAAAATCATCCGTGCTGTTGTGTACACGCAATCTTCCTTCAATCAAAGAGTCAGTTCAAGTATGAGTTGCGAGTAAACAATTTAGATTTTCTCCTTGCGGAAATAAATTACTTTGGTGGCGTAAAGAAGGAAGCATGTACCTTTATTTATTTGATAAGACGACATTGGGGGACGGGGAGCAAACACTGACACGCTACCGTTATTATTTCTGTATATTGGAATTCCGACAGGATCTCCCACTGATATATTTTGCTTTCGTCTCTACTGCCGCCGCCGTTGTTGGTGCTGAAATGTGAACGACCTTTAATATTTTAGTGGATGTGGGATAAACACAAAATAATAAATATTCCATGCATGGTGCATGTAGTAAATACACTCTTGCTATTTATACGTGTTTGCCTCCAAGAGAAAGCAAATACTTTCAAAGGAGAAAATTGGATAAATAGTAAAATTCGACGGAAAACTTTCTCTTTTTGATGGCAACAGAAGAATGTGTGCACACGACAAAAACTGCTACAATAATCCCAAAATACTTGTTCCCTATTCGTTTTATTTGGCGTTTGCATAGCTAAATTTTATTAATGGGAATGTATAGCATATCCAAAGGTTCTCGAGTCCTCGTACTAAGAAAAAAGTTTTATTGTATCCATTTTCTATTTATTTGGACCGATATTGTTTCAGACAAAAAATACGCCGCTTTTACTTGCGCTTACGTTGCTTATTTATTTCTAAAATATCATTTTCACTTGCGAAGCGGGTGCACAGCGAGAGAGAAAGAGGGAAAACGTTGATTCTTTTAGCAAATGCAATGAAGTGTGGTGGGGAATGGCACGTAGGTATGCCACATCAAATATTTGCATAAAATCGTTATTCTTTTTATCTGTCTGCTGATACTACGCACTGAAGTGAAAATGTATGTAAATATAATATTTTCATTGCCATTTTATTCCAATCAGTTAGCCGTTCTTTAATGGCTCTACTCGGCGCATGAGTTTGAAATGAAAGGCCAAAAAAGCGAAAATCACGCCAAAGTACAGTATAATATCCCATGTAAACATATAAATAATAAAATAAACCTTGGCATATTGCACGGAATATTACTTGAATCTAAAAATATTATGCCACGCCAATCCTCATCTTACAGCGGAAAGAGGGCGGCATGCATGAAAGGCAGATTGATGTGAAATATGAACAAATATACACCACTTTATCGACATATTTTATGGTAGGAAAAATGAAAATTTCATTTTTTGCTTACATGAATGCTCGCAAGGGAAACGGACTTGGAAAATTGCATTGACATAAGGCAGCTTATAAAATGTGTACTAGAGAGTGAAAGTGAACCAGCATGCATGCCACGCGTATTATGTATAATTCCTCTCTTCTTACTTATGCGGCGCTGCGGAAGTAAATATTGCACAGCAATATTTCTTCACGATTTTTGCCACTGGTGAACTAATGCCGCTATGATCCCTTGACAGCTTAATACTCAACCGACCGACAACACACTTCTCTTCTTTGCTGTATCGCCATAATTTTTTCTGCCACTCATTCACACATTACTACTTTTCTATGTTCTGTGTTACTGGTAGTCAGTTGAATAATAATAATACTACCTTCTTCCACATGGACTGAGCGAGTGCTTCGCGCTGTCCATTTTAATATAACGGACTTTTACACGAATAGCCATGGCGGTTATGTACATTGGCATGAAACAGAAAAACAAACACCGAGAGTCTCAGTAGGAAAGCAACATGGAAGAATAATATGCCTCTTCTGGAAAAAAATCAAACATTTTTAAGTTTACCAACTTTTGACTACTATAGCTGGTAGGATTTTTGTGTGAATTATGTTTGTTTGTTGTGATCCTTTTCACACATGTCAGTGTAAATCGTATGCATCTACGATTCAGCTATATGGAAATGCTATTATTATTCTTTCTCATTCAAGTGTATGTGTGGGCGATTTTCCTCTCTAAATACTTCATATATAGCTACCACAACTGCGTACTTCATCATACTCAAAACTGTCTGTGTGGATGAATAGACGGATGGAATGCACTATTGATGCAGAACAAGTTTAATCGTCTAGCGAGGTGGATAGACTGGAAGAAATTGTATAAATAATAGGGTAGAGTGGGTGGAGGTTTCTCTCACTGCAGCTATGACTCCACTAAATCATAAACTATTAAAAGGAACCTCCTGCCTGCCTGACACAACACACAACCCTTCAACAATTCAATAATTGAAGCCAAGAGAGTTATAAAAAGGTGTTGCTTTGGCCATATACAGGCTCACTACTCCCTCAACTCGCTCGACGTTACTCAATACATCCACTCAATCAATTACACACACTTGCACGCACAGTGATAAAAAATACCCGGCTGCATACTATAAAATGTTTATGTGTATATACATAATGCATAGTCAAGTGTACACGTGTAAGCTATATATTCAGCCAATAAATGGGAAAGAAGGAGTAGTCACAACCGCAAACTATATGATTTCAATTTGCCTTTTCCAATATCCCAGTTGATGTTTTACTACGGCAAAACACGTGAAATTGAATTGTGGCACGACAGGCCAACCTAATGGTGATGATTGAGCTTGAGGAGGAAGGAAAAAAAAGAATTTGTTGGCGTTGTCGGCATTTCGTTGTTTTTTCGTTGATGACTAAAACAAGCGTGAGTGCGCGATTAAAGTGAAACTTGCTTGTTTTTGATGGGTACTAGAATGCTGTGTGGTCTCCTTTGTTATCTTTTCCATTTACTCTGGTTGAACTGGAATGGCTCCAGTACACAGTCCCGGTTGTTCTCCAAACAAAAATGAAAGAAAGAAAGCGTGGAAAAAAGGTTGTAAAAATGTTTTGGCTAGCTGTGAGAGACGAGATTCTTTTCTAAAGTTCCCTTTTACAAAGGAGACAGAGGAAAAAAAATTAGAAATTGTTGCCTTAAGGAAAATGGATGGATTTGTTGAAGAGAATGAAAGGAAAAAAACATAAAAGTGAAGAGTTAAAAAGGAGCTGTTTGTTAAAAAGGATAGGACATGAGAGTGTGAGTGACGAGTGATTTAGATAAAATGTAGATGGGCCTCAGGGAAATTGCTGTATTTCTTCTTTGTTTGATCGTTTTTCTTCTGTTTCTACTAATAATTGGTTAGACACAGTGGAAGGAAAAACAAGTTTTCTTTGAGGAGACTGAAAGCTTTTAAACTGGGCAAAAACTGTATACTGTATAGTTTTCACTTAACAATAGGTATGAGATTGTATTTATATGTATGATATTATTGTGAGGAGTGGCTGCTTTTCGCTGAAGCGGAATGAGAAAATTACACGATTTACACGTGTTATTTTAAATGAGCTTTCTAACCAATAAAAATAAGAATTTTTACACATTTTGGACAACAGCGGAAAAGTATTTGAAAGAAAGGAGGCGTGAAAATCAATATCGACAACTCTAGGTATCTTATTAATTGATTTAACAGTAGAGGTATTCATTATTCACCAAGTAAAAAATTTAACTGAACTGCAGAAAGCCATTCAAGGGCATCTTCATATAAATGGTCTCAAAATTCTTTCCCAAACAAACATGCTATTCGACGGAAACTACACTTTACCACTTTAAGGCACTTTAGCAGCTGCATTCTAACTTTGTAGCCATAATTTCTGGTGACTGAGTTAATATAAAGTTAGTGTATGTCAGTATAAAATGCAGTTAGTTTTGCAAACCTTTTTTGGTGTATTTTCTCTGATAACATCATGAACGTTATTTCAATATACAATAACGACATAAATATATAATGGGTAAGTAAGTAAATTACATAGTCAATATCTATTAATTATGCAGTCGACTGTTTTCGACACAAAAACTGATGAATGCTGATATGCTTCAAACAAGATTCATGACGAATTCATTTACGATATCATAACTTTGGCGTGTGTTAAATAAATCGACGATGATTACTCCACCTTTCAGAAACGGACAAATGTACAACAATTTACTTGTCATAATATCCAGGAAATAAAATGGTTGATAAAAATTTGCACGTGCTGTAGACGTCGTTTCAGAGATTAATCACCGTTCTTAATCATTTTGCAAAGTATAATCAGTGTTGTACGTAAAATCCACTTGATCCATTTAAATTCAATTTATTTTGTCAGTTAAACTAGATTGGATGAGTGCTCCTCGTCTTTTCGTCAAATCCATGATGCATTTGTACATAACGACGTATACTCAAGTAGGTATATATTTGCATTTTATTATGAGTGTACACTGTTGTCTGACTGAGTAAGCCCGGCTGTAGTTTTCTAAATGGTCTCGTAGGAATAAATATATAACTTTACTAGGTCCTCCGAGCTATCTTTTTTCCTAACGAGTTGGGTAAAGCTCTCAAGCGGAGATGCCTCATAGTCTGCTAAGTCGATTGCTGCCTTTCAAATGCGTAGATCGATAAGTAATTAAGGAAATAGAGGATTAACTGTTTGAAGAAGAGGATGAAGTGGAGTCGAGGTAATAAGGAAGGAGGAATATATAAACGACACCGCTCTATATCTAATGCACACATTAAGTATATTTTGCCTCTGCTATACCGTCACACATACATGAAGGAAGCGAGGAGACGGAGCAGAAAAGGGATAAAAAGTATTGAGAAAGAAAAGCTGTTGCAATATACGAATTGTTATCGCTTTGCCATTTCCTCCTTTATTGAACCTACCACTCAATTGAAACGAGAGAGAAGGAAGACTGAAGAAGAAGTGGAATGAAATTGGAAGTTAAAAAGAGGAAAATGTGCGGGAGTAGTGCTACAATTGGAACTTGCTCGTTTCCATTGTCGGAAAGTCAAAAAAAATCTATGAAATTATACGGATTTAAAGACTTTAGACTCACTCTGATAAAAGGAAATATTTCCGCGATAACTATAGACAAAACTGCATTAGCTTTGCACACAAAAGAAAGCAAATGCAAGAGTGGTGGTGGTGGTGGAAAATAAAGGAAATGACAAGAAAATAGCTTTGAATAATGTGCTTTTTAAAGGTAGTAATGCTAATGCGAAAATGATGGTGATGAAATACCTAGAAGAAATTCGACTTTTACTGTTTGGACATTTCCCTTTCATTCAATCCAGGTTATAAATATACTCGTTGAATTCTCCTTGATAGAGGACACGAGTTTTACCTACTCTAAAAGTTTGCCAAGTACTGCACATTCAGTGTTTTTCCTACCAAGATTGTAAGTTGCTTTCCTACATCTACGGCATTTCAATCCCACTTTACTTATGGAGTTGTTTAAGTACCTTAAGAAAATTCATCTTCATCTTACTTTAATTTTGGCATTTGCTTCTTGCCTCTTTGTGAAAACGACAAATATCACATTTCTCGACTACACAAATATATACATGTCTAAATATATGATAAATATTTATATGCGTAGTCTCCCTCTGGATGCAGAAAAAAATGAATATTCAAACGCTCCACTCAATAATACTCCTCCTTTATTTCTCAAGAGCTCTCACTTGCATTTCTTGTAAATGCCCCGAGAGTAAAATGGATTATATGCTGTCTCTTGTTGAAAATACAATTTTCGTGAAGATATAAATCCTTTCAGAATCAATTACGGATATTAGTCCGGATGCACTTTTGTTACGCGTCGACATCTTTTTCCCTCAAAGGAAAATTCATCTTTCGCTCACTCAAAACATTCCTGCTCCTCCGCGAGGACGAGACCCTCTTCAAAAAAAATCGGAATTCATACATATTCATTTTCCCAGTTGGTTGAGCAATAATAAAAAAGGAATACATTATTCAATGAAATGTAAGGATTCCTTGAACGTCCCTGTGGTTTGCTTTTATTAATAGTGAACTAATTCTACTGAAAAAGTGATATATTAATGCTTACATAGTACACTGTATCCCTATATCTATTTTGTACTTGTCTTCCAGCCAACAGGCATATACATAATACATAAGTGCATCATCATCATCACGATAAGATGGATCTCTCTCTCTCTTTAGCAAAGAGACCAGATCCATACCAGCCATGTCCCTTTTCATTTTCCCTGCACAGCTGCATCGTCTTGTGTGGGATGAATATATACATGTCCCTAATGTAATATACCTAATCACTATAATTATAATATTCTTTTACAATAAAACAGATACACGCCTCTCTTTTCCCGAGTTGAGATACTTGACAATCCTACACTTTCCTTGTTAAAAGTAAATCCTCATGTCCCTGTACAGCCGAAGAACCGCACGACATGATGATAGATATTCTTGATGAAATGAAATGAATTGAAACCACATTTTTCCCCAAATTCTCAATTTGAGATGAGGAGGATGAAGAAAGAGAAGACGGAAACTCGACAAACTCAATGTGAATGTGATGAGAAGTGTGGCTGCGTGAAAAGAAGAAGAATGAGTACACAGTCAAGAAAGAGAGGAAAATGAGCAAAGTAGAAAAAAGAATAAGGAAATATGCTGCGGTTGGCAGATACTCTGCCCCATTGCATCAGCCCTCCTCATTGTTCTTGTTGTTTCACTGAGAAGAGGAGAGAAGAGGCAAGAAAAAAAGACAAGTTTTAGACAGCTTTGTATACATTGTACTTTCTATTTTGACGACATGACAGATGCGTAAGCGTATATTATTCAACTTTTTTACCATTTCTATACAAAAGTTCTTTATGGGGTGGAATCTGCTGAATACTTATAAGTGCTGTGGTTAACATTATGGATAGATGCAGCCAAGGGGAAGAAAAGTTTCTTTTATTTAGGAAAAGTAAGTATGACGTGATGATGATGATGACGACGACGATCATATCAGCAGATTTCTTACGAAAAAATAAGCGTGCATATATATTCTTTTGGAATCCAAACCATAGAAGATTTTCAATGTCTTCTTATCCATATAATTTAAAATTTGCCACTTGAATTGGCATCCACAAAGTTGGTTTTGTTCTTCGTAAGCAATTTTCTTTCCGCTTGTGTGCAGAGTGAAGAGAGAATAAGAGAAGAACAGTATTTTTCTATCTATTTTCCTACGCAGCGATTATTTACCAAAGTTAAACTTGCTTTACATGGAATTATTAAAGTGAACTTATAGGGAAAAGCTAATAATAACATTTAACCTGATATACCACATCGCACAAAAATAGAAGAGATCGCATAGTTTCGTTTGAAGCCTTTTTACTGCCTATCATCCATTATTTTTCTACATTTTTTTCATAATCGTTTCATATATGAAACTCTTCACTTCCTGTTTTGGTACAACCACACAGAACGCTGGATGCATGGTAGTGGTAATATCGATGTTGCCAGTTAGACAGTATCACTTGCCATCAACTTTACGGCTTTGCTTCGCTACATTCTTCTTCGTGCCACTACCATTTTCTAAAGATTGTTTGTTCCTCCTCTGCTTCTTTACATGCTGCCCTTCTTTTCTCTATCTTTCTTTCACTCAACTCATTTTGCTTCTTCTTCTATAGAGCGGAAAGATGTAGACACAAAGATTTCGTCGAGGTCCATCCATGTGGAAGAAAGCAAGTCAAGACAGAGCATCAAAAATGCACGGTTTTCTTGTGTGGAATTTCTAGACAGATGTGATATGAGCAAGCAAACGTACTTAAGCGTCTAACTGCTCCTATAACGGCTGTTGTGAGCGGAACAAGGAGAATTATTGTAAAGAGGGAAAGGGTTCAGGAAGAAGCAAAAGAAGAAAACAACATGAAGACTTGAGTGGAAGTGAAGTGAAAAGATGCATGGAAAGATGTGCATCAAGCAAGCAACAAAATTTTCATATTGCTGCTGCTTTGCTGCTATCACTTCCACAACTAGTAGTACGACAACTGCTGTTTAAACACTTTTTAGATAAGTGTGCAATAAGTTTATAGCATTACATATTTACTTTGTGCACATGGTTGCTACATATAACATCCCATAATCTTGATGACGATGATATGATACTTTGGTAGCAGAAGAGAAACTCATGAAGGAAGACATATTACCATTCAGCAAAACTACTATTCCTCCAGCAGATAGATAAAACGATTTTAAAGATGAGAGCATCCATTCATTGAGTAGATCAAAGGAAACGTCAGGAAAGATGTGGAAAAGGGGAAGGATGGGAAAAAGACTAGTTGGCTGGCTGACGTACATGTACTGCTTGTAATACTGCTTAACTTAGTAGCTTTTATTGTAACGGTACACACACAGCAAGTTTTTCAGCCGAGAAGATATTTGATGATGGAGGAAGAAAGCATGCCACCGAAGTACTTTTAGCCGTTTAGTAAGCAGAACAACTTATAATTAAAATATCAGTTACATTATATCTCCTTCTTCCCTCCATCACCATACCGTGAAATGTAAAGCGTACATGCATGCAGCGACGAGGCGTCCTTATTCTATGAAATTTATGGTACTTGGTACTTCATATAAAACTGCACGATTTTCTCTTGACGAAGGAAATATATAAGTAGTGAAGTACGTGGAAATTTATACCTATGTAACAGGGGGTCGGTAAATGTCTCCTGACAAAAAGAAAGAACAGTTTCTATTTATTATACCACTCGTCTTGTTCCAGCCCAGAAATTTTGTTCGAGTGAGGAGCTCGACTTTAGTTGAATGAGATTGTGGAGGCGGATGATGATGAATACGGTTTATTTTATATATAAAAAAAGTTTGCATTTAGGCAAGTTTTGTGAAAGATCTGAAAATACGGAAAACCCTGTACGTTGACTAGCTTTTTCTGGTAAAATAGAATGTATAAAAACAAAAGTAGACCTAGCATAGCAGGTGGCATCTATGCAAGCATTCAAACTGCGTGTTTGGCGTAATTACGGAAATTGTGTAAAGTGTCAGCTTCCATTTTCAATTTCACGTGTGTGTGTGTTAAACTGGAGCGTAATCTCACGCACCCACACACAAAATTAAAGTAATTGAATCCCCCCAACCTTCAAAATAAATAAATACAATTGGTATGGTTTAATACAAAATGCGTTACATTAGCTAAAAGGCATATGGTATGGCAGTGTGATTAATTTTGTAATGGGTTTCTATAAGTGTGTGTTCCATTTCATACCTTTTAATGACTGTAGAGTGTGAATTTTCTCCAGGGAGTGAAATACCAAGAGGGCAACAGAAACCAGAAAAGGTCAACTGAGGGAGAGTAGCATTCCATATTTCAAATAAACACTTCATCCTTGAACCTTCATAAACATGTTACGTAAATACGCACATTTTCTCCGCAGGTTTATCAAAAAGCTGAAGATAAAAATATAAAACGTTTACCAACTAAAAAGCATAAATCCATATGTATAATATGTTACGTTAAGCACTCGGTTCTGCTCTGCAGTTTTCTGAAGACGAATAGTGTAGGTATAATGTATAGAATGTAGTGTATAAATAAACAAGTTTGACACTCTTCGAGTATCTTTGCAAAGTGAATTTTGTTTTTATCATGTTCTGTGGTGGCATAATATAAGCTTTTGCTTTTCACTTTTTATCGGCGATGCATTCTTGTTGTGCTGCTGCCTGCCTGCCTACTCGCTTTACAGAAAAGTAAGCCAAGCAGCAGACCTCTTGGTACCACTTGCGTAGCATTTTCCACTTTCACTTGTGCTAATGGAAAATGCTTGTTCCCATGTTTCACGTAACTGATCCTTTGAACTCAATCACGATCCTCGTGAAGCAGTTCAAGCTCACACCAACTGACAGGTAAATAGGCAACCGTAGGAGCAGTAGCAAAAGAAAATATGTCCGTGTAGAGGAAGGAAGAAAACCTTTATATAATCCAATACAACTTGGCAACTTTATTTATACTGCTACTTCTGCACTAGCAGCAATCCATTTGACAAGCTAGCATGAACGTATACAGAAAGCTTGTTGGTTGTATTATAAATGCAAGAAACAACAAGCTGCAGCATAAAATATAATACCGACATATTTTCTTACTTCTCCAGAATAAATATCAACTTTATGTACAATGTACCTTAATATATTATTTAGCAGTAAACCCTGTGAAACTGAATATGAACTTCAGTATGCATTACCATCTCCAGGGTCGTCATTCAATACTGGTTTGTTTGTGTAATGGATATCTTTCGAAATAAAATATTATTGTTGTTATTACGAAGGAACTTAAGTGCATTATTTTGCTACAACTAGCACACGGCTAGCATCCCTTTTGTCGAATTTTCTGTGATTCCATTAACCTGCCATGTTTGGTATATTAATAAAGTTAGGGCTTCTCCCTCTCGCCCTTAGTTTCTCGTCACGTCACACATTTCCAGGAAGCTAGAAGGTAAAGACTACGTGCGTAAAGCGTATACACTTTTTATATTCTTGTTTATTCTGTGGCATATGTCTTTAGTACCGGAGATTATACAAACCCGCTATAATATGCCATATATTTGTTTGTTCTGCTCATTACATCAGGGTCATGGATTATAGGCACAGAATCTCACTTTCACCCCATTGTAAAACAACGGGATTAGCTGACTAAGCTTCTCTGCAACGGAGTTCATTTATAAATCCATGCATGATATTCTAGGTGTAGTGGAAACAATCCGGTATGTGCATAATGTGTACTTCCATTATGCAAAACCGTTGCCGTTGTATGTATTATAAAATAGACCCCATTCAATGTTGTTGTATCCTGTAGCATCATCATTCTAACTACTTACTTTACATTCATCAGATATGAATGAGTAGAGAGCTAAATCAATACTACATGTTGCAAGAACAACGTGCCTGGAAACTTGAATAGTTATAATCTACCAACTAACTGCTGGCACAGTAGTCTGTTTTAGGATCAGGAATGGACTGACAGTTTTGAAAGAGGCAAGTGATGCTTTAAGCGTGAATAGAATAACAATTTACATTTGTCCTTGAAATTTGGAAACTCTTGGGTGAAAAATCTAGGTGGACTCACAAATCGATTTTCCATTAGACCTTACAACTTCCAGTCCGTAATGATTTAGTGGATTGTGCACCCAATCCATTCGTAATAATTTCATGACATATCTTTTGGAACATCAATGCGTAATATGTTGTAAGTTGATAAACATCACCTATACTTCATTTCAGAGATCCACAAAAACCACAACGCAGCGGTCAAAACATTTTGGCTCTGTGGGTATTTACGTATTACACCTAACCAAAGTTCTCACACTTGTAATAATACAAATGAACGAAGCAGGAAAATCGAAGGGACCAAAACTGGTACTATGATATCTAGCCAACGCATGATTCTATAAACAGATGCAATTTGATATGTGATGTCGTGCTGTTGTTTACCACAACAATATTCCACCACATTCCAAAGTGAATTGTGTAGATAGTTTAATTTCTCTGTAAACTAACTATATACTAGGAAGCAAGATTCAGTAGGGCAACATAATATGATAAAGTGAATGGATACAAAAAAGCACGTAAATTTTAGCCATCTTACCTACAAACCGTAATACGTGTTCGCATTTGAGAAATTGTACATTACGGCTGTTTCACAGTTAAAGTATCATATTACGATGATGAGCCTCTTCTTCTTCAACAGCAACAACGTGAACCATTTCATAGGAAACAAAAACTATACCTGGTATATTAAGCTTTCATATGGTGGTTGTGGATGTTAGTAAACGGAACAAAGAAATGCAGACACACACACACATTATAAGGCTTTTAAAGGGTATTATGGTATTTATATAGCTAACAGCGGTTAGTGAAAAGTGGAATGCAGTTAAGCTGAAATCTCCATTATGAATGGGCGGTTGTATTGTCTCTTGAAGACACAAAAGGGCCGTTGTGGCCGAGTTGAATGGCATATCCTTCTCTTTAAAATACCGCTGCTGCTGCAAAACATACTGCTTTTATTGTGCTCCTGCTCCTTATTCTATGCGTGGCTTAGCTTTACTGAACAATTCCAACAGCCGTTGCCAGCTTTTGTACCAAGTGCTTGTCTAAAACTGGATGACTCCACCTAGAAAAGGTACTGCCCATACGGTACGTGGGATATGTACAGCTGGATACTTACACCTACTTATCTTTCCTAAAAAGACTTTTCACTACTCGACTCTGCGAAAAGCACAAGGATAAGAGAGGGAAAGTGTGTGTGAGAGAGAGGGAGAGAGGAGAGGGAGGAAAAGTCGCTTTACAAAAAGCTTTCACTTTTCACCGTGAAAATGGATCGACGAGACTATTTGGTAATGTCCACAAGGCCTATCACACTCACAATAACCAAGTGGGAACTGGGAAGGAGAGATGGAGAATCAAGAGAAAGTCGCAAGAAAAGCGAACAGGAGGAGCAGTAAGTATAGAACAGTTGTGCTTGTTGTTCTTCTTCCTACCATATAACTTTTCAAAGGAAGACAGAGTGAGCATTTTGTGCGTAAATTTCCAGCAACACACAAAATCCTTGTTTTTCTTCTTCGTTAAGTGCACTATGGTTTTTCCCTTGTCTGTGTATGTATATAATGTACCAAATGGATACTACCACTTCCACAACTTAGACCCAGAAAAAGGGCACGTTGTTGGCGTCGTCGTAATCAGCATCGCATTGGAGCCGAGTTAAATCTTTTTCTCTTTTTCAACTGCCGACAATGTTTGTGTACGTAAGCGCGCCGCTAAGTGCTACAGACAAAAGGCGAGCCCCGTCTGTCAGATAAACAAGGTGTGCATTATTTTATTCAATTCACCACTACTTTCACCACACCACTTTACTTACCTTTTTTACACTCCTATAATCCTGTCACAGAAATAATAGGTGTTTGGATGGGAGTACTAGTACTCTGTGATGTTCCCACTGAATCCCACTCCCTGTTCATTTTGTGTCCTCTTTTTTGTTTTTAAGTTTCTGTTTTTTTTTCTTAAAAAAAATGGCAAAAATCTTCTAATGCATCAGTAGAAATGTACATAACAAAAAATTGAACATGTACATGCATTGACTTCAACAACATAAGCCTTCCATTTACGGTCCGTAGCTCAAGAACAAGTATAATATAATTTATACATGAATTTATTTCTTCAGTTCTATATATAGAACCCGCCGGAAGTGACGGCGGAACCTTGCGATCTGCTGAATTATTTTCCTACGTTCATCCGGATCAGTTGAGGAGACCTAGATCTATCTAGTAAAATGATTCATTCGCCTGCGTCAATTCAATACAAAAATATACATAAGATGTAGCAAAAATCCGTTTTCTTCGATGCTGCTGATTTTGTAACGAATTTGAAGAAGAAAAAAACAGTTGAAGGGAAAAATTGTAAAAACGAAGTACATTCCTTGCTATAGAGGCATGCAAAAATATAGAACCAACATTAATATTATGTAAGTCTTATGCAAAACGAAAAGGAAAGGGTACGAAATTATGTATACGTACCACGCGCGCTTATTTTCGTATCGTATTTTTACTGCACTGCTAAAAATGTAAGCAGTCAGACGGAAGGACTATAATTAGGGAACTTGTCAGGCTCGAAAATTAGTAGTGTGACAATTTCCTTTTATCATTGTATCATTATTGATTTATCCAAACCTTATTTGAAATGCGTAAGTTTGCCAAACTGCTCCCTCCATCCCAAGCAGTCCAATTTCTGCATTTATTATTTGTGCTTGGTTATTAATAGAAAACAAAACGATTACAGTGAAGCAAACACAAATTGTGCTTTCAGTACTAGGAAAATACTGGCAATAATTAGAGGATTGCTTAAATTTTAAAATATTCCACCTTTGGGTACTCTCTTATTTTTGCAGCTGCTTCTGTTGCGAACAGCTGCAGCATTTCATGAAAATACTGTATCAAGCAGTACATTGAGTGATGCCTGGGTCTATGTTACAATTTTCCAGATACTTTTTTCATCAACTCACGTAGACGCCATGCTGAGACTTCCGTGTAACACTTATTTGTATGAACTTAATGAATCTGAAAAAATCAATTTGAAAACTCAGCAAGACTGGAGTAGAAAAGCAAGAAAGTTTTTTTGGGATATTTTTTTCTCTTTCCCTTTTTCTGCTAGCAGCAAAGCGAAGAAAGTAGAGAGAATATTGGTGAATTAAAACAAGAAGACGATGATTCGTGCAAAAAAACAAAAAAGTCTACACACATAATATGATAACACATAACAGCATGAGTGTGTCTGTATACCCTGATGATGGTATATGTGGTGTGTATAGTGGTAGGTTTCTCCTTAAAATAAGGAAAGTGTGGAGAGATATTTTTGGTTTCCCCTTTTATTTCGTCTTGGTATGCGTTTTTTGTCAGCATGAAAGGTTTTTTTTTCACGAATGGAGTTTATGGCATCATCATCATGATCCTTTCTTTCTTTTCTATTTTTGCAAAATAGGAGAAAGAAAGTTTCATGGGACCATTTCACTCGTTCCCTTTCTCTCTTGTCAGATTGTTTATGATATTTCTCGTACGAAAACTGGGGTTTCTTTTCCTTTATTTTTTTATCCGAACCAGTTTAGTTTCACTGTTTCCCCCATTTTAGTGCCCTGAAGGATTTTCACACGAATTATGAAATGGCTCAACTTTCCCTCGCGCACAAACAATTCCCACGATCTCTTCTCCGCCGCCGTCTACGTCGTCGTCGTCGTCTCCTCTTCAAAACATGTACCATACCAGGAAAAAACGAGATGTAAACTGCATGAACGGAGATTCTCTGCTTTAAAAGTACGTGTAGTACCCAGTATCTAGTTATGTTGTATTACTATAAGTATGTAGAACACAATTACGCTAAGATTTTCTATAGTGTTTTAAATAGATGAAAAGAAGAGCAGAAAAAATACGTTACCGTTGTTTAGCGTGCTTTCAGAGAATTTAAGAGGAGCAGACTGAGAAAAAGTTAATGCACGATGAGCGCATTAAGAAATTTTATACTTGTTCAGATTGCGGTTTTTTGCACTTTCCCTCACAAAAGAGTGATGACTGTAATAAATAGGTTGCAATTGCGGTAGGAGACTACTCTTTGAACGATTTTCTTTCAGTTTCCCATTTTTCTCAAATCTTTAAGCTTGTGTACGATATACTTATATGCATGCTTACCCTTGGTTGTAGATAGGTTTTGCTTTCGATGTGAAAATTGAAACTTTACTCAAAAAAAGTAATGCAAAAAAGAGATGGTGTGTAGGCGATTTGAATGATATAGGGAAAAAGTTTCACGACAAACTTTTCACCGTGTTTTTCATTCTCATCGCATGCGATATACAAATGTTTCGAGTTTTCAAAGAAATTATCGTCTTTATTTTCATGAAACATGGTTTTCTGTAGAGTTGTAATTACATTTTTTGCCATAAAACTTACACGAGTTTTATCCCGGGTATAGATGGTACCTATATATACAAACATAATATCACTGACTGACGTCAACTCCAGGACGAGAGAAAAAGTTTGCTGCACATTTAATTCATTAGATGAGTGCAGACTGACACCGCACCCGCTCATACCATGCTCTCTTACCATATTTTGTTGTATACAAATTGACAAGGCGGACGGAAATGTCCGCCGCCTAATACGAATAACCAGTGGGAAACGCCTTTCATTTTCGTTATCCTTAATGTATCCAGGAAAGCAGAAAATATTACAATGACATGTCATGAACTGTACAAATAGCAGATGATGTTGCTCCTTATATTGCAGTTCCCTGATGAAGAATTATTTTTCAAAGTAAATCTATTAAAAAGCTTTCATTTTTCAATATAATTCAGCTTACAAAATAATTAATTTACGTTGTTGGGACTCTATTGTAAAAAACACTACTTTCGTTCTGTTTTTTTATCAATAAATTTGTGAAAAATAAATCAAAGAAAAAAATAAGGCATTCTTTCAGTCTTGAAACGAAAATTGGATGAAAAAAATAGTTCATGTTGTTGGCAGAGTTTTTTTTCAATGGAAGAGGAAAACTACATGGCTCATTTTTTCTGCTAAGCGTATTGACATCATTTGTATGATTGCGAGAGACAGTTTCTCTCTCTCATTTTTGTGTTGATTTGCGCCTTTCTCTTGTTCGATCCTGTTGCCATTCTTGGATAGCTGTGTGTGTTTGTAGGAAAAAAGCACGATCGGTGTCGCGAGAAAATTTTTTTGTACACAGCACTTCAGCTCAGAGTTCTGGGAAAACTATCAAGCATTTCTTTGTCTTTTTGTCAGTGATGTTCAGTTCTGCTGCTAACCTCGCTTGCTGCTGACAACTGGGAATATAGGCACATTTATAATTCATGGTGGATTGATCAGCAGCTACATCGCGCTGTTGTAGTGTCGCGTCTCGTACAAGTTGCCACTTTCCCTCTTCTTCTCTCACACATTTATCTTTTCTTCAGGGCATTGTACTTCCTTCAGTTGAGAGATGTGCGTATCCGTGCTAACAAGATTCACCACGAACAGCACCACCACCACACCAAAATATATTATTATGTATCGGTTGCTTTTCGCACAACCATATACACACAATATAATCCTAATCAGATCATATATTCATACATGATAGACACTTCTCTTGGAAAAATGTGGAAACAACGTTACATGAATCTCTTGTTCCTTGTACTTGTGCTGTTCAAATTGTTGCGATATTTTTTTTGCTGTTTGAGAAGAACATAGGACATGGTTGTTGTGAGAAATATTCATACGTTTATCCTTGCTGCTTTTGAAGTCGCCAATTTATATGAGTTTATGTTCGGCTCCGGTAGCCTCAACCTCCGCCCATGTCTCAAAATTGGTATAAATATATACATAGTATTCGCTTCGTTGTCTTTTTCAGACATACCCTTTCCATTCTGCATCATAGATACATGATATTGCAGATTCCTCTGGTTTTACTGAGGTACCTATATAGGTACATCAGAAGAAACTTGTAGTTTCACATACTACATATTACATTTGCAACAGAAGCTAACAAAAGTGCGTGTTTACTTCTACTCGAACTGGTGTTTTACACTCCACCCACACTTCTCCATACACACACACCCGTTCTATTTAAATGTTGAAATATGCAGCTATTGTCATGTTATAAGTTGATATTACTCTGAATTTTCACGGGGCGTAATGAAAGCATACCTCTGTAGGTAGGTATATGGTATGCATGAATTTATTCAAACGATATTGTTCTTCCGTGTAGTGAGTGCTCAATGCGGATGATATTGCTTAAAATATTCAAGAGGCTGCTTGGTGTGCGATTGGAAAAGATGACTATTGATGTATGTAAATGTCTACCGCGCCACAATGCTGCTACCTACTACAACTACTGATGTGCAATGTGCGTGAGATTTTATGGGAATAAGCGAATTTTTATTCTGGGTAATGTTTTGAGATCGAGTCGTGGAGAATCCTTCAAGAAGAAAAAATGATTTTCACCGAAAAAATATTCATCTGTAACACCCAGAGGAGAAATAAATATTTTAGGTTGTGACATGATGATCATGTGATCTGTAAAGGAAGGATTTTCCTCTGCTTTATTCCCCACCCCACACAGTATCCTGAATTCTATTGTGTACAATATATAAAAGTAATGTAATACGGAT
Source organism: Sinella curviseta (assembly GCA_004115045.4). Lineage (NCBI taxonomy): Eukaryota > Metazoa > Arthropoda > Collembola > Entomobryomorpha > Entomobryidae > Sinella > Sinella curviseta. The sequence continues at coordinate 31,312,026 of CM023201.3, read as the reverse complement.
GCTGATTCAATTCCGGAACAAAAGCATTTTCCTCGGGGCACATGAATGAACGCGCGCGTCATGATTTCTCTTCACCCCGTATCATCATCATCATCTTATATTCCATGATTCGATTTAGGTTGTCGAAAACTTGACGTTATGCTATTTTTGTGCATATTATCCATTTCATAATGTTAATATTAAAAAAGGATGGAGCAAAACTAATATGCTGGTGTAGCCCTCTGAATTTTAATTTACACTTTTACTTTCGTCTGTTTTTAATAAGATATTCAGCATGAACTGACATAATGCTATCATCATGATGCGAACAGTGATTAATTTTACTTTACAAGGAAGCTTGTCGTCCTCTAAATACGACGACCGAGTGCGAGTTTGTGTAGCACGTAACACTTAAATTATGTTCGTTGCTGCTGCCGTTAGCTCCCCAACAACCAACTCAACTTGTCACAACTTTTTTCATCAAGGAATACTGTGGTTCAAAGTTGAAAGCACGATAAGGTTTAGAAGAGATGGAGTGTGAGTGAGGGAGAGAAAAAAATATAAAAGAAGCACAGAACATTTAGATGATGGAACAAAGTTTCTAACAACTTTTTTGTTTCCTCTTTTCTCTGAAGGCGTTATTTATTGAACAATATTCATAACATGAAAATGTTAGCGGAAGTCTAAGACAAAAAAAAACTTTCATTTAACATGAAGAAACTTGAAGGAAATTTGAAATTGGAAACTATTCTTACATACTAAGTATGCCAAAGGTAAAAACAATACATAACCATCCGTCCTACGGATGGCCATAGGAAAAGTAAAATATACACGTGATGTGTTTACTTATCAAAAAAGATGGATATTATATTCTTATGTATGCGATGCGAGCAACAAAATACTGTACATCAGGCGATATTTTCGTAGACGCTTGCAGTCTTGAAAAAAAATAAAAACAAGTTGAAATTGAAGATGAAGTATTTTTGTTTTATTTCACATAAATTTCCAAGGACTAGCACTGCAAATGTTTGCTTCAGCTGTACTTGTATCAATAATGTACATATATAGTACACGTACTACCGCTACGAGAAGCAATCAAGAATTGGTTTGCAGTTTCCTGAGAACCAAGTGGAAATAAGAAAGGAATGGATGGATGGCTGGATTTGACACAGGAAGAAACGCATTGCATGCGGGCACTCGTGAGGAAAGTGCCACACGACGAGTCCTGAATGCTGCTGGTTCAAGTATGCAGTAAAAAAAGCATCCAACTACATCATATATAGGAGTAGCGAACAGAAGCAGCGAAAGAAACTAACAAAACTGTTTTGAAGCAGTGCTGAAGAGAAAAACTGCAGTAGTAGTGGTGCCTACAACAACACTAGTCACAAGAGCATCGCAGTCACAGCAGCAATAGAATCACGAGCAAGATGTCTCCTTCTCTCCAGAAAATGATAGGTAGAGAGATAGGGAAACATATGCATGCATGCATGATGAATATCATTGTCATCGTCATCGTATTACCTATGTATGAAATGTAAGAAAGGATGCGAAAGAGAAAGCAAGGGACCGCATCAGGGAAACGCATGGCATATACCATCAAACGTAATATCATCCATTGCATTTTATACCTTTTTATTATTGCCAGTTGTAGTATTAGCTCCCTGTGAAGTTTCCAAGCTTTCATCTCCACAGGAATGCCTCATGCATTACGTGTGCGTGCGTGTATAAAGATACCAACATCTTTTGTGAATGCATATAGCATTCTGTGGAAGGCACATGGTGATGATGGTCTGGACACAAAGGAAGATCTAAAAATGTAGACAACTTCTATAGCTCGTACCTAGGTACGTGTATTTTATTATGCATATATCGTGTAGCATGGCCCACACCAGTTTCATCACCAATTTCTATTCAGGCGGCACTCACCCACCGAAAAAGGAAAAAATGTACCTTTTCTCCGTTTGTTGCTTTGCTTGTTCCTATTTTTTTGTCTCGTTCACTTTGATATTTCTGGGTTCTACGTATTCAAAGTGCGTCTCTGGTGAACCTTGACGATATTACATTATAAATTATAGAGAGAATGAAATAGTTTGAGGAAAAAGAGAAGGTTGTGTGATGGGATGAAAGAAAAGAGAACAAAAAAGACACGATAGCTAGGTACGGACAAAAGGAAAAAAGAGAAACTTTGTGTTGTGATGTAAATATGATATACTGAAGATTTTCTTTACCTTTTTCCTGAAACTGAAATGGTTAGTAGAAGATACTATTTAGTATGACGATGATGATGTGTCTGTCATGCCTCCTATCAGTTATATCAATTTTTCTTTTGATTCTTTTCCTTTTCCTTTCGTCGGCTGCTGCAACTTTTTTTTTGCCGACAAGGCTTCTTTGAAAGACAGAAAATGCTCGTCGATAAGGCTCCAAAAACGGAACAGGAGACAGTTTTTTCAGTTGGACTGCTACTTCGTATATGGATGTACGATTGATATATAATGATGACGATATTCATTACCGTCAACTTTCTCATAACAATAAAAAATAATGCATAACATTATAATAATATGATGACAATCCAATCCACTGTGTTGAGAGAACACCTACTCCACAAATAATCATCATGATTTATTGAACCGTTTTCTATTTTTAGCAACTTTAATGTGATTTCAATTCTTGTTCCGACAAATCACGCTTGTTTTGGTAACACTGCATTTGTACGGTTCTGTTTCTAATACTGCCTATTTTGCTATCCGAAATTGCGGTAAGATTCGATTTCGTTTAGTTTCCCAGTTTCTGTAGATATTATTCTGATGTTTAGACGATCATAATGATGAAACTGATGGGATGGGATGCTGGCGCTTGATCTTGAGAAATATACCATATAGAACCTTACAACGTTTACTCTGCAAATCTTTACTTATACTTTCTACGAATGCTTTATTTGTTCCTTGTATCGCGTTTATCCCTTCTATGTGCAATATGCACTTATAATAAAGGTATATATTCACGTTGTATCGATGTCTCCTCCATTTGTTTTTTTGCTGCTGATCCGTTCTCTTGTTTCATTGCTTGGATGATTGTCAAAAGCACAAGGGAGAGATAGAAAAAGAAGAGAAGAAAGAAGAAATAATCGGATATCGACGACAGCAAAGGATGCACGATTGGAAACAAGAAAGGAAAGCAGCAACGATCGAAAGAAAGGCATGACATATAAAAAAGGCATCCTGGTTGTGAGGTTTTCGTTCAAGAGAAACAGGTCTCGATTTATCTAACTTGGTGCTACACACATATCCCAGTTAAGCGAAACACATATTGAAAGTAGGATAAAAGAAGAGACATGTTTGTATCGAGGATAAAAAGAAAAATGGATGGGTAACGAGTATTAAGGCAAACGAGGATGTGCAGTGCACTGATCCTTTATACGGAGAAGAATTGTCCGTGTATATGAGTATGAGATTTTCTTGCTCTATCCGCATCAGGGTCTTTCTGTGGGAGATAAAAGGGAAAAAGGAAAATTGTCCAGGCGAAAGAAGCGAATACATATGAAAGAGAGTCCTTGTTCCTATATTATCTTTTACATGGGTTGCTTCGTCCTTTTAGTGACAGCTTAAGCAGCATCTTTAACATTTGGATGCATAGACATTCATTCTATCGGTATAATAAAATATCACGACTCTGCAAAATGCATATATGATAAGTCAGCTACCATCAGCAGCGGATGGCCAGCGAAATGTTCAGGATACAGGAATCCAAAAAAGCGGATTCTATGGTCTGGTCACCTATTGTATCGTGTACAACATGTTTATATGCTCGATTGTTCTGATGATCATATTGCATAAAACTGATAATACAATGTGGTATTGCTTGGTTGAGCAATCACAATTCTCTACTTCATCATCTTGCTTGTATGGTATTTTATTTATGAGAACTGTCGTAATACACCGGAAAAGATATTATACAAGTCTAGCCGAATTGGCCGAGCTACGAGGAGTTTTCCACGTTAAATTGGAGCGAAGAAACTTAATTTCTATGATATATAATATGGAACAAGGTTGTTGTAAGGTTTGCAATAACTTATGTGACTCAGTTCTGTGGGAATTTTCCAAACTAGTCTGCTGCTGCAAGTAAGTTACCAATTGTAATAAAAGTAAATTATGTCATGCTTGCAAACTGCAAGTTTGGTAACCACATCTTAATATTATAGTAACGAATTTAAAAATAGAGCATCTGATATGATAAAAAATAAACAAAAGTTAAATATCAGTCTTCACCTTTCAACTGTGTTCCAGCCATTTGTCTGATAATGGCTTCACATGGAAGACCTGTAGGGTGAGGATGCTAACAGTTTTACATTTTCTATTATAAACAGTCGTTCACAATGGACAAACTTTTAGTACAATGGACATAATAAAAGTAAAGTTGGAAAGTTTGGAACGTTTCGTGAATTGAAGATTGTGAAAACTTATTTTCAAGTATCATATTTACAGTTCATGTGTGGGAGCATCCCTGTCAAAAATTCACATAGAAAAAGCACTGTGCCACACTTCCTCTTACCATAACAAAAGGTTGAGTAGAAGAGAGCGTCTTCCTGTCAAAACATCTTATATAATAGGCTGAAGGCCACCGCACACATCCCACACAATGTCGTCAAATTGTATGCACGCATCGCACTTCCATTGTTGAAACCGTCTCATTTCGCATTAATAACGGTTCACTGACTCGCTTTTGGTGGGTGAATGAAATGATATTGTAAGATGCTTCAAAATAGCTGATGCTAATGCTAATATGAAACAGAATTGTCCTAGCAGTCACTCACCTCGTATTTTTCCGGATCCGTGTAGTAGCATAATATTTCGGTGCACACATCCACATTTTAACAAGTTTAAGTAAGCATTAGGCATTTACTTGCGTACAAATTACATTAAGTATAAAGTATAATAAGGATGCAGCATACCTATCCATGTGCCCGTAATCTCCTTTTCATATCGGATTAGCCTCTCCTCGATTCGGTAGGCTACACACTACATCAGCAACAGTAAAAAAGGAAGAGCGCAAGTTTTAATTCAATTTTCCATAACATTTTTCTTTCGTATCTGTAAACTTCAAAGGAGTCGTCTTCTTTTTTTGATGATGGATGTACTCCCTGCACACACAGAAGACTCTGGTACTAAAAGCCGGTGTAGAGAATATCCGTCAAAAATTTTAAGACCTTTAAAAAGTGGAAAATAGCGGCACTAACATCATATTATTACGCGTAATATATGTTCAGCTATTACTATATGATATACGATATAATGCCCGACACATAATACGGAAGGAGCAAAGAGCACAGACTAGAGAAAAAACGTACGTACAGACACACACATCCATACTGTTGTTAGCCTTAAGGATTTTCTTTGCATGTCCTTACAATTTTCTTCTTCTGTCGCGAGTTTAGCTGAGCTTACGCAAAGACAAGTCTTCCGGAAACATTTCATATTTTTGGGGGTGAATAAATGGTCTCCTTTGTGAGGTATAAACCTGTCTTAAGTTTGCCCCTATATATAAATGTATGTTGTGTGTTACTTTTTGCTTTGCTCCTGTTTTTCCACTTCCTTCCTTCTTATTTTTTTATTGCGAGCAACACACACACACACAAAATGCGTGGATAGAAAAGAAAGAGCGGTGAAGTTCGTAGTGAAAGTTGTTATGTAACGGAATACATGGTATATATACGTGCTTATTTCACTTTATTATAGGAATGTAATAAGCTCATAATATATAATTTTTTATATGCTCGTCCGTTTTTCCAGATAACACGGATAATATATGTAATATAAAGCATTATATTATAAATGTGTCTAAAGTCTAAAGAAAAAAGGTTGCGGACGGATGGCACGTGGCCCATTGGTTGAGGCTTGGGATTAAAGAATTGAAGAAAAAAACGAGCCAGAGAAATAAGGAAAGAATAGCGTACCTAATATTAGATGTCGTAGTAGTAGCTTCCTTTTCATCCTTGCTGTAGTGGAATGGTGGTTTTGGATGATTTATATTCCAACACTGCCGGTCTATGAGACCTTGATATTGTTCAAGTCAAAGGAGTAGAAAACATTTTCAGTTTCGTTGAGCTCACTTTGTCTCATTCTCTTTCCCTCCGAGTAAATATAGAACGGTACATATATAAATAAGGTGCATTGAAAGAGAAGAGAGAGAGAGAGAGCTGCTGCGAGTTATAGCGTGTGAGTGAGAATGGCGGTGTGTGTATGTGAGTATGAGGCAGAAGAGAGGCCAACAGGATATTTGTACAAGTACTGATGATGATGTAGTGAGTATGAGAAGATGACACGTCTTTGGTGTGTAGTCTTTTCGCGATGAATGACACACAATGGGAAAATATTCTGTGAAGACGTGTGAATGAATCTGCTAAAGACACCACCAGCCATATATAGACATATTCGCCAGACATACATACTACAGTTTTGAGTATACTGTCAAAGTTTTGTTGGAGGCAGTGTTGTTTAGTATGTTGAGAATATTATCAAGATGATGATAATGATATGATGCAGTTCGCCAAGCAAACCAGAGATCCACACACAGAGAGAAAAAATGGGAATGAAAGCGGGGAAATTTTTCCTGAAAGAATATATCTAACCACCGCACCACGTTCATTTTTGCTAGGTGTCACGGACCAACAGTTTTCTTTGTTTCAACGCATTGGCAACTCGCCCATTTATAAATCTCCTGTACAGGCAAATTGGCCCATTTCCAATTTCCTTATGAGGAAAAAATGACAAAATTCTACATTTTCTCCTCCGTCAGCTTTTATACATATGATTGCTGCACCACACACACCATTGGTATCTCCTCACTCCCTCTTTCTCTCTATCTCTGGAAGGTACTTACTTTCACTTTGGCTTTCACCACAAAATACCATCTCTTAATAGTACAATAGTTGATAGTGGTACAGAGAGCGCATTACAGTACCCACCATTATTACCATCCTTCTGTAGCAATAAATGTACGGTCATTTTCCTTGCCATACACTAAAGCCTCTTTAGCGGGATTGCGGAGGAGAGGCAAAAATGAAATAAGTAATCGTCCACACTACACCACTCCTTGGAGGAAACCTGCAAAAAGAAGAGTGTTCTCCTGCTGCAATAATGCGAAAAAATGAGAAAATAAATGGGCAATGACTATATAGTTTGTTGCAATCGATATGCATATAATGAGCTCCTTTTCCGATCTACATTAAACATTCATTCGTTTGTTGAATAATACCTACATAAAGTATTCATATCAAAAAGAAAACTTGTTTGGATGATAGTCGGGCATAATGTAGGGAGAAAGAGAGAGAGAAAGAGAAAAAGGGAAAAAAGTAAATTTTGCGAGAATAGACTTCCTGTTCTATTATTATTTCAAGTCAGGTCATCGTTCTCTCTTCTGTTTGCAACAGACAGCAGAGTAAAATGAGAAAGGATTTGGGTTACGGAATAAAAGTATGCAAAAGTATTTCAGTGGAAACAGGTCTTTCTTGGCCTTATTCTTTAGTGGAAACATGGTCCATATAAAAACAAGCCAGCCAACCGCCTGCTGCTTTGAAATATTAGTGTATACCAAGTTTTACATAAACCGCTAATGATTTTTGCAATATATCCTCAGAAAAAAAGGAAACGAGTTTCTTTCCAGTCTATCAATAATAATTGCTTCTTTTGCCGTGCTTGTGCATTCTAAAGCTAGTTTACTTTCAAACACAGGGAAATACAAGCTGTTTTCTCGTCTCTTTTTTTCTTTTAAAGAAACTTCTCTCAGGCATTTTCACGTAGACCGTAGGTAGGAATCTAGGTACATTTTCACCGTTATATACATGTGCGCTATCTCTAATTTGGAAATGAAATGGTATTAAAATCCCAAACATCAAAAGACTTGCTTTTTGTGTTTACGAACATTTCTCTCTATACATCATCCTTCATTTTTCCAAGATTTCTTCTACATTCATTAAGGTATAATATATTGCCTCTCTTCCCTTTATATGGCCTAGATTACCTACATATATTATGTTCAATATATAAAAAAACTTGAAAAATAGTTATTTCAAAAGCAAAGCAAATGAGATTCCATTCACTTATTTAGTGCTACTCGCTCACTCATCGTCAGTTCAGTTCTTTTCATCCTTCCCATCTTTCCGCACTGCAGATACATAAGGTAATATATATGTACCTCTAGGTACTTGATGATGTTGTTGTAGCATTAATGGTTCCACAATTCCCAAAGGATATTGCTCAATCTGAACTCGTTACATGAGCATAATATACATACAGGGTAATGTAATGCCGAAACCATCTTCATTTAACCTAACAAGACGAGTCAGCAAATTTCAGAGAAAAAGGAATGCGTAATAACATCAGCATCAACGGGAGCATCGACTCAACATTGACTGGCTGTAACTGAAGTAAAAATATTTTACAAAGGCTGTATAGGCTGTGTTGTTGTTGTTCGGTAATAAAGGCTATATATATTAAGATCGGGTGCTGCTGTCATATTGTTACATAATCTATTGGAGAAGAGCACGTGAGTGTATAGAGGCAAGGCAGGAAGGGATCAATAAGGCAATCCTCTTTCCCTTCAAAGCCAATGCACACAAGATCGAGTCGGTGGTGGAAGGAGAGCAATGATGGATAATGGATAATGATGTCGATGAGGCTCGTCTTGAATTTGCAAGTTGAAAGAAAAATGCACAGTGTTCGTGAATTGGTTGATGGGTGTAGCTGTAGCAGGCAGAACACATTACTAGACTTGTGTTTCCTTTTAAACAAGTTTTCTTCTTCTTCTTTGCAGATAACCGAAATGTTTGATAATCATAAGTAATTTTGTGTAATGTAAAATATAAGCAGATCTGCTTTGAATTTCTAAGAAATCCTTTAAAGTTCAATGGATGTAGCATACGTAATTCTGATGGTAGGGATAAATATAGAATTACTTGTACGTTTCTCTGGTTCTTGTTTAAAAAGTTTGGAGTTTCAATGCATGACATATGTTCATCTATCGTTGTATTTACGTACGCTATGTACTTTAAAGAAAAACCAAGTTGGTTATCAAGTACTGTTCGTGAGTTGGATTGGATTTTTTTTGCATTTATATTTTGCCTTTGAAGAAGTAATCTTGTTACATACTTACATTCATGAAAATCGACTATTTCCATCCACGCATGTTCACAAGTACTGTAGTACAGTGGTAAAGTAATTTTCCTATTTCTCATCAAATAAATAGCTTCTTCCTTCGCACTTTCTCAATGCAGAGTTATGTGTATTGTGACAATGATGATGATGATAAGGCGAAAGACAACGCATTATTACAGCATTATTGCTGCAAGATAGGAATGGGCGCATGAAGAAAATGCATAAAGCACACGAAGTGGAACCTATTTCTGCGTATATAATGTGGCACTGAAGACAAGGGAAGGGAACGATGAAAGAAAAGTGCTCGAGTGTGTGCTCCTATCACCAATGAAATGTACAGCACTACAAAGACAACTACAGTTACTGCTGCCACTACTTTTCCAAACAATCATGAAGCTCTGGTGGCAGCGATGATGGTGATGGTGATAGGGATACATGATAAGAGTAAGTAATGCGTATACTTTCCCAACATGATGCTATAGTAAAATATACGAGCTCTCTCTCTCTGGTTCAAGTTTCACGGAAAATTTATTGAGTCCATCTGCAAGTCCGTATTTAATTGCCTTCAGCATTAAATGGAAACGTAAAAGAGAAGAGAAGATCCGATGAATAGCTTCTCCTTATACTTTCTTTCTTCCCCAATCTATTTCTTTTGCTGGTACTAGAAAAAGTTATTCCAGAAATTTTCTTTTTAAGTGTACAGCGTCCCTCTCTCCCTACCATTTACACACAGTCATATAAAGAATGTTTTACTAAAGCTCTTCACAGTTATTTTTTCCTTTATTCTAATAAAATACATTAGCCTTTCGACCGTTTATTTTAAAAGAGAATCTTTTTCTCATCTAGGAAATGAGCATTTCACTTCCTATTTGACAGCGAAGGGAGGCAACTTAAAAGCGAATGAGTTGTAGCGAGCCTCCACTCCACTAAATGCACGTGAAGATAAAGAGAATGAACGAAATTCGCATTGGATACAACAACGCCACTACTTTGATGGTAGTTTACAGAGTAGTAAAATAGGTCCGCTTTATAGCAGTGTCTTTGGTGAGCAAGCATTCTGTCTGTGCACTTTTCCCTTTTAAACAGAGACGAATAAGAACATATTGTGTGTATGTTTTTATTCGTCTATGCCTTTTAAAAGGAAACCTCAAGTTTCTCTGCTCAGCTTATATTGCTTTCACAACAACAAAAATGCTGCTGAAATTCAAGTTGGCTTTTTCCTGAGAAATCACATAAATATTTAAATAGTATGAGTTACCGAAAATGAGTGGGTGCTTACTAGAAAAGGCTACATAAAACATTTTAAAAGATTCCAGAAAGCTCCTCTTTCACCGTCGTGTTGATCGTTATTTTTCAGCTCTCTTCAGTTTCGAATAAACTTTCTAAAAAGACTGAGTAAAAAACTCTTCGGAAACAAACAAAAAACGCCTGGGATTAGAAAGGAATGCAATTTTCTTGAAAACAAAAACGGGTGTATATAGGTCTATATTTATGTATAAGTGCCTGTCAGGACACACAATAATACACAGCAGAGTATCGGAAATGGCTATGCTGCTCAAAATAATAAGCCACGAAATTGTAAATTAATGACCTCGCTCAACGAAAAATCGTACGATGTGTATAGAAAACGGGAAAGCGAAAATGAGAGTTTTATGCAAAAATCGCTAATAATGTTATTATTGTCACAAGCGTCCCAATTTTATTTCCTTTTTCAGTCTCATCCTTTGTCGTGTATGTGTTGACATTAGTACAATAATAACAACTAGTTACCCTGCATTAATTTCCCATTCCATGCATCACTGAAAACTAATACAAAAACGGGCCACTTGGAAATGTCGAGTAGAGATCCAATTCATCATCTTATCAAATATCAGCAACGTCTGAAAATTTACATATTCTTTTAATAAGTTGAGCCAATTAATTTACAGGGTATGTTGTATTATCAGACACGACGACATTTGAAGATTTGCGTGCGGGTATTTTTACAGTGTCTGATTACGTGATGCTACTCGAGACGAAGAAGAAGCAGCAGCGCCGAAATTTGAGTGGATTTCCCAGTTTTTCTAATGAACTTCAAATTACCTATATGTAGTTTCACAGAGGAAAGCACGTACACTCGCTAATGATACATACATGCCTAGGTTTTTTTTCGCTCAGTGTTCATATTTCTCATTTCTCTTAATTTTCTAGCTTTTTTACAATCTACCTTTTTTCGCCTTTTCTACTCATACGCGAAGAAAAAAAATTTGCTCCAGATATTTGTGCTCCCTTTCCCCCTAATGACATTACCTACATTTTCTAATGTATGTATTATACGCTCCATCGTGAATTCATTCCAAAAGTCTTTCCGCTCTCTTGAGAGAATCAAATTATTTGCTTGTGCTGATGCTGCTTGCTTTAAGGTTCAGGCACCCGAAAAAGAAGCTACGCTTACATGCCCGTAAGTCCGTTTGTTGACTTCACTTTACTTACTTTTTCTACTTATTCATTCAAATATCATCCATACATAAGAGAAGGATAAAAAACGGTTGTGAGAGAGGTATATTACCAAAGCAGATTATTTTTGCAAGATCCTTCTCCATCTTCGGCCCTACCTTAAAACGCCGCCGGAAAACGTGCCACATATGTGCTTACTCCCACATGCATAAAAACTGTAAGGTCATTAGTGAGTCTGTTTTCCATACTACTGTGCTGGTCTCTTCTTCCTGGTGTATACACACGGGCATTGTAGGGTTCAAACATTTTTTGCATGCATCACTCTTCGATGAGTAATGATATCAAAAGCAAGCAATGAGCGTCGGTATGCATAAGCAGGCAAGTGAATAGCAGTAGTGAAAGCCGGTGAAAGTAGAGAAACAAATGCTCAAAGTTTTTCCTCCTTGAAAGTAAACTACTGTTTTATACTATCGTACATGCATATCAGTGGCAGAAGTAGAGAACTATTATTCTTATCTGTTTTTCTGGTAGCTGTGCTTGGGTTATGTGTGTGTGAAAGTGAATACTAAGGACCCTTGAGAAAATAAGTAGTGAAAGTCAGGGATGATGTGTGAAAGTATGTGCAAAAGCAGAGTCACGATTTGACTGTATGCTATCTATGGCGTATACAAGTCGGGAGCGTTTTAATATGGTATACGGTACCTTAAACATCATCATGTTACAAGCACTAATGTGTGTATAGTCTGAATCTGCATTACTTGTACTACGCGCTTTTTTGCCTTTCCTCCCTCCACAGTCTGCCCATCTCCGAGCGAAAGTCATTCAAAAAAGGTTGTATGAAGATGGGAAGACTTTTGCTTACACACATTTCTCTCATCTACGTCTTGTCTGTTTTGGCTAGTGTGAGCAGCCTCACTAGTGCTTCATTCTTGCTTTCCTATTAACGACTTTGTCTCTCTCGCTCTTTTCTCTCTCTCTCAAACTCGCACTTGCTTTCCCTTTCGTACACAAACATAACTGCATATGTACATATCTCTCACTTTCTCTCCTAGAAGCATTATATTATTTCCATCCACACTCAACTTGAAAGTATGCATATGAAAGCTCTCAGCTCGTACTTTTTGCACCATTTTCTCTCTCTCCTTCTCTCTATCTATCTCTCTGGCTGCCGAAAGCCAAAGCCCAATTTACTCCTTACGCCTCACTCAACTCGCTCACTTTATTTCTCGTACTTATGCATACATATACTCGCATTATATGATATTGAGACACTTCTCTCGTTTTACCAACAACATTGCCATTGGAATAATATTCTTCATGGCGGATGCCTTCTGGCTCCTCTCCTCTCTCTCCAGCGCTCACATTAACTTTGCTTGTTATGCTACATACAAAAGTGTAAGGGAATTACTATTTTCATAATAACTACTAGAAAGAAGACGAAGAAGACGAGCTAGGTGCAACGCGTGATATCATTCTTTTTTTCTTCTTCTTTACCTAAGCAAGTAAAAATGGTGAGCTGGTACTACATATAAGAGTCATGCACATTCACATTACACAATTTTATGTCCTCGTCGTGCAAGAAAACACCACAAAGAAAAGGCTTAAGCTTTTTGGTCATGAATATATTTATACCTAGTTAAGTACATCATCATTGGCAGAGCATTCATCCATGGCGAAGAACATGCTCTGTGTCTTTACATGTACCGTTACAAGGTTCCAGTTGCGAGCTGAGTCTAGGCATCATCGTCACTTTTTCACATAGCGGAGGGAAACGTTATAGACACCATGTTGTTGAACGCTCATTCAATTTATTTCTCTAAAGGCGGAGACAGAAGCCTATGCCTAGCAGATACATTTTAAGGATTCTACGAGTATAGTAATGATTTGAAATGAACATATCAAAGTTTTTACAGAGTCTCCCAACGGTGACCCTTTCCTCCGTGTTGTGGTCTTACTCACTACCAATGCTGCGAGAGTACTTGCTTAATACCGTCAAAACATAGTTTTTCGCTGAGAAAGAGTACTACAAAATCAAATGGAGCTTTTAAAATTCTTTTTTCGTGGTTGTAGAAAAAAAACTCAAACCGTTTCCTCTTTTCAGCACCCGGAACATTCCTAAAAATACTATGAACAGTAGTAAAAACAACTTTTTGAAGTTTCTTCGACAATGCCACCACTTTACTTTTTTATTCTGATATGTAATGTTATTTATTAGCATAAAGTATTCATTTTAAGAGTACTAGAAAAGTCCGTTGATTTTCAACGATACGGTTCCAATTACTTTTTTTTACCATGATGGCTAGAATGTGTTTGTGAGTGCGTGCCATGCCTTTCTTTCACGTTCAACGGAGAAATGTGGCCATCTTTGAAATTCGACGCTTTTTCTCATGCTACCATGCATGATGGTTTTGATCTCTTTTATTTTTGCCAGAGTTCCACTAGCATTAAATGTACATAGAAGAGCAGTTCCATGTGGATATGAAAATACGTGTGCCACAGTATCCGACAGAGAAAAGGAAGTAACGAGGAGGAAAAGAGCGGAACCAAACACGTCTCCTGTTTTGGAAATGCGAGCAAAGAGGAGATGAGTGGGCATGCATGGACGGGCGGCATACGTACATATTATTATGCAATGCAATAACATGCAAAACATTTATTGTGCTTAAAGTTCAAAAATTACACTGTACATCGAACATAGCGTACACACTTGGAATCCGGTTTTTGATACGTTCAACGTAACAACGTTATTATGTGAGTATCAGTGAAATTCAATGAATAGACAAGAAGACACCACGATAATAAATGAGCGCAAGAGGAAAAAGAAGGGAATTCACTTTATATGCATATGAGCTATTTACAGAAGGACTCTCTATTTTCAGATGAGATGAGGAGGCATAAAACCATATAGTTGTTGGGCGATGCCAAGCGGGATAGCTATACGTACAAAATAGATGGGTAGTTGTGGTACAGGGTAGTCACTTTGTCTTCTCCGGTTCTCTACTGTGTAAGCAAAATAAGAGATGGGTCGCCGGTTCGGTGAAAGTAATACAATGCTCATTTGTGCATGCAAGCAAAGAGAACCGTGAATGCATGCATGTGGCTCATTCATTGTGTATGAAAGCATATACATATACGTACAATGTACAATTCAATATAATATGCTGCTGTATACTTTCTCTTGCAAGAGTAAAATTCACAGAATCATCAATTCAAACAACTGGTGTGGCCATTTCAAATAAAAGCGGCGTGTTGTTATTCCTTGAAAAGGAAATTGCTTGCAAGTTGCGCGTACGTATAAAGTAGGCATATGCATCAACAAAAAGTTTAAGACTATATTATAATATGAATACTTCTTCACATTCATAATGCATACTACTGCGTGCATGTATATAGGTATGTAAATGTGTACATTTCATTATTACAATGATACTCCACTGTGCACTGCCACTGCCAGAAGCACAGTATGTGTAATCTAAAGTACATAAACTCTGCAAAATTCCCTGCAAAGGTTGTTAAACTTTACTGTTTTTTAACAGGATGATGTGCAATATCGTCATAAAAGTGTAATGCATGGAAAACATCAGAATGCAAACTTTCACTTTTTCGGTAACAGAGTTTCAAGGGCCAGGGACCTCATAACTGTGATAGGAAAGCATTTGAAAGTAAAAAGGATTTTCAATCTACTAAAGAAAAACTTTGAAGAAGGAAAAGGGAAAGTTGACTTGTAATAAATGCTGTGTGGTGGGTGGTTCCGTAGTTTGATGAAGGCATGTGGCAAACTGGTTGCGCCCGATTAGTAACATTTGAGGAAAGGAAAGCATGTGATCACCCTAAGGTCCACCAATATATTACATATACTCCACATTAGTTTGAATATCATGCTAGTACACTTGCACAATCATAGCAAGGCAATTAAGTTTTGTAAACACTAATTTACATTGACAGTGTTGCAAATGACAGTGTTGGCAGTAGAGGAGCCAATGTGATGCTGTGCTTTTATTTTAGACTGGCGTACAGTTGCATGTATCTGGAATGCTATGTAACAACACCATACATAAAATAACATGACGCCAAAGCAGAAAATTGAAAAATGTCCATTTGCAACATGAGGCACTTGCTGAATATTTTAGTATTGCTAAAAATTTGCCAGAAAAAAAAACAGCAAACAAACAAATAAAAAAGTAAAGTACTGCTGCTGCCGTGCTGCTGTGTTTACAACTCGACTCGTCGTACTGAAAATCTTATATGGAATAAACAATGATAAATAAGAGATGACATGCATATTTATTGATGCTCTTATGGGACAGCCTACTAAATGGATGTGCATGCAAGCAAGTAGTTCTCCTATTATTTGTGCCGACTGTATACTATGCTGGTGTTGGTGCTATGCTGTGAAACTTTGTGACATTTGTTTGCAAACCCTCTCTCTCTCTCTACCTAAGTGAAAGTTTCACTTTGGTATGCGGTTTTTATCTTCCCTGCTTCTCCCATTCTTTTCCACAAGCAGTTTGTTTGCAGTTTTTGTGTTGTTTCAGTCGCCTTTCTCTGGCTTTTTATTACAGGGAGGAAAAGTAATACACTTGCAAACGACCATTCCTTTTACTCCTATATTGCATCTATTTTACAATCCATAGCTAGACCAGTCTTACAACATCCAATGATAATGATGATAGCGCTGACGACAACGACAACAACGAATTTTGTTTACTAGAATAATATTTTCATACGTACAAATTTGTGTGTGCGGTTATCCAAGTTATCCTTGAATATTATACAAGAAGAGCTGAAGCACACTCCGTCAGTTTCTATATAACTTTGTATTTTGTCGCAAAAAATGTATCTACCTAAACTCGTAATAAAACTTCTTCCAACACCATATAAACTGATATTGATACAAGGACAAAAAATAATTTAGTGGCTTACCCCCACATAAAAACATTAGTCCATAGTCCATGTTTTATGCAACGAAAACTGTGTACCACCATTTCATACTCCCGCCACCACCCACCGCCACAACAAAAACTGTCTGTGCTGAAACGTCGTCGTCGTAGGATGAAGAAGCAAAAAAAATGTAAAAGACAAAGCGCAAATTTCGCAAAATATTAGCTGAAAAACCGAAAAGAAAGGTTTTGTTGCTTTTCTCTTCGCATCCCGTTGAGCTCTTGCAAAAATGAGTTTGTACGCCTGCCGCACACTACTATAAGCCGACGCGGATAGTTTAATATAAAAACGGAGCAATGTTTATATTACAAAAATGTGCATATATAATAGTCCGAGAGAGTTAGAGAGAAAGTCATAGAGCATTGCACAATATTGTATCTCATTCCATGACAGGATTCTCCTTTCCCGCCTATTCCAACAATAATACGCATAGAAAAAGGGAGCACGGAGAAAGCATATAGCATAAGGTACATGTACAGATACATTTTGTGTCAGTACAATAATAACCGAAGAAATTATATGCATACTAATATATTTACACAGTATAATGTGCAAAAACAAGGGTTGCGGTTTTTAAAATTTATGGCGGGGAAATGAAGAAGGTGCTGCTGGTGGAACGGCGAACGCGCGTTTTACCACATTCTCTGTTTCCATTTTCTCTGTGAAAAATTTCCTCTCTTTTTTTATCCGTTTTCTCGCGCGCTCACTTGTTTAGTTTTGCACTCACATTATCTTGTTCCTTTACACTAACCGTGCAGCATTATAGTATAATAGGAGCTGTATATTAAAAGTTCTAAAAAAATAAAAAAAGGAAGTCGCTTTCACCACTGGAGAAAGTCAATGTATGCAAGTTTTGCCCGTAGTGTGTTTTTTTTCTTGGTGGAGCAGAAAAAGAAGATTTTAAGTTTATGTGCATATTTAAAGTTAAAAAGGAGAGTTTTTATTCTCTCGAAAAATTGGACTAGGTAGTTGAGAAAGATGGCTTTTTTAATTATTATTGTTGTTTTAACAAAAAGTAGTGTAGTGGCAGACAATGGCAACGCTACATTGACTGCTGCTATTCTACTTTCTTATTCCTGGAGTTTTCATCTCATATTATTTTTATGGAATATAAAGTGTCAGAGAAAGCATAAATTTTGAGAGTAGAAGAGGCTCTGGCACACTACATACTCTTTTGTGTGAAGGCATAGGTATTATTACATTTTGTCTTTCTACGCAGCATTCTTTTGTTTCTCTGTTGACATCCTTTTGTATTGTTTTTGTGCTTGCTTTAAGCAAAAAGTTGGTTTAGTATGCGGAAATGGGAGAAAGGCAGAAGCTCTCTTGTAAAGCTTTATGTTGTATGTATATCGCAATTGCAAGTTTTTGCTTAGAGTAATGCATATCATTATTATTATTATTTGTGCCACCACCTACTTATTGTGCTTGTATTATAAAGCAAAGCTCTTAATATTTGCTAACATACTTTGCGTTTGAAGTGTCTGAAATTTCTTGACGACAAGCAGAGAAGCAGAGAAGGGAGGAGAATATTTCGCGATAAAACAAAGTAGTTTTTAAGTTTTGATGTGAGACATTTTCCTGTTGTTGGTGTCCTCTCACCACTCACCACCACTACTACCACCTCCAGCTTTCCTTTTAAAGTGAACTTGCTTTTGTTCCTGTTAGGAGATCCAAGAGAGAGAGAGAGTTTATAAATGTTCGAAAATGTCGACCGTCGTCCAGAGTTAGTTTGGGTAACTGCGTAAACGTAACGTAAACTGTGGCAGACAGGTCCAAAGTGAAAGTGAAAGCTGGTAGCTTTGTGCAGCACACACAGAGAGAAAAACACGTCTTGTCAAGGGAGTCAGTCAGGGGGCAAGAGGTACAAAGAAGAGTAAATTGCAAATAGCAAAAGTGTGTAGGTACACTACTATGGGAAGCTTTTAATATGATTATGTGT
Source organism: Sinella curviseta (assembly GCA_004115045.4). Lineage (NCBI taxonomy): Eukaryota > Metazoa > Arthropoda > Collembola > Entomobryomorpha > Entomobryidae > Sinella > Sinella curviseta. The sequence goes on along the minus strand of CM023201.3, from coordinate 31,293,579 downwards.
GTGTTTGTGTGTACTTCTGTCTATCTGCATATTATGTATCACTGAGAAAATTTCGTGGATAATTTACACTAAGAATGAAATATTTCACACTGCTGCTCCATTTTCCATGATGAATACTTGAGATGGAGAGAGGGAACAAGGAAGTAATCTGGAAAAGTTTCGATTTGAATGGAAGGAGTAGAAGAAAAGCTCAAGTGAAAACAGGAAAAGATCTTGGGCCGCAGTGTCCTCGCAGTTCACACTCACACAATAGGTCTCTTTAACTTTTCTATGTCGTGCTCCATTTTACCCGTATGTGCCCCTGCTGTTGTTGTAAAAGCGGGAGATCGGGGGAAAGGACAATATAAGCCAAAAAGGATTTTGGAAAGCGGGTTAAGGGAGACAGGAAGAAGAGACTTTCAAGTTTTGTATTAGGCATATACACCATGCACAAGGCAGTAGATGGAAATCGTTCCATAAAATATACAAGTAGGTATAATATACACACAGTTGATTGCATAAACTCTAAGGATATAGTTAAAAGGGAGCAGAAAGCTATTATAAAACGGCGCGGTAGCAGAGAAATGAAAGTTTATTTATAATAATCAAACCATATAGTTATAGTGTTCTGATTTTCTAGTAAAACATTTAAAATATGAATGAAAATGACTGGAGGGACACCGGCAAATGGGTCAATGCACTGTGTTCGTTGTCACCAAAATATAGGATCATTTTACTGTTTAATTTCATATTATACAAGGTTTTCCGTGAAGTCTATTTCTATAACTTGGGTTCACTCATTTAGGAAATGAAAGAGAAAGCAAAAACATCAACAAAGCAGAATTTGAAATCCATTTACGTACACTAAATAAAATTGGTGTAGTTGTAAAAGTCATGTTGTTGTTGGTTGGTATGCTTATGATGTTTGCTAGCAAAACTCGGGAATGAAAACGGAAAGATGCTGCTGACTTAACGTTTTAACTCTCCACCTTTGAGCAGATACGCTCAGTCACATTCACAAACACTCCCACCACGGGTTGTCTAAAGTTTGTTTTTTGGAATGTTTGTGAATAATAATAATAAACCTTTAAATTTTCGCTCGCCTACAATATTCATCCTCGCCTTGCTCTTCTCCACTCGCAGTTTCCTTTTCCCCGCTCCACTATATTTTCAAACTTGCTTTAACATTTTGCACGCTTATGCCTCAGCTTGTGTTCAGCTTCGCCAAGCCAAACGGGATGGAGTCTCTGTGCTGTGCAAAAACTACAATCCATGAATATATGAGGTTTGTTTTAGCGACTTAAAAGAAGAAGAAAAATACATGTGGTGATGGGAGTTAAAGCCGTTTGTGCTTCCACCCTTCAACTACTTTATTTACAAAAGAGTCGACGATCGAGTTTTCATCTTAAAAGCGTGAAAGCGTTTTTCTCTCGTGCTTGGGATGAAATTTTACTCGCTCCTTGTTTTTGCAAACGCTTTCGGCTACACTATAATGCATATTATATAATATGCTTAGAATAATATTCTACCCTATACAAAAATGTCAAGTCATTTTATTCTTTTCTCATGATTTCATTCTTCTACCTATTCATACAACTTTCCATCCAAGGAAATCCGGGTGAACGGTATATAGGTATGTGCGGAGTTTGGTAGGATTTGAAAGTGGAAGATGGAGAAAAACAAAAACTTGGTGTGTTTTTATGACTTTGATGATGGTTGCGTGGGTATACGTTTTGACATGTATATCTGCTCTTCAAACAACTTTGTATACCAGTGCAGCTGGTTTCCGTCTTTCGAACCTTCCTATTTTTATTCCAAATTTTCAGTTAACTGTTCATTGCACTTTCACCGAAGAACAATGGTCTGGCTATAATGTAATGGAAGCGGAGAGAGGGAACGACAGGTTCAATGCAAATCTTTTATCCCGCCATAGAATGGGGCTTTTGTCTCTGCAAACATTCTCCAGGAAAGAAAATATCGATAAAGTGGAAGTGGAGCTAAAATTCGCTGTACTCACAGCGCTGAAAGGGATTTTTTAAGCAAGAGTGGCTTGCAGAGACGACGGAAGTGTGCAAGAGAATTATGTTTTGCCAGATGGCGAAAATCTTTATTCTTCACAGCCAACACAAAATCTCTACGCCATTCCATTTAGCGGGCGACCACCCTAAATTACTGCGAACTTGGATGAAAAATCCTTTATCCAAACACTTCATTAGCTTTAGCAGCTCGAGAAAAACATATTTTTTTGGTAGGAATAACCTCTGCGTGACATTGCTAAAAATAGTGTAACACTACATGCTCCCAACAACTCTGAAACAACAACATTTCATTTCGATTCAAAGGTTAAGAGGTTCGTTAGTTTTTGTTGGCATTGAATGAAGAAGGACATGATAAAGGTTGTAGGTAGATAGATGGATGTACTGAAAATCAAACATATAGAGCTAATAATCGGAACACGGCCAGCACGTCAGTTTTCCATTTCAATTTCTAAATTTGAAATATAAATGGCAACAAAATGAATAGTGGGAATTGGAGCCTCTACCTATCTGTCTGTATAACTATTTCTTCCAACAGCAAAACTTTCATGTCGGAAACTCATGAAACTTGAAGATACCTTGAAAACCCCCTTCTATCTTAGTTCAGACATTATATATTGTGCCAGCACTACTTGAGTTGCAACTTTATTAATAATGTAACGTAGCATGCACTCAGGTTGTAAACTACTTTTATTCACGCCATTCAGCTCCCCTTATGTTTCTCCATTGGCGGCTTTTCATTTTGAATGAAGGGTAATAAAACTTAGCTTATCTTTATCTACCTCACTATCCCATACAACCGTAATAATACCCACTCACAATCACAATAAAAGTAGTATAGTATAAGGACAAGGATGCAGCTAGAAGGAAGACCTTCAATGCCAAAAAAAATTGTGCATCTGATGAAAATTGGCTGTATAAAGCTTGCCCGCACATTACAGGAACTCGTAGATTGAAGTAGATTCTGCACAACAGTAATGTCCTTTTTATTGCAATCTTTTAGTGCACTGCAGTTATTATAACACTACATGCTTCATTGTAACGAAGATAGAAAGTGGATAGTTTCTTTTCTTAGCCAACCTAAATACTAAACCCAACAAGAAAACATTTTTAGGCTTCCACTAATGGCCCTTTTCTCTTGCAACTTTAACAACCATTCACACCCATTCTTATCTCCCATGCAAATATAATAGGACTCATCTTTTATGAAACCACAGACCATTGCTTTTCCTTGTTCTCCGTCCTTTTATCCCATTTTATCGCGAATGATATAGAGGAAGGTTGTAAAATGTACATATTATTCTACCGCAACATGCGACTACTTACTACTTTGTCACCGGAAACTTTAAAGCTCGTAAAGTACACTTTTCCACGTATATGTAGCAATAGCTTATAATGACTCGAGAAGCAAACAACTGGTTTCTGTGCCAAAAACACCTTTCCGTTTTACTACCACCGCCACTACCAACACATGACCATATCCCTTTTAAATAGAGGAAATTTTCACCTAACCTATTTGGCAAATTCTACATGGCCATTCCGAAATTTATCCTGGCGCATCTTCTGCAGGTGCAGATTTTTGTGACAGTTTTTCCTCTCACTTCTCTTGCTGTTAGTGTTGATGTTGTGGTTACTTCCCGCAGTGATATGGTAAAAACGATGTGACATTATTACACACCAGAGGGGACATAATGACATGACACAAAACGGTAACGACGGTGGCGGTCGTAGCTGTACTTGCTCCAATTCTCGGCCGCATTTTACTAGAAACCATATAAATACACATAGCCCCTCCGTAGTGGAGTTACCGTTGGATTGTCAACAAAGATATTGCTTTGCTATCAAGCATAATGTCTATACTTAAGTGAGAAGGGTAAAGCCAAACTTAATTAGCTTTAAAAACAGACAAAAAAGCGTAGGTGTGTGTACGTTCATATATCATTGAATTAAGAACATCCTAATGACTTAATAAGCACATGAGTGACAGAGAGGGTTAGATCACACCGGCCCAAACACGCTAAATCTTTCATAATCAATAAAATAACACATAAAAGCTACTCATTAATAACCCGAAAGCTTAGAGTCATCTATCAAATTATATTACTGGTGAGAAAGCGACGGAGAGAAAGGGAGCTTTGGGTTCAAGTACCTTAAAATAAATTAATGGAGAAAACAAAGTTGAAAACCACAAGTGAGTAAGAGTAATGCATGTCATTTACGATGATATCCCATTCATCCCACACTCTCTGACACATACATCATTATGGCGCAAAGCAAGTCGCTCCACCATATACATGCATACGTATTATTCACGTCGTTATGCCTATTGTGCAACTCTCCAGTAGCTTAGCATCAAGATCAGCAGCAACCGTGGAAAATTAAAGATAGTGGAAATACGCCATGATGTCATTATCACAGAAAATCATTGCCTTTCTCTTGCAGCGGTTTTGATGTACTTTGAGTCATATATGTCAGCACAAAGCATTATAATAATATATGTTTGCTCCTTCAACAGACATTCGCAAAAATACACACTTGCGTTTAGCATACATACATGAGAGTATAAACAATATATAATATTCTCTGTTTTTTTTGCTTGGCTCCATGTCATCATCATCCAATCCACATTGTCGTCGTCAGTTGTGGCAACATCAGCATTCCATTTTCCACTCGTGTAGCTTTTCCTGATGTAGTACCAGCGTCTATGTACGTACATGACTAACGTAACGATTTTCTCTTCTCAAGTCCCTGAAGAGCCCTCTGCCTTGTCTTCCTCTTCCTTTTTTCCTCACAACTTGTGCATTCCTGCTAACGCAACTCCCTTATATTCTTCTCATCTTTTGCAAACAGGATTTCTCTCTTGCTCAAGTGTTTTTCTACTTGCATCACCATCATCCACATCTCTGCCATTTTCCTTTTCTCCTTTTACACACATACACATAGTATGGACATACATACCTAATACTCTCTATACCTGTAGTGAGTGGATATAGTGTAATTTAAACTGAAATATTGACATGTACCCTGCATTCAAAAATTGTATAGGGATTTTCCCTACGTACTTTTTCTCTTTTATAATATGCTGTACATTTACTGGTAGACATACTTTCACTAAAGAGAATTTCTTCCTTATATTTTTCTTAGATTTTCCTCCTCCATATATTCTTGCTTACTTTCATTTCATCCAATTTATTTTTTGAAACTTCAAGGTAACACACGTAACGCCAGGGTGGTAGAAGTTACATAACGTATTTTTCCCTTTCTCTACACTTAAGCAGCAGACGAGGCAACAGCAGGGGAGAGTTTACCATAAATATTATTCTTCCATTTCATTATTTTGATTGAACGGTGATGCAAATAATCGTCACAGTGAGGCAGGAGTGTGGACACGAATTTCGCAAAAATCACGTGTGCAGAGAATGTCTTCATGTCATATTAGCTTCTATACGAAATGAATACCATGCATGCCAGAAAGCCAAAGCCGCAAGTTGATACCGGATAGGTTTTACTGGGTAGGCTCAAAAGTACAAGCAGTCAGTACTAAAGTCAAGTTACTACAACATAAAACATTTATTTATACGCATGCTTATCGTAGTTTTGTTTCATGCACAAGTTTTTCTCTATATGGGTAGGTGAACGTAACTCACTATTAGAGAGATGCTACCTCTCCCGAATGATGCTTAAAATAACTGACGGAAATACATATGTGAGCTTGTTATGAGTAGAGGGAAATAAGTTTCTCTGTTTTCTCTCTCCCGTTCTCTCTCAACACCGCAGCAGCAGCAGCAAGCATAACTTATCCATCTCTCTACGTGTACACACAAAGTCATTTTACATTCGCAACGGAACAGGACCATGAGAACTGCTGTTGCACGTTCAGCTGTCGTGTTTCGCCTCACTTCAAAAGAATCCTGTCTGTCATTGTAATTAATGGTGCGCAACCTGAAGTGGTTCGATAATTCTAAACTGTCAAAAAACTCACGTCAGCCTGAAATTATACACCGTGGAAATAAGTTTACCTACATGTCCGTCATCTCATGTTTGAATGCATAATAAATACCAATAATAATCATCATAAGAACCAAACATTTGCACGCTAAACCATTAAATCCAATATTTATTTACAATCTTTCCAGACCATATACTTCGATGAATACATTTTAGACCTTTTGGTGTGGCACATTCCAGAGAGCGAACAGAGGTATGTAAACATAATGACATGTTCAGCGCGATGAATGCTTAAGATATCATCATATATGCTTTCTTTGTGAGTTACACATTTCATGAAATGGAACTATAACATCAGTATACATATGTTCCTTCCTGAATCAACAGTGTATGTATGGTTCAGGAGAATTATGTAAATGGGGAGTTCCCAGCTGCTGACTTTGTATAAAATTTGAAGGGGGTAGCGAGTAATCTTGGTTTCTTTTTAAATTGGATTTTCGTGTCCATCATTTTTGCTTTCGGGAATTCATTATGAGTTTAAAAATATGGTAGAAGGGTGGACGCATATGTGCTACGGATATGAATACCCAATTCTCCAAAGTCTGAAAAGATTTTGATTAGTGATTTATCTTGTGAAACATTTTTGACGAGAGGATACCAAGAAATGAATTTTTAAGCTTATCGGCGGTATCTTGGAAGAGCACAAAAGTTTAGATCTGATTTGCAGAACTGATATCACACCAGTTGGTGGTTTTCATCAATAAAGCTACTTACCGCAAACTCATCATCAGATGAAACACAAGTCTTGCTTCCTTCCTATTAGGCAAAATCTATTCTGGATATAACGATTACTTCACTGCCGTGTACAAATCGTAAATACATATACATATCATATACGTATATCGTTTATAAGACATAAGTACGCGAAAGTAATACTTGAATCCCACTTGCATAACCGAAGCTCTTTCCAATTTATTTTCCAATGCCATTTTGGACTACACAATAACAACATGTTGCGGTTTTTCCACTTTCCATTTGGTAAATACCTAATGGAAGCATATTGAATTTGTACACAATTCCATGAATCGTGCATCTATCATTGTGGCATAAAATCAAAATTCCAGTTAGTTGTACAGTAAGATCTTGACTCAAAACACACTCAGCTACATCATCTGTCATCTCTACTTATAACTGTGATATTATTATCTTCAGAAATGTTCGCGTGTTATTGTCTTGAGAAAGCCGCATGTCCATATGTACCTGGAAAAAATGTTACATCGTAAACCATCAAGATGAGCGGATGTGAACTCAAAGCCCCCATTTTCTTCATGACCCAACACATCCGTTCTACTAGATTCATCTGTCCGTACGGTGGCTGATTTCATCGAGTCGGTAAACATGTTGCGGAAGAAGCTATGATGATGTTAGCTTTAGCAAGTGGGACAGCAAAGAGCCAGCGGTGAAAAGCAATTCAAGTCTTTTTACCTTGGACCTAGATTTCGCTCTACATCCCTTTTGTTATTAAATAACAAACACTGCAGTCCCGTTCCCTCAGGTAAAGTGCAACCTCAAAATATTTACAGTGACATAGCCATTCAGTGCTGTGTGAATGTTTTACGAGAGGTAAAGATCACCAAGTCAAACAACAAAGAAATGGAATAAATCCCTTCCCGGGAAAAGTTTCACTCAGAGTGACCTTGTTGTTGCCTAAAAACAATTGTTGTTTGGATGAAAACTGAAAAGGTCAGGTAATGCAATTTTCTCCATGTCAAATTACAGCGCAGAATATAATAGATGACGTTCTCTATGCTTCCAACGGTTCATCCAGTAGGGCGTATCCATAAAGTATGTAGTATGAAATGAAGTGTGGAGGAATTGCAACTGCTTCTGAGGTGCTGTCAGATTCCTGGACGATGATGGTCCTCAACGCCAGCCTCACCGCCTATCAGAACAAGCGTGTAGGTATATACTTTTCAACATTTTACAACAACGACATCGCGAAACGCAAAAGGCTGTCCCCAGAGATTTGGATTTTCTCTTCTTTACTACTTCAATGCCGCCGCAAGAACAAGTCAAGGCAAGCCACCACTCCGCGTGTGTCAATCAATGGCAATGCTGTGTTCCTCCCACCAATCTAAAATCCAATCTAAGATCATTCAGGCTTGTGCCCTTCAACAAATCTACTGCGTGGATGCTGCTGGCTGGCTGAGCTGCACCTTTTTGCATCGTTGTTTATATGCCATACTAACCCAGACTATTAGACTTACATTAGCAGAATCACATAATATTTTTCGGTTGGATGAGTGCACCAACATCAACAACAAACATGTTATGTTTGCGTCGTGCATATTTCATCTGAGAGAGTCAACTTCTTTTGGCTTAAAGAGAGGACTGCAAATACCATTAGTCCCAATCTATGCTTTCTCCCACATTAAGGTACATATTTCTGATACGAACACTAATATACATAAATATCCACATGTATATAATTGGCTGTTTACTTTGTATGTCAGCCAATTGATTTCTGATTTACTGAGCACTGTGTCTGATTCCTTAATCCGATAAAAAGGAAGGATAATATACCTACCTAAAAAGAGGTTTTCCACCAACATTTACTCTCATTCTCATTGTGAAAATTCTACATTGACTTCAAGGATAACGCAATTGACTAAATATATATAAAGCATCTAGCTCTATTATTACTTTGCAAACAAAACTTACCAACTTATCCCTTAATAAGGGCCGCGTCAGTATTACTTGGTCTTCAAACGCAAGGTTAATAGGATATTAAGATGAAACATACTCGCAGTAGCAACCTTATAATCTTTGTATAAGGCTATAGGTTTCTATTGTATCCAATATATAAGAGGACGACATCAACATTTTTGATTGTGTTGTTTGGCAATGAATAAGTCCTCGTCTCCTGCAAAAATCCACACTCTCCATCCATCCAACTTTCTCCCACTTTGTTCAACTTACTCCTCCTCTGCTACTTTTTCGAGTCCTTCAATTCTTTCGTAACTGCTACTTTACTATAGACCCAAAAGCTATCTATCTTGTCACTTTTCTTTTCTTTCCTAATCAGCACTAGTGCTAGCAGCGCTGTTACTGTTGGAAGGAGGGCCATTGCAAAAAAATACCCTGTTGCAGTAAGATTCGACACTGCTACTAAGGCACAATGTGTAAAAGTGGGATGGGAGTATAGATGTGAAACCAGGAGAAGTGTTGTGGCAGTTGCAATAAGTAGGATAGTTACTTAGCTGTCTCGTTTCTCCGATTTGGCCATTATTTGCCCATTGTTCACTTACAGATTGCCTCTACAGAAATCCTGCTGTGAACAATGTACATATATACATCATGGTATATAATAATGCATATACATAGTAAATATAATAAAAAATCATTTGGAACAGAAAACTACACTCCTTTAGCAAAAAAGCAAATAATATAGGTTATTTCCTTAATATACTTCACTTTGTGTAAAAAGAATAACATGAACAAAACGGACCGACCAACCTACATTTTTCTAAATATATATTCCAAAAGTGTATCATATGCACTTCCTATGTTTCCTGTTTTTATTTTTTCCGTGTTTCCCCATGTATTCCCTTCTTTTAAAAGTTCATTCACATTTTCCCAGTAGATGTAATAAGGATTCAATGCTTGTGCTTGTTTCTATGTATTAGCCGTCGACTTTTTAAAATGAAAATGCAATAATAATAGAAGCTTTGATGGGGCAGTAGAGCTTCTGGTAGTAGGGCGAGCGGAGAAAGAAAATTACGCTTTGTAACAAAAGCTGTGCAATATGGGTCGTTGGAAATTGTGTACATGATTTTGAAGAGATCCTGTGATATGAAATGATCAAGGCGAGTAAGGAGGAAGGAGAGAGTGAACGGTTGGAAATTGAAGGGGAAAAGAATGGCAGGAGGGAGAGGGCATATCTATTTGGACAGAATCTTTATCTCCTTACCAAATCTCTCCATTAGAAACAGATTGAAGTCATAAGAAAAGCAGAACTTAGGCAGGGGTGTATTACACACTGGTGCACCTTACTTCCTTTTATCCTTCTGCTGCTTGCTAGCTAGAAAAGGAGCTTTGCACCAGCAACGTACAAGGGATCATGATCAGAGATGGATTGTGTGAGTTGACAAATTTCTCTGTGTGCCCCTTGACTTCGTCTCGTTTCTTTTGACACGACACGGCTTGGTATAATAGAATAAGGAGTTTATAAGGTCTCTATTTTTCACTGGGTATATATTACGCTGGGTAAGCTATATATGTGAAATGGATGTAGGTACACATGCTTGAACAACGGAGCCACTTGATTTCTGCCATTTTCCAATGTCATCTTTCGTCTATCCAGTTTTGATTTTCTTTTCGTCTATCTCCACACCAGACATACACGAAGCCCTGTGTGTATAGTAATATATCGTCTGACTCATTCGACGACAAATCGAAAAATAATGCCTTCATGTCAAGTCTTGAGCCTTCTTATTTTCTCTAGCCCTTTCGATTGCTTCCCCGTTCCCCGATGTTCGTTTTTCATCGTCTGCACGTACGATTCTTGAGTCGTTTCACGATACAAACATGATTGAGTGGACCATTGGTATTATTACTTGGCTGACAAAAGCTCCAATGGGGAGACCTATTTTCGATTGACCTTTTCCAGAATCATAAGCACTCTATACCCCTTTACATATACATGTATGTATACATCCTGCTACTCTGTCTTCTTCTTCGTCATTTCTGGATAAGAGTCAAGTCGACAAAAAAATAAAGTCTGCATTGTCTCAAGAGTATACACTGCATACATTTATAATATACATACATGCCTACATGAATAGTTGGTAATACAGTTTCCCGGAAAGTTTTTGAAATGATAGTTTTTCCTCAAGGGTGTTATTTCCTCAGGACAAAGTGTATCAAATATATATTCTGGTGAAAGCAAGAACAACAGCAGATTTCTACTTCTGCTACTGACGAAAGCAATATTGAATCTCAGCACGATATCGTATCTACACGCTGTGTTTATAGACATTCGAGATTGATCGGAGATTGATAATGGTTATATTTAAAGAAAAAGGATACAAATTTACGAAATTCGTAGGAAAATGAATGTTATTCAGACTGAGCATAAAATAATCTTAAGTACAGATGTAACAATATTTTTGTTTACATGTTTACTTCTTCTTCCTTTCCAAAAATTAGGTTATTCTTTCTACCCTTTTGTTTTGCAGACAGTAAAAACAAGCATAATATGCGAGTAGGGTAATGATGTAAAATGTTGCTCTGCTTCCAATAGTAAGAAGAAAAGCACGGTTGTGTAATATGTAGAACAAATTGATCGCGAAGGAATTGCGTATATAACGCTACATTAAAGATTAAGGATACATTTGTTGTTGTAATGTAAGAAACAGTCTACCTAATGATGACATAAGGCTAATATGATGATATAAGTTGTCTGCTCAGACTGTTTTTTGGATCTTATCCAGAGACAATGAGATTTTCAAGGATTATCGGTACCAGTCGAGACTTAATAATTTGAAATTACTTGGACGCTTTTATACTCAAACTCTTTGCTTACATTAAAGTAAATTGGTCGTTGCTGTGTTCTTCGATTAATTCAACGAGATATGAATATATGCTTGGAATTACGAAAGCTATTTTTACACTTTCTGTTATGTGATCATGTTTACAGCTTATGCGACTGGCGTATAAAAACCGAGAACTCTGCTCAATTGGAAAGTTCAAAGAAAGCATTGTTTCCTATAGTGCTTACTTATGCATGATGTATACCTACCCACGTATAGAGAGAAGAGGTACCATGTCCGGGATTGTCTGCTGAATTAAAACAGGCTTTTATAATATACTTCACAATGCCAGTTAATTGGAATATATATCTGGATAATTTCACAGAAACTGATTGCAGCATTATTGCCATACATTCGGTTTATCCGGGACGCCCACGAATTCAAAACCGGATTCCGGGAATTCAAGAGAAATGTATTAACTAAACTCTTAATTTTCCCTGAAGTCGAGCAAAGGAACAAACGTAGAATACCTACGTAAATAAACGCCTTCAAAACCCTCCATTTACAAAGATTAAGCGAGTGGGCTGGCTTGATGATAACGTCTAGCATTCTAGTTCTTCTGGTGCGTAAACAGAACTCTACTTACGATTGTTGTAACTCAGCAGCCCGGGCCCAATAGTGTTATTCGAGAAGGCGAAAGCAGCGGTGAAAGGGAAGAAAACGACAAGTACGTAGTTATCGTTAGTTAGGCATAAACAAGAAGGAAAACTACAACTTGTTTTCCTACTTCTAATGTCGTTATAATATCTCCATCTTGCCTTCTCTCTTTTTTTATTATAACAAACTACAGCAGTGTACGTATTCTAGCAACTCACCGTGTATTCTTGTGTTTTGCTGTCTACTCTCCTTCCCTATCTCTCATTTCCCAGATTTCTTTCGTGGATTCTTTATGTGTTTCCTTACTTAGTACGTACTGATGAGAAAAAAACGTGAATTACTCTTACCAGTCTTATGAAACTAAAGCCGTTCGTTTCTTTTTTACTCCTTGAACTGTGGGTTGTGCGGGAACGAAGTAACAAGGCAAGCGAATGAACACACGATGGAAACTTGTTCAAATCTGCTTAAGGGCTCAGATACACTCAAAAAATAAAAATAGCAAACCACCTTTAAAAGGAAAGCAGAAAAAAGCAAGGAAGCTAATGATAGAAATACAACCACTGCATATGGTAGATCTGTTGTTCAAACATATTACTTGATTCTTTTGTTCATTGTAAACTCTATATATGATGTCTGTTTTGATAAGATGATTGTGTAATATAAAAGGTTCAAAGATGTTTTGTAAGGCTTTACAAGAAAACCCAAGTGGAATACCTTCATTTGCTCAACAGAACACATTTTATATGCCTACCTTATATATATTTCATCGAGCAAGCACTAGAATAAGGTATTGAAACAGATTTGAAACTTAACTTACGAATGGCATTCATAAACCACTCAATGTATAGAGTTCCGAGAATAATGCAAAAAACATAAAACGAAGAAGATTGCTTCCTCTAACATTGCACTTTCATCTCATCTACCTTGTAGCTGGCTTATTTAAAAAATAAAAAATCAACAGTGAAATCAGCTTATTTTCTTGGCCAGAAACTTATCTGACAATGAGTTAGACTTATATGAAAAAGACGATAAAGAAGTCGCAGGATAATATATAATTAAATGTCTACATATATGCACGACCTAAAATATGCCTATACGTTTCAAATATTTAGTTGTGTAAAAGTTGTATGCAGTCAAACTATACATAAACCCTCTTGGGATGATGAAAATCAATACCTTTGAAGATAACATCAAGGTTGGGCCGATGGTGCATTCAATATCCGATTAGAAATCCTACATGACCTTTCGAACTTGGGATGTGCGTTTCATATAATGACTGCTTATACGATAATATATATAATATGCTTCGCCACAACCTATTACTATAAAAATATATAACGAGCAGGTTTAAAGCTGGCTTATAGGCTGATTGGCGGTAATGTCTAAAAAAATAATTGAGTCGTTCGTCGCTCCGAGGGTCACTTATGCAGCTAATGAATAGAAATAGATTTGTAAATACGCTTAAATATTCCCTGATATAGCGATAAGTTCAGTGTCCCTGAACGGTCACGAACTCCGGTACAGACTATGTACTACAGAGAGTAAAATGTGCGGTAATGTTATTTAATTTGTTTAATTTTGCAGTGTAGTGGAAAATTAGAGAATAAACAACCATACATGCCTTAAACCCTGTATGTACCAACTAACGAAAAGATTATCACTAAAAATAATCGTTTCTTGTAATGAATATATAGTACGTTATGTATACTTTACATAACGCACTTTGTGTACACGTTGATAACATCGTTCTATTGGCAGCGGACTGGTTTCTTTAGTAAATTTGTTTGCGAAGCCACATAAGCAGCCCAAGAAACGTAATAAGACCATTGTAATCAATCCCAATGGATAACAGCATGAGTCAGAAAAGTTGTTTAAATAAACTCGTGTATTCAGTGAGCCCCAAACTGTCACTTGGCTAAAGAGAAAGAACGAGATATTGCTCGACGACAGCAAGGAACCACGTCCAACTAAACAACAAAAGTTCCACAGGGATTTTACCAAAATTAAAAAACCCAAAGTTCATGCGTAAGTCATACCCTCCAACAAAAAACCGGAAGACAAAATGTCAAATTCAGTCTTTTCCCCTTTGCATAATAATTTTCTAATCCCGTTTATTGAGAACATTCCAACGCACATAATGCCTACATTTACCTAAAAATATTGCACCTAACCTTGTTCGTTTATAATGTACTTTGGAGGAATAGCTTCAATTCAAAATTAGCCCATTCTACAAAGAAAGCTCACGACTTTTCCCTCTGGCTTCTGTGTAAGCACTTTTTTCATACATTGCAACCTTGACTGAATATATTCTTCGTGCAACTCCCCATCATGCTTTTATTGAAAGAAGTAAAATTCTACTACTGCTGTGCTGGCAAGAGTGCCACCGCAGCAGACAAAAAACGCTTTATAAATACATAAGTAAAGAGCCTCTGCTCAACTCTCCAGGAAATTGCAAAAAGCCTTTGCCTTACAATCCAACAAAAAAGTTTTGACATAAAAATGTCTGATTCGTAAAAAGAAGCAAAAGAAAAAAAGTTTCACAGTTTTTTCTAGAGTGGATGAACTGGAAATGGATGCTAGAGGCATATAAACAACTTACCAAAATACATACACTGCGCCCCACAGACATGCCCAGAGTCTGTACATAACAGACAGACATCACGATATCGAGTGAAAGTATGAAACTTTGAAAAGTTGAAAAAAAGAACGACAAATCTGACTGCCATCTAATCAAAACCAACCGAAGGATATATGAAAGCAAGCAACAATAAATGGATTCGACATACATGAAGTATGGAATTACTATTACTTGAAAGTTTAAGATTTTTATCATTTTATTAACACAAGTATATGCGCACATCGATTACCTATCTGTAGGACTTCAATTATTCCATGCATTTCGTGTTGAGTGCGGTATAAAATATTCAGTCCAGACTCGTGAATTCATCTACATCCGATGCAGTCTGATTTTTTTCTAGGCGAAAACCAACGAGCGGTTTTATTTAGGTATAGGTATATCGCATTGCATTGAGCATACGGGCATAATATCTGTATGTACATGCCAGCAGTGAGTGATGGATGTAGACCGACACTGAAGTTCCGGCAGCGCTCACCCAGTTGGTTGAAAGGAAGTTACTCGTGCAAGGGTACAGGAAATCAACAATTAAAGGAAGACCAAATGATTCCAAGAACGAATCTAAAGGAATCCAGAAAAGGGAATAACGCATACTGATGACATGTGATGTACCCCACAGTGCACTTGCACGCCACAAAAATACACATACATACCTAACCAACCTATATTATTGTAGCAGTGGTTTCGCCAGTCTCTAATGTGATCGCCAAACGTTTCATTCACGCTTGTCTACATACAAGGATATTATATCAACATCAGAAATTGGTTCATTTCGTGAAAGCTCATAAGCGCATGTGTAATTAAAGGCTTAAGGGATGCTCAGCGTTTGTTTACATTAGACTTTGTGTGATTTCTCCACGCATTAATATGGCACTGCACAGAAGCACTCCTTATACAACCAAAAGGAATGGAGAAAAGGATGGCATTACCCGAGCATTAAAGCACATATGGATACATTTCCATGTTCTTTAGGCATTTTAGTTCCAAGCCGCGTATGTATATTAAAGCGCATGTATGTGAAATGAACTGGCGACTAAAAGTACGTGACATCATATTCATGCCTCTTGCTGTTAGCATTGCGCGACCGCTATATTGCTCATGGCACTTGTATTCCATTTCCTCTTGTTCAGCACGTCAAACAACGTGTCTTGGAACATTCTTCTTCACTTCTAATCTTTTGTGGTACATTTCCGTCCAAATGGACGTTTGGTATTGACAAGGCTGACTGGTGGAAAGGAAGGGTAAACCAAGACGAAGAAAGTGATTTTTGAATGCAAAATACCTACTATAGTTTTCACCACGTTCCAGAAATCAAACATCATTCGGTACTTGTGTAAACACAGACTATGGGGACAAGACCAACATTCAAGGATAAAGTTGGTCGGTGAAAGTAGATGTAGGTAACAAAATCATTCGTCCATGCATAAATTCACCATAGACCTTTACACCACACACAACGTGTGTGCGCGTCAGCGTTTTGTCTGTCCTTTCTCCCAAAAGCTTGATGTGTGGCGTGCGGTGTGAGCGAGTGAGTATACAAATGTTTGCGCTGCAATATAGTTTTGCGTAAGCAAGCTTGTGTCATAGTAAATCGAACCAAGGACAATAAGCATCACCAGCAGAGTTTTAGCAGGAGGAGGTGTTGAATGAATGTGAAATGCCGTTTGCATTCATCTCCTCCACAAAAGAGTTAATATTTGGTGTGTGGTCAGTCAACTCACCTGTATAATTTCTATTTTAACACCGTCCTTATCACTCCCCGCATTAAACGTCCCATATAATAAAACGCTTTACTGCCTGCCTACTCTGGTTTCTCTTTCTCTTTTGGATAACTGACTGGCCAGTTTATTGTCCACTCCGCACTTAAAATAAAATTAGGTCATCTTATATTGTTAAGCGGCTGCTGCCTTATATTAAACTTTTTATATTAAACGGACTGTGTGGAAGCAATTTCGTATAAGGGAGCCATGTGCGCAGTAGAGAAGCGGCTGTACATTTTCATATACAAATATTTACGAATTTACAGCATTTCAGTCGTCTGCCTTGGTTCATAATAATGTGCTCGAATATAAGTAGACCTCGGGGATTACTCTGCAAACAATGAACAATACTCGTGGCTTCTAAATGAACACATATTATATATTTGGTCATGTAGTTGCTGAAGTGTAAATGTTGATTTGATAGCTTTGCTGGCTGCAAATTCATCATTTTCTCAATTCCCAATTCAATTTCACTGGCAATTCATCAAGCCGAAAAGAGTAAATAATGTGATGATGGTGATAAACACTCGACTACAACACCAACAAATTATGTTAATTGAAATCGATGTGCTCAATTCCCGCCTTCAAATCGATATGTCAGCTTTTATTTATCCCAACTACCAGTAGCACAAACCATCAGTTTTGCAGCTGTTTCCACTTTCGTATGTGTCATCATCATTATCACCATTAACCGTAGTCAATATCTAGCTGTCTGAAGTCTAAATGAATTAGAAGCGACGCAGAAAGTAAAAGTAGGGAAATAAGTAAGTAAAGTCAGAGCTTATCAAGCATTTAGATGAAGACGGGAGGTCGCTGCTGATACGGTACATTTTATCGGATTGAAGCCATTTTCATGTATTGCAAAACACTATTCTGTACGACAAAATGAGCGCACGAACAAATGAGCCTCCTACATACATACATGCATGCACACAATCACAGAGTGAAAGCTACATCCTTTCCTGTCACCATTAATTTACCGAATATGCACCAAGTGCCCCGGTTAATTAAATTGAAACACATTATAAGTAATTGTAGAAGAGCGATACAGAGTGTACCCCACAAAACTCAAGTGCTGCTTTGAAAACGCCGACGTACTATGTATGTACATATTCAAAGAAAATGTCGTTTCCTTAATCTTCTTAATGATTGGCTGTAACATCAAAACAGCTACATTGTCGCTTGTTTGTATACTCTTACCAGCACAGCATTTCTGATACGGCTTTTTACAGGCAATGCTGTGTTACACAACTCCAATTTACTGAGAAGTGGGATACAAGCAAGCAATGGAAATGTACTTTTGTAATGTACCGGGAGCGTAGTAGTAGTAGCAGTTATTTCAATTTTATCCCGCCGTATTGTCGCTGACGATAATGGTGATGATCAACATATCGTACAAGTTTCATTCGGGAACTTTTCAAGATAGCAAGTGCAAAAGTTATTTAAGAAGTTTCCTAGTGGAAATCAATAATACATGCATTTGCATGCTCTCATAGATATACTATGAGTGTATATAGAGTTTGTACAGGCTTTTCGCTTTTCCATTCGTTGAATTGTTGTGAATTGATTAGATTGGGAGGGAGGATGAAGGCTATATCAAGTCGTTGGAAAGTTTAATTGTAGTCAACCATCAAGTTAACATAATTTCTCTCCTCACTGTCCTAATTCATTTTACTATGTGTGTAGGCAGCAGACAAAAGTTGCTCACTTCTTGTGCGAGTTTTATACAAAGGAAAGTAGGTGTGGTTTGGTGAAATGCGAATGGTATATTATGAAGTTTCCCCCATTTCAGAAGGAACAAGGCGGACAAAAATGTGTCACAACTGTTTATAGTACCTTCTCATTTAGGTGGAGGGCTTGCTAGTCAACTTTAAAACAAGTTTTCTTCGCCTTCTCCTCCAACTAATGAAATTATTGGATGAGCGAACGGATGAATGGATTAAACTAGTCGTCACATGTTATTAGTCAACTTTCTCTTCATGAAAAACATTATGGCTCCAGCATACATTATAATTTCCTTCAACTGTCCACCAGTCCTCAATATACCATGTCTTTGCTGCACATTTTACTGTTCTCATTCCAATTTACAAGAAAAAGAGGGAAGACCTATATTTTAGTTTAGTCTGTTGGTGATGAGAATTCTGTGTGCTACAA
Source organism: Sinella curviseta (assembly GCA_004115045.4). NCBI lineage: Eukaryota > Metazoa > Arthropoda > Collembola > Entomobryomorpha > Entomobryidae > Sinella > Sinella curviseta. The sequence continues at coordinate 31,274,879 of CM023201.3, read as the reverse complement.
AATTGTTTCAAGAAGCTGCTTGTTGTTATTTTTTGGTAAACAAGTTTTTGGCAATGGCCTCATTCTAATTTCAAACAAGTCATTCAGAACAGAACCCTCCCCATCAAATTATTGCCAATTTAAGAACCTTGTATCTCATTAATCTTCTGCGTTTCAAGAAATAGTTTGAATTTCACAAGAATTTGACTAGAATTTCAAGGTCAAAAGTAAACCTTATTCCTGTGCTAAAATATGTCATTGTAATGTGATATTTGGTCTTTTGACTTTTATCCTATAGTACTCTTAACTTTACATAAGAAGATATGAAGTACCTACATATTTCCCTAATTACTTGGAATACTTACAGAAGGCTTTAAAACTTTTTAGATCACTTTACTCAAAGTACAGACAACAACTAACAAGATACCACTTCAATGACAACATGGCATTGGGAAACACTAGCACACCAAGCTTTGTTACACTTTCTCAAAATTTTACACGTACATAAGTAAGTACAACATCAAAGAGAAAACTACTGGGAAAGGGAGAGAGAAAGAGGAATAAACAGTGTTTTTCCTCTTTTTAAGCTTCTCGTTTGCATGTCATGACATTCTCCTAACTTTAACTCCAACAACACTCTCCACTACTGTTTGCTCAGCGTTCTTTGATGTTCATAAGAAATTAGAATATAAGCTCGACATTATAAAAAAACTACTCACACAAAACCAACAAGCCTGGTGGCATGTACAAATAAATGTACCTACACATACAAATGTACATACATACAAAAGTATTTGCCAGACATTTTTTGCTTAAACATTGTTATAATCTCCAAGACTCGTTAATATAATATAAAATGATGAAATGAAGCCACAGTTTACATGGAGCCACTCATAAAAGTGCTGAGTGTAGTGCCGGCAAAGTGAAAAGCTAATAATAACCGGCATTATAAGATGCAGGAAACAACTTACTGTACTACAGTACTGTACTTAAGCAAACAGTACATTTTAATGCCTTTGAGGAATAAAGTAACGTGCTGTGCACTTTTCTCCATTTTCTTGCTACTTACGTAATGTTGTTCATTTTCTCTTACATTCTCTCTTTTTTCTTACGACCAAAAACGCTAGTTTGAGCAAATACTGATGATAATAATAGTTGAAGCAAAGAAATATGGACAACTATAGCTAGCATTCATTTTGGAAAGACGACATGCAAAAAGAGAACACGCCAACTTTCACCACTGACAGAACAAGAGAGAACGGAGAAGGAATGTGACGGAATGATGGAGAAAGCACTCTGGCGGATGCGTGCATGCATGCTAATATGCAGCACATGCAAACTTGCACTTCCCTTTAAACTAAACTTTGCCCGCCACACTAAGTATTTCTGCTTGTTTGGATTGTGCACTCAAGTAAAATCCGAGACGATGACTGGGTTGTTCGTACTAATTTTGTCAAGTACAAAAATGATGTAACATCGACATTTTTGCAAAGGAATGTTGCTTACGATTATATAAAGGGAATGTTAGGTCATCTCATATTTTATTTCATTTCTGAGTTAAATCCCACTCCATTTCCTACCATGCATGCGTAGGCTTTATTCTCTTGTCCACGGGACCTTTACTTTAATAAATGTGCATAGGTTTGCCAATTAATTTTACCTTGTAAAGGTGATACGAGATAGTGGGAGTAATATATCCAAATGTATACTTGGTCTTACAGCCATCTAAGCCTTTTTATGCCAACATCAACCAGCTTTATTTTAGTGCGCTCATCCAAGCACCACCACAACTTTTGGATTACGGGAGTAGATTAGCGTACCGACCACTACTACTGCTGCCGGTCCGAGTTTACTCCAATTTTAAAGGCCATTCGTGCATGTTTAACTATCGAACCTTACATTAAGTTATTATTATGCAATGCTGAGGGAATCAAAAAGCTGATTCTGAAATATATGCATGTACGTTCTTGGACGCTAGATTAAGTTACAAAAGAGAATATCATATAACAGCTTGGAAAACTTATGATATGAAAATGTGTGAAAAGTATGAAGCTTCCGACTTCCTAACTGTATGAAAATGGAGCACTGCCGACGCTTGGTGGTTGCGTAAGAGAGATTTAAGAGAGAAAGTGTAATTTGGAAAATGTATTTTCCTTTCCGAGTAAAAAGGGGACTGCATGTAGTGCACCGTGGTGGTGGTCATAATATGGATAATAGGACGGGGACTCTGGCGGAGGTGAGCAGTTCCAGTGGGAGCATGTTTACTCCAGTTTTTAGTGGATGAGTTAAGGTCTTAAGGTTTTCAGTTTTTTCAATGCAAATACAGCTCTGCCCTAATATCGTGTGTAGTGGCGTTTCCTGCTCCTATTTATTCACAATTTCGTTTAGAGCAACAAATACCGAGAGACATTTTGCACATGCATACGCTAAGGAGTAAAGAGTTAGTGGTCCTTGTTCTGTTTTGTGTAGATAAAGAAAAGGAAGCGGCCAAAAAGTTAAAAAGAGGGAGAGCGAGCGTAAATTTTCGAGCATTCACCGGAGAACAAAAGCTGTAAATTCTCAGTCATGCATGCATGTTTTTGAAAGGATCCTTGTGTATTCTGAAAATATCCAGTGGGTACAAAGTATGTACGAAGGCTATCATTTTATGCTGTTATTTTAAACGTTGTGTAATATCCTTACTTGCGTTTATATCTCTAACCTCCTACCAAGCTACCACTCACAGGCAAAATACTAAATTACCGTATTTTGTTGGACTTACATTACAACATTGCGACCACTGGAAGAAGCGAATAGTACTACTTGTCTCTTGAAGGCTTTCTGCTTAAAAATAAATACTTGATGAAGTGGTCTTCTGAAACTGAACACGATTCTTAGAATCTCTTCTTTATTAGTATAATAATAACGATGACAAATAAACTATGTTTAGGTCCTAAAGGTGACAGAATATGCCACCACAAACCGAGGAAATGAACACCATACCAGTGTAAACACACTTTAGTACTACTTCATTGTAAGCACTTTTTAAAGCATAGATTTAGATAAACCATGATCATCAATACAAAAATTTGGTACTCGGATACGGATAAACTTATATTAGTACTCTATGTGTATTTTCTTTTATTACCGTTAAAATCCTGTGGCGGAAGACTTTTATTTTCAATTTTTGTTAACAGTATTTGCCCCAAGAACGACCATTACTGTAATTAATTGAACCGAGGAATATACACTACGGGATACCCCACCGGCCAACACTGTTATTTAATGGCTTTAAATTTTTTATAATTCTCTGTGGTCCAAATACAAAATAAGTGTTAAAAGTTATGAAGCATTTTCATTAGGCTAGTGGTGCAGAGCAATTAGGTATGATTCGTTACAAAACTCTAGCCACCACCACAAATAATAGGTTTAGCAACCACAGGGAAGGAGGAAATGTTGGGAGAAAAAGTTAAGCCGAGAAGGATATACAGAGCAGTACCCTAAAGAAATTAAAAAGGACACTTAAAATGATTGTAGAAAATCTGACAAGTAAATGTGGAAGGAGATAAACACTCACAGAGGGAGAGAAATAGATAGAGAAAGAGAGTCAGAGAGGGAGAAAGTTAACCTTACAACCAGTTTTGTCCCAGTTTTCATCCCGTTTCTTTAAATTACACGGTAGAAAGAACTTGTGAAAAGGTCTGTCTGTTGTATTTGTACCTTTTAGCAAAAACGAGTTTTGAAGCCTGAAGGTTGGCCGACTTTCGGTAGAAGTACAAGCTTATATAATCAAAAAATTAACTGGAGATCAAAAGGCGTATTTCCTTTTCCTTTCCAGCTTACAATCCTGACCTTGGGCAAACTTTCTGAATGAAATGTAATGAAATTTGTCGTGGTGGTGGACTTTGTCTTTGTTGTGTAAGGCTTTGAGTGAGAGAGAGAGAGAGAAAGAGAGAAGCTACCGGATAGATAGAGATTTTAACCTTTCAAGAATTATTTTATCATCGATAGAACGTTTTGTAGAACTTTCCCATTCGTTGTTCGACTTTTGGCAAACATTACGGAGAATATGTATATGGTTTCCACTTTTAAGAAACTAATAAGCCTTTCCAATTACTTTTTGTCTTTGTTTTTAAGACCATAACCAATTACTTTTATATTTGGCAACAAAGTAAGTATTGAATTAGCTTAATGCTACTTTACTTCCTGTAGAGGGTATTATGTTTGAACTAACTGAACGATATTTTCTGTTTCAAAGAAAGAAAGTCCACCAAATATTGCTGGCTAATACTAAAAGGGATAAAAACTGGTTCTTGACTGCAAGATGTGTTAGATAACTTGGTTTGATTGGATGCATTATCGGAACACGTTAATTTGTCCTTTTAGCTTTTGCTCCAGTTAGCTTTCTGCCACCATAATACAAAAGTGTGTAAAAGGATAGATTTACACGCGTTCATTCTTTTCCACATTGAAAATTGCATTGTTCACGTAATACCCTATTTTTTCTCTTTTTATCTTGTGGACAGAGTTAAAATTATGTGCTTGTCGTTGTGGTATTGGTCTCTTCCCGACTCAGCAAAAGTCTCAACTCGAGTATAGTTGTCCATTTTTGCTACAACGGACCTGTTAAGTAGATATGTTCGTTTCTAGTGATTGCTCGCTTCCACGCCCACCAGCCCTTCCGCTTATCTACTCTGATATTACAACTTGACTGACTTTCTCCTCGTTGTGGTCGCTAACGTGTACCTTCCTTTTGCACACCACGGCCCCCTTCTCCCACTTTTTCTTCCAACTTTCTGCAAGAAAAACTACAACTTATCTTTTCCTCCTCTGAGCTATGCCCAGGGTGGTGTTCGTGTAGTACGTACCTAACGTGCTTACATATTTACTACCTGTCACTTCCAATTATTTATAAGAGAAATAAAAGTGCAAGGACATAAAGGACGGCGAAATAAAATAGCTATGTTGCTTCTGAACTGATTATAATAATAGCCTGAGACCACAATCACCCAACCACCTAGTTTTAACAGACATGCTATATCCCCGAAAAGGCAAAGGTCGGCATTGCGTTTCTGTATCTTATAACTTCCCGAGTTCCGTTTTTCTCGATTGATTCCATCTTTTCTTTATTCGTTCATTCTTTACTTTTTCTGTATTATTTTGTCTCTCTTTAAACCTTTACGCAAGTCGTTGCGTGTTAAAATCAAAGCAGAGTCAAACGAGGGCAAAACAAGAGAAAAAAATACAGAGGAAGTAGCCAAAGAAGAGTCAGAAAAAAACTTTTTTCTTTCTCTCTCGTGCTAAGCACTCATGTATAATATTTATACATTCTACTATAACTTCCCGACAATACTCGCATATTCCTCTTCCTATCGCGCCTCTACGCGTATACTAACTAATACAGCTGTCAGGGTGGTAAAAGTAGGTTGTAAAGTATTTCAAGCTAGGCATAACCAGCACAGCGTCATGGTCCAGCTTTTTTCTCTCCTTTACTTATCGACGATTGCTCCAGACATTTTTACGACTTTTTTTTGTTGAAATACCCCCTTCTAACGCTCTTATTCTTTCATGCGTCACTTTACTACATACACTTCTGCCATATGAACTGTACAAACTGCAAACTGTGTTGACTGCTGCGTATAGAAGAATAGCACGAGTACAGGGAACGCAGATGAGGTACATAATAATCATAATGTTTATAGAGGAACAGTTTTCTCTCTCGCTATTTTGCCTCCTTTTTTGCAAGTTGTTCAAGTTGGAGGCACAAGAAAAAGGCTCGGAGATTTTTTTGTGTGTTGTTGGTGAAGAAAGCTATATAGGTATATAACATCTACTTATTATAACCTGCTCTCATCTCGGTCACTTAAATAAACTTAAAGGAGCATGTACCATTTTTGCATTGTCCATTTCCTTCTGGGCATGAAGAAAAAGCTATACGATGGCGGACATATTCTTTGGTGAATGCCTTCTTGAACAACTATATAATCTTTATTGTAATAGTGATGAACACTAACAAAGTTGAGCTTGAGTTGCTTTGCAAAGAATATTATGTAGTGGTGCGTATTGCTAGGGCATTGCCACCATTAGATGTGCGATAGCTCACTCTTGTGCCGTTCTTTATAAAGAAGATATTAACTGGCGGTAACAGAGTTTATGTATGCTTTCATAATGATAATGATGAGAGTTGTATATGCTTAGGTAATATAGATAAGCAATGGAAGAAGACAAAACATTATACGAGAAAAAAGGAGAAAACAAGCAAGCGTTAATAATAATAGCTGTTTTTTGCTTATGAGCATACTTTCTCATAGAAAGGCAAGTTGGGTAATAATGTTCACTCATGCAAGCTTGTCTAATATATATAGGCTGCGTATGGCTGAGTTACATATATATATTTTGAGAAGGCATATATTTTTATGGCCAATTCAGATAAAAATGCTTCCCTACTTCAATAAAGCTAGAAATGGCATAAATAGTACATACAATGATGTTCATACATATTTTACCTCTTATCTGGCAGACTTCATAAGAAAATCGCCTAAATTTCCTCAATTTACTATTATTGTTATACTAGCTTTGCATGTGCACACAGTCGCCGTTTTAGATGATTAAAGTGGATGTAAAATTGCATTGTAGATCAGATTTGTTCGGTAAGTGAGAACAATGAGACTGTAAACATAAGTGTGATGTATACGCAGTATTGAACAAGCATTTTTGCGATAAAGCTAAGCGCAAGACAATGCATACATTACGGATTAGGTACATCGGAACAGGAAACTAATAATTATTATTCCGCTATATTTTTTCCTTTAATTTATTCTTGCTGACATTAGGAGCTACTTTCGCTTTATTTATCTGGAAATTTTTGTTAAACACAGAAAATACTCATTTCTAGAATTATTTTGATGCCCCCTGCAAATGTGCAAACAATACAATGTGTACATGACTTGTACAAATGACAGAGCTGGGAATCGACTCCGGATCCCTTGAAAACTGCGTGAGGATCTATTATCTATTTGAAACTGAGATAATAAACTTACTACACACCCAGTACAAGTGTATTATTCTCATTCCACACGGTGCTATCACATAACGTTAATATGATGTGTGCTTGGTATATGTTTGTAGAGGAAATAATATTATTCTATGTGACTCGAATAGCAATATCAATATCTTATTACCTGGTATTTGCGTTGATGATTTCATCTAAACATGAATTTGAAAACTTTGCAATTGGTATGTATATTATTAAGAGACAACTGGCAGAGATACGCTGTGCTTTTAAAGGCTTGCTTATTTGTCCCATGATGCTTTAGAAATTGCTGAATGATACGCAGGAATGCAAGTATAATTTACTATTTACTAATGTATTTCTTTTTACTTCTATTTACAGGTAAGGAGTCGGATCCTTTTGCGTTTTCTATGGCCTCTAATACGTTATCGTATACCAGCAAAATGTCATAAATTACAATTATCAGAGTGGGATCAAACCATGGAAAATCAGTACACACGTGCATTATTACACCAACATGTTTGTTTGGTGAACAAGGAAGGGGTAACTGTTGAAACTTTCAATTACATCCTCATAAAAATGGTAGCAAAAACCATATCGTGCAGAAAACGATAATGCGTCAAATCTTTATGTTGCAATCTAATGAACAATGATGTATTAGTTACAATGGGCACTTACTTTGAAATTAAAATGGGAATAATGGAGCAGTTTAAGTCATTTGACGACTCCATAATTTTTACTTCTCACGATAAAAATGAGAATTCAATTATTCAAGTAGCAATAAAGGTATTATTTTACAAAATGATGGTGGTTTAATACTATAAAAGGCCATCAATCTAGTTCCCGAAAGGACAGAACGATTTCCTTTATTAACCCATCAAAAGTTTTATTCTATGCATTGGAACGCTTGTTTTTTTCTCTTTACCTCCTTCCATTATTGTTATTATTGGCACTGCCGATTACAGCATGAGAAAAAAATTCTTGTTGATGAGTTGCCTCGTTTCTAACATCCAACTTGAGACTATGACCATACCAGCAGGGGGATATATTTTATACACACCTATGAAGCAATAAAATAAGCATTATCAAACACACTCTCCATTCCTTACCAATCCAACTTCCTTCCTTTCCTTGCCTGAAGGAACCCCCGTACACCGCAATTACTCTTGAAATGGATGACTGCTTTTTCATTATTGCTTGTGTATTGCATTGTATCACACCGTACCGGTAGTAGTGGCGGCGTTTGGTTTTGGGATATCGCCAGAATTAAATGAAATGAGTAACGTCTAAGAATTTCCAATATTATTATTACTACAATTACCACCACCACTACTATACTACTCTCTTATATGAAGTCAAAGACTTTGTAAGTGAACGAGAAACAAAAAAACGAGAAGATTGTTATTACAGGAAGGAAGCAAAGAACTTTTGGTAACTTTCTTCTAAAACAGATCTTGATCCTGCTGCCTTGTTTCGACAATTGCGATGAAAAAAATGTAATGGAAATTCCACAGAGGAGTCGTTTCACACTACTTTTTTGCGATATTACACGCACTGAGGGACAATGGCTTTCCGTTCTTACACACGCAGTTAAAGCAATCACATACGCAGCAAACGCATCTCGTTGTATATGGCAAAGCACGCGCACATGCCTATTTACAGAGAAAGGGTTGTTATTTTGCTACAGTGTTCATCATGACTATTACTAGTGCCACCAACAGACGATATTATTATTGCTCTTTGGTGCTTACTCCTACCACACAGCGCGTACTCGTTCGCCGACAAGACCAATAAAACGAAAAAGAGTTAGAAAGGAAACCCGTTGAAAATAGGCGATTTCTTTTTGTATTGCGGCAGGGCAAGATGATACAAGTATATAGAGAAAGTCGTTAGGTAGAAAGTGGGAATAGAATGATCATGAAGTTGGGGTACCACCGATAGAAGGTACGCACGCATGTATGCTAATACACTTGCTTCCCGTTGGTAATTGTATTGGGGGTCTTTGTACTTGTTACATATTTTATTAGGAGAAAAGAAAAAAAGAGAAAGTAGAAAGGATTGTAGTTACTTGGAAGGAAAGCCATAAATGAGATGGGTAGACAGATACACATTGAATGTAGGGGTTTAAATGCATAGAAACAGATATATATGTACACACGTGGTCTCGTGTTACATAGTGTTGCTTTCACTCCAGGACATAAATGTAGACGCTAGGTAAGTATACAGAGTAAATGCTAAATAGGAGAGCAGTCATGTACCAAAGTCGTGTAGACCACCACCACCGCTGCTGCTGCTGAATGAAACTAGTAAAACGAGTCACTTACTTAAACTTGGACGTGGCGATCGTGGTATGTTGCAGTGGCGGTGTGGATATTGGATACTATTACATCTTGCTTTACGGTTTTCCTATTACCTATCGGCTGCTCGCCACGTACTTTCCTCCTGATATTGTAAGGTGTATAACGTATAGGTGCTAGAGAGATATCTATTTCGGTTAGATGATGCTTCTGCTGCTCAGCTACCAGAGATACACTTACACACAGGAAACAACGTGAGTAAAGAGGCGGCAATAGGTAAATAAGGGCAGAAGAAGTAAGATATTTTCCACTACTAGTCTCTGAGTGGTACTTACCGAGGTACTAACTACTTCCTCGCCATCGTCTAGGGACCCATCCGTATTTGGCGAAACGGAATTTCCTTCTTAGTTGTCGTCCCGTTCTCTCTTCTTTTCTTCCTTCCATCCCAATCTTCTCCACTTCCGAAATAGGTTGGTAACCCATTCTAATAATATGATATCTCTCTATGTTCCATGAAAATTGTCGCGTCTTTCCCTCGGCATCAGTATCTAACCACCTCACACGTAATAACAAAATCAAACAAGAAAGAACTGTACTCGCCTATAGTCGCTCAACCTTGTACTACTTTAACAAGTACTTGGTTGTCACCATTGCTCCTTCTTGTTCCCTTTATTTTTAGTGGGAAAATATGATAAGTATGTAAGTAGGTGGAGACAGTTGAGGAACAAGTTTCCAAGAAAATTAGAAAGAAATAAAAAGAGGAAAGATGAAACTTTGTTTTCTCTCAATTTCTTATTCTTCCTCGCTTGATCACGTTTCTGGGAATATTCATACATATATGTTGGTAGGTATATGGCATTATATAGTATGTGCCTGTATTGCATTTATCGTTTTATGCATTATGTAAGGAGCACAAAACTGTTGGATTGGAGAGCATCAGAGAAGGAGAGAGCTTCAGGATCTCTTTGGAAAAAACGGTGTTTTTATTACTTGCTACAAACGTAATAAATCTTGTATGAAACTTGAAACAAGCATGAGTGGGAAATAAGCATGATGTATCTATGTATGCATGTTTATTGTATCTATATACTTTAGAAAGAACTCTGCTGGGTCGAGCTTGTAGCAAACAGTCCCTGTTTGTTTTAGTAATAGGTATATTGTATCTGACTTCTCTATACATTTATGCTTCTACAAGGTCCTTTAGCAAAAGAAAGCCTTCTCTTCCACTTTTGCCTTGTTATTTTCTTGTTGCTGTTTCTCTTGAGAATCAAAGCAAATGTAATCGATAGCTTATGTAAGGACTCTTGATGTGTCTCACATTTCAAACAGCATGAAATCAATACACATTATTATTTTTATTACTATTTTTCTACATGAATAAATAAAACAACAAACAAGGCAGGCAAGAATCGTTCTTTCGGAAGGTAAATACAGTTGTTGTATTTTGAAGTGTACCACTGGGATTCATAAGAAGTGCTTGTTCGTCACATGGGTTTTATTTCAAAGCATTGTGAACCAGCAAAGTGTATCAATCGGAATAAAACGAATCAATTTGATAAGGCATACTATGAATATTCATTTGTTATTCCGTCCTCAAGCTAATCTCCTTATTTCAGTAATTGAATATTATTATGTATCTCTAAAATAAGTCATAATAATAGAGCGCTTGAACGATTTGCGCAATAGTCCACTATCTTGATAGGTTAAAGGATCAACCTTGAAGAAAAAATAAAATGTTTGATTAGTTATTTGATGTGATATGATTCGATGAATTTTTGTTGCTGTTGCTAATTAAGCAAAATATTATCATAAGGTAAGCTTTATAAAAACCTTGCTTCATGTAAGTATAGAGGTACCTTTCCAAACTTTTTGTATATTGATAACACTTTTAAATTTAAGATACAAACATATTCAATATTTCTATTTTCTTTGTATGAACAAGTTGCGCGTAATTTTTTATGTTAAAATTTTGGCTATTCCACGAGTAACACGTAATGTTCGAAAGAACACGGTTGCGAATAATAATAGCAAGTCGGTCAACAACCTATGTACGTGCATGTAGGTATCCAGTACGCAGTAAACGCATAGGCTGAAAACTTACCCTTTGATAGTTATGGTGTGAAAGCTTGATTAATATCAAACTCACCAGAATTTGAAATTGCATATACCTAATACTTAAATATGTAGAAAAAATTAATATGATATGTTGCATAATTTTAGTTGTTTCTTTCCATGAACTCGTTTTGAAGTTATACATTATCAAAATCAGTATCGTGCTCCCTGCAAAGTGAAACTAAGATCAAAACTAACTGGAGTTTTTAACTTGTCGAATAACGGGAACTGCTAAAAAAGTGCCTACTCGCGCGCAAGTAATTTAGTCTTCACTTTTCTTTTTCTGTAACATTATTGTTTATTCCTTTCATCATCTTTCGCTCCACTCTCACTTCTGTCAGTTATCCAAAGCAGATGCTGTTGTTTGTGTTTGTGAAAATACTCAAAATACATATGGTAGTAGGTCTAGGAAAGCGTGTTGTGCAGTGGATTAAAGTACACCACCACCGCTTGAGTAAAACTGACTTGTGTGTAGACACCAGCGTATTTTTACTACTTTCCTTACTTCTTTTCCTTTCAACTTCAAAGTCAATGCGAATCTAGTATTTTGTGAGTCTAGCAAGCAAGGAGGCAAAATATAAAATATGCATGAAGAAAAAAGTTTAAGGTTACAGGTAAAGACTTCGGAGGGGAGCTGGCGTGTTTGCGTTGTGCCAGTAGTAGAAAAAATGAAATACACATTTCGCCTCTAGTATGATCGTCTTCATCAGCCCGTACTTGTGTATATAGTAGTAAGTTGTTTTTCTCAAGACGAAATGAAAGAAAGCTGTCAGAAACGAGTTACATGAGAAGAATACAAAAGTCGTTATTTTCGTTGCGAAAAAGGAACTGTATATACATGCTACTTTATTATTACATTGAATGAAACTACAAGTTTTGTCTTTCTTGCCCTCTTTTGCAGTCAGTCAGTCAGTTAGGATGAGCGATGAACAAGTTTGTTGGAATTTTCACAAAAGGATTACCTATTCCCAAACTCCGTTCAGAAGTACTTAGGTTCTTCTTGTTTTGCCTATTCTCTGATAATGATAAGTACATCTTGTCTTGCTTCGTTATAAATGTATGAACACGCACCTTCATTTCCCTACTTTTGCATTAGCAAAAGTTCGACCGGACACACGTGTGGTGTGATCGTGACCATGATAATGGTCCATGTCTGTCCATCCTGCGTAAACATGAAATCTGGGAATACGAAAAATGGAAAGAGTTCGTGCTTCGGCAAGTTTTGAAATAGCATTGCCTTGACCGTACACAGTAACGGGTATGTTTGCCTTTGGGATTTTTCTACGTATTTTTCTACGCTTGGTGCGGCAGCCTTGTACATCCACCACATCATCCACCTAAAGCATCTTTAGGTACCGGCCAGCATATGATAAGCATAGGGTATCAACAAAAAGGTATGTTTTGGTATGATTTTATCCGCACAAATTCGTAAAATGAAATAACATCCTTGAAAGAAATACATACATCAGGTCACAATACCCCAATGTATCGTTCGGTATGACTGCATTCAATATGACATTACTTCCACACAACCATTCTAGCATGAATGATTGTGCTGCTTTTAAAATAGTAAAACTTAATAAAAAGCATTCTCGTCATGCTTTTCAAGGATGTTGGAAATAGAGCGCTGCAATCGTTGTACTGCTTCCATTCATTTTTAATGTGTTCTTAATTCTTTATATCCCAAAATTACAGACAAGAACATGTTCTACATGTACAGCCATTGGAAAGCTATTATTTGTCTGTCCTCAGTATAAGGCACAAAATAATCCATTAGTATCACTGCATGAGTTTATGTCTGCATTTTCCTCTTCTCTCTTTGTAATTTAAAATCACTCAACCAGAGCAAGGATTTCCCAATTTTTTGGCATTTCCCCATTACGCTCCTGTCTCTTCTTTTCCTTCTGTTCTAACCCGCTCATTTTCCCTTTTCAACTTGTGAGAAATCATACAAAGGTACCACATCGTGGATTTGCCGTTTTCCATTTTGCCATAAGAAGCATAATATGGCGTTCGTTCGTGTACACTATTGCGAAACTCATAACTTGCATTGTATGAGGTATCTGGAACAAGTACCCCGACTGACTTGTCATACTAGCAAATTGAAGGAGAGACAAATAATAACGCACATTTGACTGACTTTTCTATTTATGTCAAAATAATCGTTTTTTCTTTTTGGTCACGAAGCATACCGTATAGGTATATATATAAAACATATTCTTACTACATGGTGTGTCTGTCTGGACTACTTTCACAATCAGAAAGGGTATTCATTTCCTCCAGTGATAGCTCAACTCAAGGCGCAGACAATATCGTCATATGCACATGTATATTATCGTATATATTAAAATTTGTTGTGTTCAGTGAATAAGAAAATAAGGAAAGAAGGAAAGAAGAATCAACTGAAAAGAGGGTCAGAGTACGGAAAACGGGATGCTTTGCAAAGGAAGCAGTCTCAATTTGCGAAACTTTGAGCATTCACAAAAACAAGGAACAGAAGAAGTAGTTTCATGAAAAGGGAATGAATAAAGCATCCTAAAATCATATAGCTTTTTTCTTCCTTCCTGTACATTCTCTTATGCGGCTACGTAAGCATACGAAACATCCTTTTATCCCTTTATATTTCATCACCAGGATCTATCTTGTGATGACTGGAATGAGATGAACAGCAAAAGATGAATTCCACGTGTAGAAGTAGTTCCATTTTTCCATATTTTGGAAAAAAAACACACTACAGTAGTATAATGAAAGTACAAGAGGTAGGGTTGTTTGGAGCTGGCGAGAGTTCGTGAGAATACATCTCTATAGATAAATAGTTGAATGAAATATTTTACACCTAAGCTCCTTACAAACGACATGCATCTCTGTCGATTGACTTGGTCCCCACACCCTTTTCCATTACTCTGATGCATCACCCGTATTGTACATCATTTTCATTCAAGTAGATTATATTGGATCGTGTCATGTGTATACTTGGCATATACCTCTCTAGGTGAATGGGTATGCAATGAAAATTACAATTTGATTGCCAGGATATTTCGACTTACGCATGTATCCTTGTATACATTGACAAATACTACTACCCAATGTGTGAGTTCGTGTATACGTAGAATAAATGTCAAGCAGTTTTTACGTTCTTGTTCAGCCAATCTTATTTTTCAGCAAACGAAAGTCCCAAAGGTCCCAGTTTTGTCAAATACACAAGTTTAATCGGATATACCCACGCATACGTTATTTCATCTCCCTTAGGAGGTACGAAATTCATGTTATGGAATAGGTATATATTTCTATATTTATGTTCTTACGAATAATTTCTAAATGTATCTAAACATATTCCTTGATCTACTCAAATACTCACTTATGCAACGTACTTAAACCTGTTTGTATGTTGTTTAATGAGTAAATAGGTCTTTGAACCGGTTATAATCATGACGCGATGACTGTGATGAGGTAAATCATCTGTCTATTTTTAAAGACTGGATGAAAATCTTTAAAAATGTAAATCAACATTTTATTTTGCATTACAATACAGATCAGAAGCCCTTCCTTTTGATCTATACATTAAACTCCTTACGTCTATGGTGTAGGTATATAGATACAAACGTGGGCTGGGTAGGCGTTCGAAAGAAGTATCTACTGTGAACTTGTTGTTTTACGTCTATTGCTGTTGCTGTGCATGAGTTTCATAGCTCATTTGAACCGGATGGGTTGCGCGAGGAGGAAAAGCCTAAAAATATATAATGCATGTCGCCGTTAATGTAAACATTTTTATATTCCACACTCCACAAATATATTTATGTTCATAAGTTTAGATTGTAGGCAATCGGTATATTTTATACTGTTACTTTTGTTTCATAAACATTGCAATATAAAACTTGTGTAACACACGAACTGAATTCGGAAGTGGAAGTGAGGGCTGAGGAAATCCATAGGAAGTGCCATTGTCTCACCATTTTATCTTCCACTCCTACATCTTTTGCTGACGCCTTCTCAAGGATTCCTGCACAGATATGCCGATTTTTCTTTAAGTCGCTCAGTGCACTTTATGTATAACTGCCTATACGGGCCAACAATCTAGAATATAGAATCCTGAATTTCTTGTGCAGAAAATAGTACTAAAATATAATATGTCTTCTTTCACCAATGGAAATGTGCGCTTCTTACAATATAGCAGAACTACATGTATCGAGTGATGGTTTTCCTCCACGAGATTCTAAAGACCGGTATGACTGGACATTGGTGTTTATACATTAGCGCCCTTGCTCCATAATACATTATATGTGGATTTTATATCTATTTAGTTTCTTGATATTTTTGGCACAACCTAGAACTCCAAAGGAAAATAAAATAGAAAACAGCTCCCGACACATCCAAATGATGCAAACACAGCAGGAAAAAATACCGGAACGATACATAGATATTATTTTATAGGATGGCGATATGGCAAACCAAACACACACTTTTTCTAAACGCAAAAGTGTTATGGGTAGCATTTTAAACGGAGTCTGTCTCCCTGTACTGTGTACTTAAGTCGGTGTCACTCTGCTGATAGAAGACGTTTTACAAAATAGATTGTGCTAACTTTGTCCATATCCAGAAGCAAATATATCTTCAGTAGTAGCTCTTAAGGTTGAATGGGTTTTGCAATAAGACGAGGAAACAAGAAGTGAAAACAGGAGAAATAGCAAGAGGGTTCTCTTTTTTTGGAATGCATCCTTGCGGCTACACGAGAAAAACTTTCTCTTTTTAGATTGTTAGTTTCCTCCTTTTCTGAGTGAGATACTGATACAAACATCACATCACACCATTATGCCATACATGTGTACAGTAATACACGTTTCCCGAGGATGCCCGGCAAGGCAAGCATAAAGGAAGTTGTTGGTGGAAAGTAATTGAGATTCTCTTTTCTATTTATTTGCACTTCTCTCTTTCTCTCCGCTTCTTTATGAGTGGTTAGAAAGAAATATGGTAGAAGTAGTAACGTCAACATTATCATCATCAACAGCACTGCATTTTTTTAAAAGAGGTAAAATAAGTTGGGATGGAAAAGGAGCATCTGGACAGAGATGCTTGACAATGGGCAAAAGTCATTCGCCGTGCATTCCATTCTGGTACCATGATACTTTCTGCAAGTACAGAAGGGTAGCTGAGGATGTTTGCTCACTTTATGATGCGTTATATATAATACCTATATATATCACTTATATAATATTTTTCAGCCCTTCTCCATCCCATTCACTTTGTTTGCTCGTCTGAAGCTGAATGGAAAAACTTTGAAGAAAAAAAAAGTTGGAGGAATTGATGTACATAGTGCAGGGTAATATATAAAATATATTGCATGTATTTACAGTGTGTATACAGGTACTCCCTTGTTAGCAATACAAACATGAACACAAGCACTAGTGTTGTATATTATAGTCCCATATTTTATAACAATCGAATTCGGAAAGAAAAAACGAGAATAGTAGTTTGACCGACTCTTATTATTATTACCACTATTATTATTGCTGTTATAACTTGAACTACTTTGGTACTTATTTTTCCCATCTCTACTGTACTACTATGTGTACACATGTTCTCCATTCACACGAAAAGCACAGAAGCATTTACTGAAGCACAGAAGAAAAAAATGCCGACTTTATCAAACATCTTTGGAGACGCATTAAATCTCCTTGAATTGACCGTATGTCCAAGAGAAAAGGAAAATAAAAGGAAAGCAATGAATCTCATTTTAACTTGCAAGGACTAAAAATTATTCCAATCCAGGAAGAGAGAAGGGGAAGAAAGCAAAGAGAAAAAGTCAACTTTCAACAAGGACCCCTTCTCTTTGTCGTTTCTTGTGTCCTGTCCCTGGTCTAGTATAGGTTGTGTAGGTATATCTTGATGTTGTAATGGGAGGGAAAAAAGTTGAATGAAAGCAAGAGCATTTACTTCACTTGATGGAAAATAGAAAAATAATGCAGCGTGTCCAAAACGAGTTTGAAGCCAACTCGGAAAATGGAATGTATGATTCTTGTTTACTTGCTTCTTTGAATCTCGCTCCCTTCAACAACATCACAACGATCCTGCCTGCCTTATGAGTTTGGCGTGATTACTTGCCCTGCCGGATTTCTTTCTTAAGTTGTGCAAAAATCGTACGTTTTTGTTGCGAAACTAAGAACCTCTTATTCCTCAATAACTTATATAGACATTTTGTCGCGTCCTCCTTTCAAGGCAGCGAGAAAAGTCAACAAGAGGAACAAGAAAGTCTCAGGAAAAGAAAGTCAAGTTAAACTAACTTTTTCTCATTCACACAGTCGGTACACAAGCACTAGATAACAGATCACACTTATTTAACTTTAAGTACTTAAATATCAAGAGGACTGAAAGAGGGAAAGCTCTTGTATAGTTGCTGTGTATTTGCGTTTATTTTTATGTAAAATGTTTCGCGAAATGAAAGTTTCTTTTAGTTCTATAAATATGTACCGCTTTTTAAACATATTAAAACTTATTTATCTATCCATATTCATTTAAGCCAAGAGAGTATAGCGTATGCGCTATACAGTACAAGAGAACAAAGTCATAAAGTGAAGAGGTTGTTTTGGATCTCGCCAAAGCGTATATAGTCTTGCGTTCTCCTCTGTTGGCTTTTGTCTGAAACGTTGTTATAAAATAAGCTATAATGATTATGATGATGGTTGTGTATACTAACGTAGTGAGTAAAGTACAGTTAACAAAGTGTGTCGAGCGTAGACAGTGTGGAGTGATGTCCTACATCATCTAGTTAGCCAGAAGTACATGCAATCACTTGACAGTGGAGTACATGTTGCTATTTTTTGCAATTCTTCGCCTCATTGATGTCATATTCGTAATTTGATGCCATATTTCAAACAAAATTGGGGGAAAAATAAGGACACAAGTGCAAAAAAATTGGTTGGATCCTTGAATCACAATTTTTTACTGACTGAGTCAATGACCACATTTAAACCCAGAACTAATGTACGATGTCTTTTAGCATTATCTTCATATCTAAAAAATTGCATTCCAAAAATGGAAAATTGAGACAGTTTTACTTTATTATTTCACGCATGCTTCTTCTTTTTTCTGTTGCGTAAAAATATGACTGCATTTAGTGGACATCAATATGACTGTGTTAAAATTGTAGACAGCTACGTGCATGATATAACTCATGGAGCACAATTTTGCTCTCATGTGTCTATTTATAAATGGCTTAATAGTGTGAAGCATGTTTCTCTGAAACAATATGTGCGTACCAACACGTTTGTATCTTTGATTATTTAAAGCAGAAACGCACTCTTGGACGATTACATGCCTTTCTTTTTATAGATACTGACATTTTTGAGCGCTGCCAACTTAAGACGGTTTTGGCAAGCAGCTCAAAATAGGCCCGGGAGAAAGTGCATTATGGGCCATGCCATATCCCGTAAAGATGATTATGATGATGAGATGTACGAAACTAAAAATAATAGTAGCATGTTCATTCCTCTCTCTCTTCCCCCCAGATATAATCCATTTATATTACTGCGTATATGCACACATATTTACAAACTCACTCATTTCTCCGGTTTATGTACATACCTGTAGTTTAAAATAATAGTGCTGGGAAGGCAAAAGTACAAGCACTCAAGATAACTCCAAGTTTTACCAAGATAACTTTGAAAGATATCATTCTTGCCAAAACATGGATATACCTATTCAAACTTACATTTTGTCTATTTTACTTTTCTGGCGTCTTTTTTGCTATTCAACTTTTTTGTCATCACGATTATCATGTCGCTTTCTCGTCTTCGTTTATTCTGACACAATATTATGCACATATAAAAATACAAAAGTTTATGAAAGCCATTTCCCCTTAGTTCAGCATGTTTTATACTTTTCTATACATGAATGAAAGCCGTAAGCACATATAACAATGAGCATATTAAACTGTAATCTTAATGTCCCTTCTACTTTAGAGATAAATATACATATACACAACATAAGTATTTATTCGTGATATTACATTTTAACCGGTTGTATATAGTCGTATCTGCATCATCACTGCTTTTTCTACCATTGTTGGTATGCTCTTTGCTGGCAGTGAGTGTTTGCTAACAACAAATGATAGTGACGATGATGATGCCACTTTTGTATACATTCTTATTTATTTACACTATACCATTCCTACATATTATTATGGGTCCCGTTTTTTGGTGCGGATAATATCAGCATCAAAGACACAAGCGTCATTCCATTCACCACAAAAGACCTTTGTTTTTCTATACTACCACCATCAGAGTCGCCGACCGTTTACTACAACAAGCAAACGAATAATGTGATCTTCTGGCTATAGGGTAGGGAGTAGGGGTGGTGTGATATGGTGGGCTGCTGGTTTTTTGTGGTGTTAGTGCTGCTGCTGTTGAAGAGATGGATTTATTTGCATGCGAGTAGGTATTTTGAAAGGCGAGAGAAAGAAATAGAGACACAAAGAAAGAAAGATAGTGAAAGGAGAGGACGACAAAGACGACAGGACAGGCAGTGACTGCTGATATTTCACTGGCCGTGTGCTGCTGATACTGTATGTGAGCGAGGAAGCAAGAGCCAAAGGAGATGGTCTGCTCTGAGCTTTTATCTAGTAGATGTGGAAAATGGCGTAAATTTAGCATAAAATCCCAAGAAATTTGACTGCATTGTCTTACTTTGAAAAGAATAACGTAAAAGGGTGTACACATGCACGTAAGCATGTATGTTTGTTCAACATCGTTGTCATCATCAGCAGCAGCAAGCAGCATCACCGAGTCCAGCGTGGTACCTCTCGTACTCTTTGTTGCAGAGCTACTACATCTTCATTTTGTTCTGGCTCTCTTGTGTATGTTTACTTTTTACTCGTGGATACCTATATTCACATGCTTTTCTTCCAGTTAATATGCAAAGTATCTACGGCAAAGCAGTGTTGGCACATTGTAATCTTTCCTGCCAACAGCACCATCATCTCTTCGTTTTCGGCTACTAACTTTGTACAAGCTGAAAGAACCAATGAACTGCTTCATTTTTTTCTTAGTACCCGTCTAGCTGTTTGCTGTGAAAGATGACATGTAAAGAGATTAAAGAGCAAGAGAGAGAAAGAAAGAAAGAAAACGCTTAGAAAATTGTGCTGACTGGGGTTGACTGGAAACTTCATAAATATCTACAAAGCAGATTAAAATAAAGAAACGAAGAAGGAAAACTATTGAAAATGGTAAAAGTTTCAGATCCAACTTACATAATGGCTGAAATAAATACATGGTTATTATTGAAATTTTCACATTCGCTTGCTTTTCCAGCATATCAATCTCAATTACAGTGTCAGTGAAAGTACAAAGCAATTCATGAGTGTAACTTGCTAAGTTTTCAACCGTCACAAATTGCAAAACAACAACAACAGCAGCAGTCAAAAGTAAAACTGAGATATATATTTTTTAAACAAATAATCATTTTGTTTGAAATATTCATCCGTCCTTGTTCTGCTTGTGTTTGTTCCCTTTAATTCTCTTTGTTGTTCCCTATCCGCCATGTCGTTGATGTTGATAAATACTATACCCGTGATAACAACAAAAACGCTTTGCATTCTGTGCCAAAATATGTCTATTTTTGGGACTCGAATGATTTTTATTTTCTTATAATATGCGCAATGCACTAGCTAAAATATACGTACATAAGATACATATGAATATGTGTATAAATCCTCTGGGCATAAATCAATGATGATTGCGATGATGATAAGTCCGCAGTAATGATGTGACGATAATAACGTAAGCAAAATGTAGCAGAGGCACCGGATATTACATTATAATACATATACATAGACGCATACTCAATAACAATAAACCAGCCACAAATTGTGATAATAGACAGAGAAAAAGGACAGCGAGGAATCGGACACCAAAATTGAATGCCGGCAGTTGTTTGAGATATTCCGGTAGTATTTCTCTCTCTCTGTGTGTTTACACTTCCTTTTGTGGGTTTTACCAGACAATATATGCAATTATGTAGCTATACGTATATACAGTCGTCAGTCAGTAATGCCCATCACAGAGTACAATAGACAATTACATTGCAAAGTATAGGTAATATGAAGGGTATTCATATTATGTGTATTAAGCTTATACATACCATTGCCAACATCATACATACTATTATTGTCATCATTATCTCAGTCTGTCTATAGCTGCGTAAGTGAAAGTGAATAATAAAATGAAAGGAAAATGGATTTTGTGCTATGAATGTATGCAATGTGCCTTCCCTGTTTTTGTAAACAGTAAACAATATTAGATATGCATACTTGCGTGAGCACAAGAATGACGATATTGTGATATCAGATCAGAGTATATATTCGTGTTATATGTTGCTGCTTACTGTTTTTATATGGCGGATGAGTGTTTATGTATGGACATTCCGAGAGATGGATGAGTTTTTTCGGTTTGATGATGATGACCCGCAGCGGAGCTATAAAATTTGTTGATGTTTCGACACGAACCACGGTATATGAATATCCAGCATTGTGTGTATCCTATTTTATGCATATATGTAATCCGATAGCAAACAACTACACGGTCTATAAGCTTGTTTTAGCCTCTTCTGGTCTGGAGCGTCGTCTCTATCTCATTTGCTCAATTTACATGTTACTGGCTGGAAATATGGTACGAGCATTTGTTGGTCTTGCTTACAGTGCGGCTTTTCAATGTCTCACTTTTTCTTACTTCCGTATAGTAAGTAGACGAAAGTGATGATTGTTTTGCGTCTAGTGTGTGCTTTGCTATCCACAATTTGGCATCTATGTAGTTCACAAAGAAAAAAACTGTATACTGTATGTGCTATTTACACACATTTGTTCACACATTCATCCCTTCTCAACACTATAAACCAGCAACCACTCTGACTGGTAGTTGGAGTCGGAGGGAGAAAGAGAGAGATGGTTAGACGAGAAACTTTTGGCCCAGTTTTATTTACACTATTGCTGGTAAAATAAACCGAAAAGCGCCTTATTAACTACCGGAAGCATGAAATGCTTGAAAGGTAGTTATAGCGATTGATCTGTTTGTCTGTCTGTCTGTCTGTCTGTCTGTCTGTGCGCACTCTAGCTTTCCTCCACGTTGACCGATTTGGCTCAAATTTGGCATAGAGGTACCTTGGCACAAGGACACGACACCTATTGATTTTCAGCCATGTCCGTCGTCACTGGCCGGAAGTAGGGGGGTCGACGTCTTTGGGGTGGTGGGGGTGACAAAACAGTGAAAAATTTTTATTGTAGGAATGGATAGAGGGGTTCAAGACGATCATTTTCTGTCATGGGACTATGGGTCAAATCGATAAAATGGCGGGTGGGTGGGGGGTCGAAGTGGAGGGGTCACCAGGTGGGAAAATTTTTTATTTCACAAATCGATCAGGACGTTCAATTTGAGGTTCGATAACGTGGTATAATAGTAAAATACATACCCAATTTGTGATTTTGGTATGTTTTAGTCTTCCGGTAGTTATATATTAAAGGTTACACCTTACTAGTTATTATTCGTATTATTACTATACACAGGAAATTTGATTGTTTGTTGGTAGTACAGACTGGTGGCAGTGTTGGATCGTTTCTCAAAAAATATATGGCTGCCTGATGAATCCTGCCAGAAACACTGGCTCTGTGAATAAAATAGATCGTGGTTTCATTTATTAACTATTTATCACGGGAATATCATTCATTCATTCTCACAGCGACTCATTTTACTATTGTTAGCGAAGCCTTTATTATCATTCTCGCTTTTCTCCGCTAATAAACATGTTAATTGTAATAAATCATTGTGTGCTTTCCCCTTTGTTACTTTTCTCTTGTACTGGAGCTCACACACACACATACATAAACTTCGATCTTCTCCTCTGTTTGTTAATGTATTATTATACTAACAACAAAAATGTCTAGCGCATACAAATAGCACCACAATACGCACACAAGTAATAATAATAACTTTATGCTGCATTTGGCATTCGCCTGAATTCCATGTTCGCAATGTTACTCTTCTCAAATTTTGCTTTACAGCCCTCCTCCTGCACATGTAAAAGCGTGTTTGCTTAAATACATATTATAACGAAAATGATGGTATGAACGGCTCGTTTAACTTCAGCTTGTATTTCCTTACGACTTTTGTATGTATATTGCACACAGAGGAATAGTTTTTGACTAGAAAGGGGTGAAAATTGGTGGATTAATGAGTTGTAATTAGCCACAAAATTATTACTTTCATTTGAGTATCCTGGCCTTTGCATGTTACTTCCACTAATGCAGAGGCAGCACTCACGCTTCTGTTTTAATAATACCACTTCATTTAGAATTTTATGCCAATACACACACGCGTGTGTCATGTAAATAAATGGCTGCAATTCTCTTTTGCATTTCCCTTCATCTAAAAAGGCTAGAATGAACTCTCTAAATTCATGGCATACTACACTAGTATCAAGTAGGTTCAAAGGGCTGGAAAGTGTATCGTGTGACATGTGCGAAAGATGAAAATATATATTTTTTAGGAGAAATAACAGGAAATCATAAATACATTATACATTTTTAAATTGAGCTCTGTTATTTTGCTGCGAGTGGTTGGCTAATAGTAAACTGTATAGCTGGTATCAAATTTGCTGGTATATAAAGCATAAATACTTCAATTAATAAGTTCTAGTAAATTACAACGGAGAAAATTGTTCACTGTTCGGCGTTGGGAAAGTTTTCCTATTTTAACAATATAATATCTCAAAGTTAAATGCCGTAAACATTGCAGTGAAAATTCAACGCACAAGTACATAGAAAATAGGCGAGTATGTATTTGAGTAGTTACAGCAAGGCGGTTGCATGTTGTAAGGAAAATACTTACCTACCTTTACTTACGCATATAGAAGTCAGCAGTTTATGGGATGAATTCTTTAGTGTTGTGACAATAAAGCTTTTAGTGTTGTTGTACGAGCAAGAGTTATGCACAACACTAATTGTTCGCACAGAATGCCATAAATTTTTAAAGAATTGCACGATTTTCGCCAGAAGTCTCTTACTTAACATCTAATGTCAGGCAGGTTTGTGCAGTAAATCTTTGCAAATACTACAACCACTTCTATTCTCGACAAGAAACAACAAAAGTACAGAGCTGCCGTATGTAGAACTTAACATTGCCTGTTTAGGGAAGACTCCAGCATTTGAAGAGAGCAAACTACGGTCAGCGCAAAATATGTAAAAATGATCAAGCTTTATAACAGCATACGAAGCGCATTCCCAACAAATTCAAGGACCTAAATCTTATTCTTTTTTACAGTAAAAATATAGATTAACATTTGGTTGGGGAATACTGCAAATATAGAACCTGGAAGGCAGACTGTGAGTAGGTAGATAGCTATCATCGTTATACAACAATGTTTTGCTCTCAAAATAGGATCATACTCATTTTGTTCCACGTTTCTTTCCCATTCTCTTGATGTTTCTCCCTTTGATACCACGACCAGACACCACAGTGCTCATTTGTTGTTGGAAAAGCTTTTAGCAAGTTGAGCCAACAGCCCTGCCCACATGTATTCTATGTGATTTGCACACACAAATAAATACCCTTTGTGCATCTATTAAAACGTGTGTGCATTTTTAGTATAGGAAAAATAATGATACGCCTTTCATTGCAATCTGGTGTACTTATATAAATAAGCTCATCTTCGCATATTATACGGTAGGTATATTACAGAATGCCACACAAAAATAGCTGTTTTTTCTCGGGTCTCCTTTGTCAAGTGACTAATGCCATTACATTACTTACACAAAACGTCATCAAGAGTTGTGTTGCTTGTTGTTTTCTAGCAGCAGCAACAAAGAAAAAAAACTCTCCTCTCTGGCTCCAGCTACCATCACTTTTACTGCTGTTTTTATACTGCGCTCACAGTTCCTCCGACAATTTTCTATATAGTTTACAATAACATGGCATCTGTGATAATAGTCTCTAAAGTCTTGGTTGTTGGTGGGTCCCTTTCTTATTTCACATTATATTTTAGTGGGAAGACAGGCAAAAAGGAAAAAAGAGAAAAGCCACATAATAATGACTTTTTGTAAATGTAACCTAAAGCAAGAGTTAAAAGCAGTATGGTGGCAGGCTAGACTAGTTAGTAAGACATTTTGTAAAAAAAAGTAGGGAAAGTCCTATCAAGTGGGCCACATATGCTTGGACTTGCCTATACACGTTATTACTGTGGAAAGAGGAAAAGACCGATAGAGAAAAAAGCAAACATCAGGTTTTTTTCTCTCGTTCTCCCTCTCATCGTCCGCTCGTCCTCTCCCTAGTCCTCGTTGATATTAGCATTGCCTCAATCCCTATATCTTGGTCGTTTGTTATACTCAAGAGAGAGAAAGAGGGGAGGATGCGATGCACGGAGAGTGGGAGAGATACATGCACACGTACCACACACCAAGGAAATTGGGTCAACGAGACAATTTTCCCAGATAATTTATGTGATTAAAGTGACTAAGGATTTTCAGCAGTGGCAAAAGGAGGAGCTCCTTTGCGAACAAGTACATTGAATGGGAGAGATGCGTAATACAGAGAAGAAGTGAAACAGAGAGAAAGAGAGAAGTTAAAAAAGTAGTCTGCTTTCATGAGTGAACAAAGTCTTCGGTGGGGTAGTGGTGGTGGCGGGGCGATGCTGCCACTGGTGAATGAACACAACGAACCAAGAAGAATAACAAAGAAACGAAAAACCAACTGAGAAAAGCGACCCGAGATTGTGACTCTTTATACTTAAGTAACTACTACTTCATCTGCGATTATGTTGATGATGATTGTTATACTTATTACGTATGTCCTTCTATTTTTATATACAAAAAGTATTAATAGTCTTGTTGTGGGAGCGTGAGAATAGATGTGGGCAAAAAAGTAAAGTGTAAAGCGAGTCATACTATCGTGATCATCATCTCTCGTATGAAAAGTACAAGGGGCTTAGTATTTTTCCTGGACGCTATCAGCCTGGAGCCAGTGTAAACCGTACACTTTGTAAAAAACTTTTACTTTTTGCGTAAAGGATGATGCTGTATTTTTTTCTTTCTTTTTAAAAGTTCACCGACTCCAGTGAAAGCAGCGGCGGCGGCAAGCAATGGTAGGCATACTATCATTCTCTGAGGTTCATCTAACAGTCTGTCCATCTGTCCACATCCAACTTGTTCCCTCTTTTGCCAACACCAACTTTATTTTCTCATGTTTCTTATCCGTCCTCGTCGTTAACAATGAAAGTGGTTTGACTTGGCAAGAGCATTTAGGCAGCTTTCTCTGTGTGGGGTTTTTGCTACTTTATGGCAAAAAATACACCGGCGTATCTTAAGGCAAAATCCTGCTGTGTTGTTGTACTCTCGGCTCTCGTCTTTGTGCCTAACGTATATATCTATATCTCAATGTCAATTTCTTCTCCAGTTTTCTTCCTTGTATTTACGTTCCTTGTGACTCATAATAGGGATGTATATATACTACACTGAGCACCATGTCTTATCCAACTGCAAGTTTGTTCATGTTCTCACAGTTCCTATCATCAACATCATCGCTGTACCACAAGCTAAAAAATCTTATAACCATGCTGTGTTATTGTAGTACTAACCGGTCGTTAGCTTATAGGCATCTTCCGCTGTCTACGGTCTAGTCACCGTTGCATTGCGAATCATATACATGTAATTCATGCTCAAGTAGTAAAATTATCTTACCGTGAAGAAGCAGACGACGGAGGCCTTTACTTCTTACATTCTTCGACGTTCTCGTTGGGGAGTAGCAAGTTATATATATATTGTATTCATCCGTTCCATAAATATCCTAAAGCCTAGGACAACATTCCGTAATATAATAATGGAATGACCATCCAAAAAATGTCTCTCATCCTCTTCAACTCCGGCAACCATGTTGCGTTTCTTCGAGTAGAGTAGCCCGTAGCATACATAAATAGTAGGTTGATCCTGCCTTGGGAAGAGGAAAACATGAGTGTAAAAATGAATCTCATCTGCTGCAAGTTGACTACCTATATCAACTACGGAATTCAATGGGAGAGAGAAGGATGGTGAGAGAGACCACTCTTGAAGTAATGGCAACCTAAAGAAACAGGAAATACACCACGTATCTACAAAATACAAACATGCGTATAAAGTGGAGCAGTAGTGTATATAAACGCATCAAATATCGCATAAAAATATGATGAAGATGAAGCCGTGTAATTCTCTATTCTGGTAGTTGGGCAGACGACCAGAGAGACGGCGTCGGAAATGAGGGCTAAGACAGATACACGGCGATCAAGGATAAAGTATACACAGATTCCATGGGCTACCATGGGCGGTCAAACATGTTCACTATTTGTGGTAGGACACTATTCAAAAGGATTTTGTAAAACTAGACATTTTTAGCCGATAATATGAGACTTTAAACCAAAGCCGTTCTCCTTCATTTTCTCTCTCTCTCGTTCCATCGTGCTTGTGGAATCTGGAAAATTGCAAAAACGCCAAAAATGCTGATGTTACTGAAAATGAAATGCGCAATATATGCTACTTAAATAAAGGGGTTTGCCACGGAGTAAAACTGGGATTTTTGAAAGAGAGGGAAAGAGGAAACGGGCTCTTGGTGGAAAATAACTGCTCTCTGGTAAAAGTCCTCTTTTGACTGATTTTTTTTCAAAACCACCGTTGCTCATTCTCTATGGTTTGTTGGTACAGGAAACATTATACGGATATCAGAGACATAGATATACCTACCAATGTACATTCAAGTACACATCAGGCTTTCTCTTTCCTTCCACAGCTAGTCATACTGCATAAAATTGGACACACTGAAGAGGTACTTGAAAGTGGAGTGTAGTTTTAAAGGTTGTACATATGATAACGCTTTTCATTCATTTCGTAATATTCTTGAGTAACTTGCCGTTGTAAAAAAATGTGTAGTACACATTGTAGAGTACACATACATCATAGAAGAGACTGTAACATGAAGTAGGAAGGAAGGAGGTATCTCCTCCACCGACATGCGAAAATGGTGTAAGTGATAAAAACTAAGATATAGGTTATGACGGTATAAGCAAAATGCGTTAAGGTGTAATTGAAAGAGAATATACCTGTAAGTCGGGTAATTTAACCACATTTAATCACATGAGAAATTATAAACGTTTAAGTCCCTTTTCGGGTATTACTGTCGCTTTAAAAATGTGCCATGTGCCTTGAATTACCCTAGAGCTGTAGTTAAATGAGCGCATCCCTACTTAAAACAAGTAAAAAGTATGCAATGCTGGGACTATAGTGCCGAGCTCTTATTCTGATGTCATTTACTGTGATGAGTGTGCTAAATGTTGGATGACTTTCTTTTCTTATACTTTTCTCCTACTTATGTGGATTCGTTAGCCAAAAAAGTTGGTTATTTTTCTCAGGCGAAAAAAAAGTTTTTGAAAAGCAAGCAGGCAGACAACGACCCACTAGCGCCCAACAAATAGTTTTCCTCTGTGGCAAAAGGCCTTTAGGATGACATGAGGTGGAATCAGAAATGCTAGAAGGACATGTGGAGGTTATAATAATTATTACATAAGACACATAGATATGGGCGGCCATCCTCCTTGACATGAAGTTACTGCACATATCCGACATCAGACACACACATGAAATATGCATTAAACACTGGAGGAATCAACCTTAAACTCAATTTCCGTTTTCATATAGCGTTCTGCGAACGTGTACTGAATGACCTTCAGGAGACGCTGACCAATTAAACGTTATTCCTTGTAGGCTAGAAACGTTCACGAAAGAATACGTCGTATACATATTTATACATTTAGTAAAAAACCGTACATGAAAGGCCGCACGTGTGTGTATACCTGTTAGTAATTTTGGCACATTATGTCTGGGTGTGCTTTTACAGTAATTGCGTTGGTAAACAGGGGCTGCATGCGAGTGGCTAGACAACTTTTATATAGTGAAAAGTGGCGCACAGGTTGACTTGAATGGCCATCGGAAAATGGTACTCTTTATTCCATTTTCCATAACC
The DNA here is from genome assembly GCA_004115045.4 of Sinella curviseta. NCBI lineage: Eukaryota > Metazoa > Arthropoda > Collembola > Entomobryomorpha > Entomobryidae > Sinella > Sinella curviseta. The sequence continues at coordinate 31,245,480 of CM023201.3, read as the reverse complement.
GGTGTTGTTTGCAGTAGTCTACTTTGCAAGAAATGTTTTAGGTCGTGTACGCAGTAACTGTAAGTGCCCAAAGTATAGTAATAATAATTATAATCATTTAAGTAATAATACTTTGATTATTATGATTGCACCGTTGTGTATAATGATAGGTATATATCTGTGTCGTGTGCACAATGTGAATTCTGAAAATAGATAAGTAACAAAATAGTTTCCTGTTCCGGTTGCCCTTTACAATCTGTGAGCGAGCCATCTGCATAGTAATGGGAAGTAATGTATAAAGTATACACACATAGCAGCATACACATGCACCACCACTCATCATTAGCCTATTACTACATTTCTTTCATATGAGCTGTTTATGCTTTTATTTTTTAAGTTCCCCTATGTCGACAAATGCACATTATAAGTAGTATACTAATAGCAACAACAAAGTGAAAGCCACATAATATATTCCACAGCAGGGCCACAAAACTACTACACCGCTTATAGCGAGGAGAATGAAAGGCAAGGTTAAATTTTTCGGAGGAAGGACCACTCACTCCACCACTCTCTCATGAAAAACTTTTAAAAACTTCTTTTAATATCACGTCACATGATAAAAAGTCAAGAAAAAGTTGCACTAATTCTTCTTTACTGTTTTTAAGAGCCTTTTTAGGGGATAAAAAAGCTGCTACTGCTACTACTACTGCATACACGAGAGCCAGTACTTTTTTTTCTTTTGATACTGCCATTCTTATGATAGTCGTTCATTCGTACCCTACTGGTACACCGACAAACTATTATAAATATGGCCAGGAGGGGAAATAAGAGAAACCAAGTATAAAGTGATTGTGTAGAAAGCAGTTATGCAATGCAAGTAGCTTTTTCGTCAGTCGTTAAAAAACTTACAACTTTGCTGCTACTCTGCTGTTTTACAATTTGTTTGCAAGCGTTTAAGTATGTAGTTTTTGGTACATATATGCATATGTGTATTCTCGCGGTGTTTTTTAAAGATGAAAAGATAGCAAGCAGTAATGCCCGGTACCCATATATGTAGCAAGGGAATTGTAGAAAACCTGTACACCGCTTCCTGCTCATAAATAGCCCTGGCGGTGCTCCTGCTTGCTCTACCTCCGCCACTTTATCTTGATAATGCTAAATTACTAAAAAGAGAAAGTTTTCAAAAGTGTGTAAAAAGTATTATTTAGTGGGCGGCCGTCTGCCTCCTTTGCAAAGTGAGTTTTTTTGCTTGTGTGCACTTTTATTTATAGTGGTACGTCACACAACGACGTGTAGAACTTTATGGGAAGGTAATAAAGAAGCAGCATTTAAGAAGAGTGATATAAAAAACGGCAATTTACTTTACACGTCCCATGAAGACGTATTATAAAAACCATCTGCATATTTTTCTTATTGTAAACTTGATGTGAAAAGACGACAGTTCTGACCACCTGCATGGAAGAGGAAAAGTCTCATAATAATAATAATTGTTATATAACCATTCAAGTTTATGACATTACCTAAGGCATTAAATGGCCTACAGAAAAAATCGTAGACGAGCAAATTAATATTCATTTTAGTCGTCCCATTTGACTTTTTCATTATTGGTCTATTAAACTGTAGTTCTTTTCTCTGCTTCATAACAAAAAAGTGCGATAATGGGACAGTATATATTCTATCAAATGTTAGTAATATTCCAAATGAACAATGGCGTAATAAGCGTAGGTACTGACTCTAGCTTGTAACATGTCCATAAAGAGGAATTAAAAGTTAGAGGACGTTTCATTTCATATGTCCTCAAATCGTGTTCAATTTTTCATTATTTATGCATACGTTTGATAACAGGCAATAAAAAGTCGTCCGCGCGGTCTCTCATTAGAAAGTGAATGAATGTTTGGTGGACACGGACAACAGGATTTTACTCTCCAAGTTTTGTAGTTTTCTCTTTTTTGGTTTGCCATGACCCGACTCTGTATAAATATTTCATTCACCGCACCGAATTTACAAAAACAAGTCGACCTTAAAAACCCTGCATTACGCATCATCCAAGTAAAAATTAAGAGAAGGACGAAAGGCAATCAAGCAAAATGTCACGTCATGTTACTATTACTTCTGTTTCTGCCGCAGAAACATGCTCCTTTTTAACAATCCCAGTCATCCTCTCTCTCTGTCGTGCAAAATTCACATGACACAAGCTATACATTATTCCTGTGTTTACGTGTTGGTATGTAATATGCGCAATATACTTTTCTAACAGGGTATGTACATATATTCAACGCGAAAATGAAACCCAGATAATACAAGCAAGCATGGATTCCATTGGGCAAAATCTGATTCGCCATTTGGTTTTGCCAATTTTTCTATCCGTCCATATAAGTAGTTTGCTACGTGAAAACATCTACATAGTTCCATACTTAACTATTGTCACTAAATAGCACCGTATATTTTTATATTATCACATTGTATTCTGCACTTATCTACATAATATCTTCAAACAATTTGTATAGCTTAGCGAATGCCGCACTTGGAAAAAAATGGCACTTCATCCTGGTTCTGGCATGTAGATGGGCAAAAAAAGAAGAAGAAGTGGAAGAACAACAGCCCGTTCAAACAAAAAGCAATAATGCTGACTTGTGACCCGTAGCAGAAAAATGCACATGTGGAAATGACGAGGGTAAAGAGAGAGTATATATTTTCCCTGTTGTATGGTTCCTTTCATAAAGTCATAATGTGTTAGCTTTTACCATTCTGAACTGAAATGACTCCGAATTCTAACTCTAGTCTGGTATCAATGATTTTTGTACATATAAAATATTTTAACACGATCACTCAGTAGAGTATGGTCACCTAAAATATGGTCGACTTTAGATTACGCTTTATATACACTCCACAGTCTGTCTATAAGGGATCCAGTTACTTAAATGTTTCTTTGGTTCGGTTCAGTTTGTGCCATTTCGTTTCTTTTTGTTACTGATTTCAGCACATGAACCGAGACCTTGTCAAAATCACATCTTTCCTCGATATCCTCCGATTGGATTTTCGTTATATAAGGATAGAAATATGATTTTAGAAAACGAGTGTGTTGTGTTGTTGAACAAACAGAATCTGTGAAAAAGTGAAAGTTGTGGCGGCATATGCAATGTAAATATATTACAAGGAAAATCCGTAAAACAGTAGTAATACCAATAAAATTTGTATGATGATGGATTATGAAGTACAAATCTATACTAAAAAGGCAAAAAGGAATTTTTAGCAAAATAAAAATAGAAGCGAGCACCTAACTACACATACATACATTTTCATTTATGCAATGATGTTCCAGTTTTTGTGTATTTGGGTTCGGTTACATTTTTTACCGAGGACGCGACACATCTTGTGGACTTATCCCAATGGTATGATATGAAACCACTTGAAACCAGTAGTTTACTCTTGCAAACTCCTAGCTGCGACATTACTACTATGTCATGACTCAACACAAAAACATTTTTGGTTTGAACAAAAAAAAACAGAAAAAATTATATCCGACTGGCATTGTGACATGCATGTTTGTGTGTCTCTGTGTTTGTACATGTAAAAAAATAAAGTTTAGTGTGAATACATAAACAAGCTTAGTTTTTGGCCGTTACTAAACTTTCTCCAATACCACTCTAAACCGTTCTTGGCTATGAGCTTCAATGTTGGTAGGCACCGGGCCCATATAGTTTATAATATATGTATATGACCAACAAAGCAGCAAAACATATAAATGTGCAATGGATCTCATTGAGAACGACAACTGCCAACCCATCCAATAAACATGGAAAGAAGGACAAGTAGAAAAGAAAGCAAATGTCATGTCAAATTGTGATTCGTAATAATAAAACATGGTACAAAGAATAGTATTGTTGGAGTTGCCCAAAAGTCAACATATTATTTTCAGATTTTTTCTGGCCTTTCAACAACATCAACAGAAATGTATTCAATCTGCTTGTAAGCAAGTTGCGTAATTCATGAAAGATTTTTTTATTTACAAAGTCAATATGACTGGTGTTTACAATTAATGATGAACCCCTCAACGGCAAGTTGAAATGTAGCAAAGTACATTCATTGTGAAGTGCATTTAAAGATTATTATGACGATACAGTCATGCGGTTTGATCGATTATGTCAGCAACACGTCGGTGACACTTGATGCCAAATGTTTGCAGGTTCTATCAAGCATCGAATTATGTTTACATTGATCGTTTGAGGTGTGTACCTGTGTACGGACAGACAGACGCTCAGTCTGGCGAACAAGGTTCAGTGAATACGTCTCTACTTAATAATAATGATATGTTCACAAGTATAACTTTCCCATTTCATGGGAAATGATGCAACTTTTTTCAGACAGTGAGCCAAGTCAAACGCCAGACAGACCTTCAGATCTTTAGATGGAATTCCTACTAATACAAATACGAAATGGAATCTCAAATACATAATATATGTATATACCTAGGTGCTCAAATTTTTCTTCATTTACTTGTGTAACTCTGCTGAAATACATTCGTATCAGCTTATCATGCCCGTTTTGACGGGAAAATCTAGTAAATACTTAGTTTGCCTCCTAAACAAAATTATATTTTGAAATTTTGAATGAGTTTTTTCAATTATCTCTCTGATTTCATATCTCCCAATTTAAAAAAAAGTTGTATCATGTTATCTCGAGAATTTGTCGTTTTACTAACTTACGTCATAATATGCCCCATATTTTCCCGATTTGAAACTTATCGTATCCATGTTGTTCAAAAAGGATGAGTTGGTACTTAAAGATATCCGAAGATCATAAATATATTAAATATTCAAATTTTTTAAAACTAATAATAGTTTTATCGACTATGACAGTTTACGTTTATAGGTACTGCCTATTAGGCACTAAAGGGTAATGGGGAACCTTTTGGCAAACAAAAAAATTCTCGTTGAAGATGCTCAAGCTATTTATACACGAGCAAAAGCATGTGGTTATATTTGGCTTACAATGTTCCTACGTCAGACTATCTGCAGCCATGTACGACAGACGTACGGTTTTCTCTTGAATTCTTTTGATGCATGTATATCATTCTCTTTTGATTTAGATATTTACTTGTGTGTGCTTAGCCTATATAACAGCCTATTATAATATGCAAGGAAATCTCCGGGGATATTTTTATTCATGTGGTATGAGTTTGAAAAAATGCTGACTGCTTTTTATGGCCTTGTGCTACCACTCTTTGGAATTGCTTATTATTGTGGTGGTAGTACGTACTAGTATGTAGTTGTATGTATTGTCCTGCAGTGTGTATAGTGCACGCACATTGGCAGCATCAATTTCACAAAACCCTGGTTTTCATGTAAGTTAAGCTGTTTGAAAGTGGAAGCATACTGGCTGATTTTTCATGAGAGTCAAACGTAACGGGAGAGGGGCTCTCCATTGAAACCTGCACTCCATTTTATCATACTTGACTAGCTAGGCTTAAGTTTGAGAGATGACCTTTTCACTTTTGCTTGAATTTAGATTGCTCAAATCATTCAAGAGAAATTGTAAGCGAAATACGTTATTATTATGCTGCTCGTTCGTAGTACCGAAATAGAAGCACCGAGTAAGATCAGCTTCATATTACAAGTTACTATAGACAGACTCATATTATACATGTATGTCATCCATACAAACAAAAGCCAATCCACTCCATTCCCCAAGTATATACATGCAACAAAAGAGCACGACAAAAGTTGGTTTTTTGAGACATCAGCGTACTCCCTCACTGCTACATGTACTGGTGGACTATTTTTTAGAGTAGAAAAAAAGAAAGATTTTCTCTTTGTGTCTACGACTCACATATGTTCTGCCATTCCAGTTGGCACACGGTACATATATACGACTTGAGATATAAAAGTGTATCTTTTAGTCTCCTATATTTCCACCAGTGGGATAACTGTAAAGAGTGAGCTGTTTCCATGCATAGCACATGAGATATGACCTCATCCTAGCGGATGAACACAGAAAAATTGCTGAAATGTGCAGAATTTCTCTCGCTCACTCTGCAAAATTTGTAATATTATGAAACAGGCAGTGTGTGGAGACTTGAGATTGGTGGGGTACTGCTTCCTTCGGAAGAAAAGCGATACAAGCAGCCTCACCATCACCAGCCACTACGCCATCAGCACTTTGGAGGAAATGACTTACAGTGTATAAAATGAACCATTGTAGTTGTATTAAGAGAGAAAGGGAAATAAGAGGTAGAGAAACAAAAAAATACTGATTTTCTTTTTCTGTTGGAGTAGTAGACGAGAAACAAATGTGAAGGAACGGAAGAAAACCCTTGGGGATTGGATTGGAGCTAGAAAAACCCTTGACTTTTACCTAGAGAGAAACGACAGTTTATTCATAAGGGAAAACACTAACATCTATATTACTCATGTGTCGCGCACAGTGTGTATAAATAGGCTATATCGTCTTATTTCCAGATAAAACATTGCCTGTCCTTTTTTGACGTATGTATTCATACCTACACACCTATGACACAATAGCATAAACATAAATTTCAGTCAACAAATAGCGACAGAGTGAATAGGTAGCAAAGGTGAAAGTCGAAGCATGAAATTATGGTTGTGTTGAACGATAAACCGATATTTAATTTGAAATGCTAAATGTGTCCACTAGAAAGCCATTTAGGCCAGCGGTATTACCGCTAATAATAGGCGAAACGACATGACAGAACAGAGAAACTGTTTGTTAGGCTATCGAGTAAAGTGTATTGTGGAGATACCAGGTAATTAAGTCATATCACTTGAATGGACACCAAGTGAACAAGTTTTCACCAAACTGCCTGGTCATTTAATATTCATTTGAGGAAAACTTTGGCCGAACAATGCGAACAAATACACAGTTGCGTCAATTTTTCCATGTGTTTACGCGCTTATATCTTAATATCTCGGTATGTAAAACTCAATGCACTCGGGGAAAATACAAGCTTTCGTACAGAAAATATGTCTGCATGATGCATTCATTATAGTAGTAATTCGATTTTGTCACCGTATCATCCTTGTCAAAACTTTTATGGCCGATTTGGTAGTGACACGGTGCAACTCCCCTACAATCCTTTCATTTTCAAACGTATAATAATAAAATATGCAATGGTACAGCAAAAGAAAAAGCAACCGGGCCGATAACAACGCACAAAGTCGATGGAGCGTAAATTATGTATCCACACATCAGACGCGAGGCCACAACATTTCCTTTCACTGACAAATGTACTGATAGCATAGACGAGACCAGCTACTTTCTCTCTATTATGCTCAGTCAGTCGGTCGTCTGTACTTTATTATTAGAGCGATCGACCATAACGGAGGGTATCTGCCAGCAAATTATATGGAGGAAATTGTTAAATTTTTTTGGAAGCGCTTCTGCTGCTCTAGTCAGTCCGCACAAAAGGGGCAAATAAATAACGAAAAAACGACTTTTCATTGCAGTGTATTTCATTCACCGTGTCAAGAATATAATCTAGTCCGCATTATCACCCAAACTTAATGCCAAATTTTGCATTATAGCCGACCTAGTTGGTCCGTTGAATTTTTAGCAACGTAACCCAACACACCCTTCACCTTTATTATTATTATTAACTATTAGGATAACGAGCTGTGGACATGACTATTTGGTAAGAACATAATATAATAAAAGTTCGCGGGAGAAAGAGACATTCAACAATAAAGACGTGAAACAACACTATGTAACAGTTTGCTTGGCGAAATTGACTTCAATTTCTCCATCTCATTGTCGTTGTTTGGCACTTGTGGGTATATTATTTGCTTGAATTGTCGCGTGGTATCCTAAAGAAGTAGATTCATACCACATGCATACCTATCTAAAAGTATGGCATATCTTTTATTTTGACAATTCTGAGAAAGTTTGCACAACGTGGAGTTGGCAGTTGACAATTTCATTAACGGGTTGGTGATGTATTTATAATGCATTGAGTATATTTTTAAAACACGGCAGTGTTTACATTTTGTATTATATATTCAAATTGTAGTAATTATGATGAAAATACTATACAAATACACCCAAGGTCTGCTTTAGTTCCACTTCAACCGAAGGAGAGTATAAACTTTTAAATAAAATATGTCGCTTGAGCTTAATTTAACTTATAATATTAATGCATGTTCTCCAATTTCTAAACATTTTAAAACATGCATGTTTCCTCCATTCTTCATTTATAATTGAACGAACACATTGTTATTTGCCTAGACTGAACGAAAGACTGACGTACGTTAAAAATAACAATGTACACCGTATAGCGTTACGATTTACCAAGAAGGATCATTAAAAATGTAACTATACAAGTGAACAAAAATGTAGAGCGAATTCCTGCAGCAATGATAAAGAAAATTCTCACACTCAATTGCATAAATATTCCATAACTTGGTTTTTGTGTAATGTAATGCGCTAGAAGCATACACATGCTTACAACAAAGTTACAAACTCACTTTATTTTATCTCGCCTGCATTATTCCTTTTGACGTCGATTTCGCAACGCCTGAACTGAACATCAAACAAAGAAACAAAGCATGCAACCGCTCTTCGTGCTTAGGTGCAGCCAAACACTGCGTTCTTTCGCAAATATGGACCTTGTACCATGCCCAGTCTTTTTTTTACACATTATCGAATCTCGTGAATAAACTAGTTGTAGTTTTTCGCATTTTCAAGCTAGAATTATCAGAGCGCAACTATTTTCCCTCACATTTTCTCTTTCCTGAGGGCATTATAAACGCATAATATTATTGCGTATATCAAAGAATCAAGAATTTTGACAAACAAACCATCACAAGAATTTTACCTGAAAGCAAAATGTACCAACGGAATGCCAATTATCATGCAACGGACATGTAAACAATTTGAAGGATTTGCTTCTGGGATGCTGTTTGAAAAAGAAAGAAAGCAAAACAATAAAAATAGGCATGTAAATGCTGTTGGGTAAGGAGCATAAATACAAACAGACAGACGGAAATGTAAAAGTGAATACAAAACATCAGTCAGTTGTCATATTTCTTTTTTTTTAAACTAACAGTGCCTGTTTGAGTTAGTGCTACACAAGATTCATTAAATTTCCGAGTGTCATAATATCAGCAATGGTAAACGCAATAAATTCTCAAAAGTAATTTGACAAAATGATATTGGTCACAATCACAATTACATTAAAATTACACCATTGTGTTGATCATTCTTCATTCATCATCATCGAGAAACTTATCTGATCTTGAAAATTGCTGGAGCAATGTTGATTGTGTTTGTATAGTGATGGAGGTCCTTCACTCAAACAGCAGTTCACAGCAAACGATCAAAGTTTTCTAATAATAATTATTTTGTTTGTTTGACGGTAATGGGATGGCACAACAAGTTTTACTTTGCAGCATTAACAACAACTCTATGAGGGTAATAATATGTAACTCGCTGTTATTGTAAAAGTGGAAGGAGCAGCAGCAGAGAAACGAAGAAATTGAATTGAAATGGGAAGAGCAAACTTTTTTTTGTTTTCTCTTTTCTCCTTTCCCATTTTCAAGGTTCGTGTCAGAGAGCAATTTTGTGGCTTTGGCCCATGGCACGATTTTACCTCTAATGTAGCAGCAACCACCACCACCTCTCCTTCTTTTTCCCATCATTTTCCAAGAAAATCATTGCCCCGGTTTTGGGTTTACAGCTCAAATGGTTGCTTTCCTTTCACAGCTTTCTTCAAAATGGCCACAGAGACTGTTGACGACGACGATGATGATGACGTTATGTATACGCATGCAAGTCATGGTCTAAAACTGACTAGTCCTGTGTGCGCCCTTTACCAGTAGCGATGGCGTTGGCGATGATGATGGTGTGTAGTGGTTGCATTAGTAGCAATATTGTCACACGTATAACATGTACGAATAAAGTAATATGAAATGGTTTAGCATTGCGTCCAGCAATGCATAATTTTATGTACTCTAATTATATGCATATATATAAGCAATGACAATGATGATATAAGACATTATGTAATCTGCTCGCTCCTATAATATCCAAAAATCACAAAACATCTTCATGAATGATTAAACAGAAATAAACTAACCAGTCTTTCGGCTGGAGAGCTTCGGTCAACATCAAATCAAAAGTCAGTCTCAAAACATCATTAAATGCTCTCATTTCCAACATAATTCATATTGCATAAAAGTCACCTTTTTATTGTGACAAGTGGTGGAGATGGCTTGTTTCGACCTTATCAGCTAGCCTTCTCATAGTGATACGCAGTGCTTTTCAACTTTCGTTGTTTAAGTAGGCGAATGCTCTAACATCTCCAAAAATGCAATTTTAAGCCGAAGACTCATTAAAGACTGACCTGTTGACCTCTAAATATGAGCTGTAAGTAAATCAAACAGCCTCAATAACCACAAATATTACACTTTTTCTCTGCGCGTGTTAGTGCTACATCCTCACAACGCACACTCTGCGCTTATATCTCGTTACAAAATAATACGAGCAGTTCAAAACAATCTCTGTATCGCAACCAAAATTTTTGCGACATGCATTTTCCATTGTAACTGACATAATATTTAACAACAATGGTTTCAAACCTAACAATGAAAGTTGTGTTAAACGATATTGTGCAGACGAAGTTATAATTATACCTACAATATCATACATATACATTTCAAAACCGAACAGACAGTCGGCCAATCGCTAAGTAAATGGAGTAGTGACAATTTTCCATCTTATAAGCCGGAAATCTTGGCATTTCACAAAACGCTGATAATCTCTCTCAATTTCAGCAAGTGTTCTCGTGATAAATTGTGAAAAACATACTGTTCATTTGACTATGTTGTTTTCAATTTAGCCCAGAAGTTTAAATTTCTTTCAAAATCCTACAAATTTAGGGATTTCAAAAATGGGCGTGAACAATTATATCACAACCTTGACAATGACATTCAATTCATTTGATCTTTGCATGCGTGTGAAAGTGATACCTACATAATGCCGTTCGTAGGTAACGTGGATTTACAAAACACATGTGTATAAGCACAAATCGTGAGAAAGACAGTCATTAGATAATCCCAACGAACTGGAATGCTGACATAAACTTAAAATTGTAAATTGCAAAAACAGTGCACATGCAGTTTATACTTGACTTTGCGCTTATGTGCTTTCATATTTCTAAAGCAGCACATGTGCATAGTTCATAATATATACAAAACTTGCTGAATCTCCTTACATCAGTGCTGACAACAGTTACAGCAATACTATATTGTCATCACCTATTCATCTCGTTATGACTTTATATAACTCATCAATAACTTTGAGCCCTGTTGCCGATTATGGAGTCAAAACGGTTCTAACCAAGGTCACTTCATTCTTACAACCTGGAACGCCGAATCATCCCATAAAATGCAGTCTAATTCTCGAGCATAAGCCGCTGAAGGTCACAACGGCACCTACTGTTTGCGTGTTTGACTGCCTGGTTCATCAAATCAATAAATGACCATGGGTTACATCTTTCACCGATCACGGAGTCACGGCGATCAACGTTGGATAACGAGCTTCATAACATTTCTCCAACATTATATTGTGTCTTAATATTAATATTGCCTAAATGTATTGTATTGATTTACATAAGTTTAATAATTTTTAACCAAGATGTTACGCAAACATTTATAACAAATAAGCAGCGTCTACTTAAAATGTCACATGAAAATATTTTCCGACCCGATGAAATATAAGAATGTATATCTTCCGGGTATCGATGCCTCCTACACAGGGGAAGTATGAGTTCGGCAATGGTCTAAATCCTAGGTAGCCTAAACAATTCTACAAAATATCATGTTCACAAATAAATACTTTTCTTTATACGGTGTAATCCCTGGGTTCCGTTCGCTCATAACACAATGCAACAAATCAAGCTACTGAGTTCCGCGACTACTCGCGCATGAATTTGAACATTTTCAGCAACACAATATTGCTTTTTTGCGGACCCGATCACAAACTATACAATTTAAACGGGTACCGTCATTATCATAAGGTATAATCCCTTGGTGTCCATACAAACATACGATAAACTAGCTATGGTGTAATACCTAGGTATCCTATATACAAATGTATTCAACACAACACTGATTTGTAACAGTAATTTTTAAAAACTACACAGACGAACATTCCTGTGAGGACACAGGCCTTTCAAGGGTAGGCGTGTCACACGTATAACATGTACGAATAAAGTAATATGAAATGGTTTAGCATTGCGTCCAGCAATGCATAATTTTATGTACTCTAATTATATGCATATATATAAGCAATGACAATGATGATATAAGACATTATGTAATCTGCTCGCTCCTATAATATCCAAAAATCACAAAACATCTTCATGAATGATTAAACAGAAATAAACTAACCAGTCTTTCGGCTGGAGAGCTACGGTCAACATCAAACTAAAAGTCAGTCTCAAAACATCATTAAATAAATGCTCTCATTTCCAACATAATTCATAATTGCATAAAAGTCACCTTTTTATTGTGACAATATACTAAAGGAAATGTTACAGTTAATGGAGTAATGATACGCTTTGGTTGAGTGAATTCAATGCAATAATGATACGGTTAAGATTACCCCTTCTTCGTCTTCTACTCCATCTAGAGGAGAGCAAACATCTGATACACACTCATCGTTTATTATGGCATGATCGAGCAAACTAGGTAGGCCGGTAGTTTCCTACAAACTTTTACTACATTTTCAATGCATCCGTTGTTGTCGTTGGCAGGCTGGCAGGCAGATTGTTAACCTATTGTCGTCGTTACTTACGTTAGGTATGTAGCATGTAAAAGACCGTTATGTGGTGTGGTGGTGAAAAGGGGAACAAGTAATGGCACGGTCGTCGTCGTAAGTATTAGGGTTAGAAATATTATGGAAAAGAGAGTAAAGTTTCCCGCTTCCTGTGTATTTATCATTATTGGGTTGCTGGCACACAAATTTTGTTGTTTGAAGTTTGTTACTGCTCGGTGTGTTCCATCATCATCATTATTATTGTTATTATTACCACCAAAAAATATATGACTTGTTCACATGTGACATTTTCCCTTTGTTTTCATTAAAACACAAAAAAATATTGTGCCGGTAGCTTTTGAGCTCTGGCATAATAACCCACGAATTTAGGACAATATTAATGAATTTGTTGTTTTGCTTTTCCTATAATTCCACGGGCTCTTGAACTTTTGTAAATTTTGGCAGAAAGTCAGAAGAGTCGATTATGTACATGAACGAAAACTTCATGTACTATGTGCATGTATGTCGTATTTTATTATGACTATGACTGTTTTCCCACAAGGAGAAATAATAACCGCGTAATAATTATTGCAGACAAGCGGAAAGTCATTATTACACGCTGAGCGAAATATATTGTTTTCTCTTTCTTCTCCTATCTAAATCTGAATGTGGTGGCATGTACAACAGTGAACTTTTCGTGAATTGTGCTACTCAAATATTTCTTGACATGACTGACCAATACCAAAAAACCCACAAAGTGGTTGCAATTACAACTTACCAGTGTACATACATCCTTGTAATAATGCACAACAAATAATAGTGTGGTCATTGGAAATAAAAATCGATTTGACTACTCACCTTGTGTCGCCCAGCATTACTTTCACCATTTAGGTAATTAAAACCTGTCGTACCCACCATGCTGTGTTTATTGTTTGCGTTCGATGGAAAAAATCATGTTTGTTATACAAAGGTACTAGCATAGTACATGTCTAACTGTCAGAAAACTGTTTATAAGGGTTACACAAGTTTATAACTTTATATTTTATTACATGACGTGAAGTTGAGCAATCCGAACAGAACCATAAATAGATAAATGTTGACAGTAATGAAAAGGAATAGCTGCCTATATTGAAAGCATTGGGTATGGATTCATGAATAATTGAAAACAAAAGGCTTCTTCACTGTTCTTATTTATTACACAAGATACATAACAGAGAATGACGTGAATTTGTACATAATTATGCGTGATCACGAAGCGTGTGGGAAGATTGCTATATTCCTTAAAACTAATCCTATTAATAGAATTTACAGTAATTACTATATGTTCCTAAAATAGATCAGTGGAAAAGTTCCAGAATCCGTGTTATATTATATACTGTTAGAAATATGTACATAAGCAGAAAGTTTGTTATTTTTAGACAGAATATTATTATTGTTATTATTTGCTGTATAATGAGTGGTTTCCTGATTGGATTTTACTTGGCCGACATGATGTTATTATAGGACACGCACAAAACTAGATACAAGGGAAAAGCAATAGCCCCTTCATAGTTTCCTCATCTTCCACGTCAGACGACACGAGAAAAAGACACACTCAATTTATTCAAAATAATTACAACAAATTACCGACAAGAGAGGTATTTCCCAGCGAGTCAATTAATTTGGCGATTTCATGTAATCGACTTTTAAACGGCTGTCCTTGTAACTTGGCGTCGTTGTAAAGGTAATGGAAAATGGATATGGACATGGAAGAAGAAGCACGACAGTGTCGTCTAAAAGACGACATTTTTAATAATAAAAGGAATAATCAAGCCGACTTTAATAAACTACACAGATATATGCTTACTTAAAAGAATGTACGAAACTATCTTCCCTAGATTTCTCAAAATGGAAAGTATTTCTAACACTCTCCAGGAGTACCGCGCCCTCCCTTTTCGCATGACACTTTCTTTCACAACACAAAAATCTCGTGAGTGGGCGAAAGTACACAAAGCAGAAAGGATGACGGCGACGGTGTTCACAAAAGAAATGGGAAACGAGAGGAAGAGGGAGAAAGAGAGAGTGAATGACTACTGGAGAGTAGAAGTGCTAAGAAGAGAGAGAGAGAGGATACAAGACAGGGAGTCTCATAATTGACACGAGAGTTCATTAATTAACGGAGACGTTGTTGAGATGACTGCGTGAGAGCAACAGTAGTAACGAGAAGTAGAAACAACGACAGAAATAAAGTGAGAGCGACAGAAAGAGAGCGTGGAAACGGAGGGAAGTGGAAGGAGAAGGGAAACGTAAGCATTTTTTTCTGCTGCTGTTGCTCCTTCTTCGATCCTGTTGAGAGGTTGAGACTTGATGAAAGAAACTAGATTATGCACTCCAAAAACGGTATTACACACACTCTGCTCGACAACACTGTTACACATTACTACTGTAGTGTAGTGGTAGTGTTAATACAAAATACACATTAAAAAGTGAGAGGGACAGGAATAGGAGTATTATTATTATTCGTATTAGCCTTTCTCATTCTCGTGTCATGTTCATTCCCTTCTTCTTCTTCTACTTTAAAAGTTCTTGAAAAGTTTTTTTTCTTCCTCTACAAGAGTTCCTGTTTCCTTTCTCTTCACTTATATCTTCGAACTGACTTGTTCTCTCGTTCTTTCTCTGTCCGTCTTTTACCCCTCACTATCTTGTCTGTTAACGTATATGTTATGTGAATATATAAGCAGTACGAATGCAATTCTCATTTCCTTAGCCAAAACAACTTTTATTTCAACTATTTACATACTTGTAAATGTACGCATATAACAGACTTCATTATGAACATTAGTTCATATTGCAAATGAGGGAGGCCTACTGAGCTTTTCAAAAGTTTTTAATTTTCTGCTGGTGGTGGTAGTTGTACTGTAGTACTGACACTGACACCACGTTGACTTGTGAGTAGCAAGCTGGACTACCAACCAGACATTTTTCCCTTTTCCCATCACAGCGTATTTCCTTTTGCGCTAAATAACGCAGCTAGAAATTATCATCAAGTTCAAGGGTGGTATACCGTCTTGCTGGGAACTTCTTCTTCTTCTGGGATACTACGTGCATAGTTTTCTCTTTATCATAAAGTTAGATGAGATGAACATGAACTACTATTAGTACTACCATTCCAATATCGTATTCATTACATTCTGACTCATACTATTTATCTTTGAGATTTCATGGCGAGAAATCTTTTCGTTGTTTCGGTAGATTGTGGAAGGGGCAATGTACTCGCCCTTGTTCCTTACTTGAGTATAGTTACTGCGTAGTAGTCATTTTTTCTCATCATCTTATTACTGTCATCATCATCAACGTTTACAGCGAAAGGAACAATATTACCGTATGGAAATGAAAACATCTTTCTTGTTACACTACAACTATTACTTTCATTCATTTTATTATAAAGGTTTCGCCATTCATATAACCATTTGTACATACACTGTCATTTAGCATGTTCTTCTATCGAACCCAAGTGAAAGGCGTAATGTCAAAACGATGTCTGCTGCCATGTACTTATATTATGTATAATAATAAAGTGTCTCTTTCTCCGCTTTTTCTCTTATGTTATTATGAGTACGGTGGTGATGTTGATGATGATTGTGATGACTAGACACAGTGGAGACTGCATGGAGACGAGCAGACTTAATACGTAAGTGCTTCTGGCACAAAAATCGCATATAAAGCTCGTCGTCGTGTGCTTAACAGCTTTCCTTTTTGCTGCAGCCTCCTCATCTTCCTTTCTCTTTCAGAGGTGTTGGATTCGACTGTGTGGAATCGCTAAAGCTATTATTATTTATTTTTCACGATGACGATAGGCATCGACCTGCGTATTTGTATGAGGTTAAGTGTATGCGTACACTGTTTTTTCCTTTTTCTCCTTTCTCATTTTCATTATAATCCAAACTCTACTACTTCTACGACCATTTATAATGTGCTTCTTAACGTTCTTTCCTATTTTTCTTTATTCTTCCGCCCCACGCACGCATCGAACGTATGCCATCATGATCATCATCATCATCGGCGTTGTCGTCAGCATCACCATCATTTCACCAAGAAGAAGTCAAGGCAATGCTGCTATTAAGTCGAGTAGATTTTTCCTTTTTACCCCCTGTCTTCTCTCGCCCTCTTCTTCCTTACGAGATTATTTTTCCTTTCTTCTTGGGCGATATATTTTTGACTTTGGCTTTCTTCCTTCCTTCCTCTTATCCTGCTCTGTGATCAATGTCACGTTTTCGAGTAAAGTTAAAAGACCAATTTGTCTGGGAGCAAGCAAAGTCATTGCGAATGCAATTGGAGAGGAGAGCAAAACCAGAGAAAGATGTAATTTTTGTTTTTCCTACTTTATTCTCTCTATGTATATACGTGTGTGTGTGAGTGCGATATGCTGTCGCACATATAAAAATGGTTCCGCTTGGATATTGAGTAAGTGTCCTGTGTGTGTGTTTGCACGAGACAATCAAAGCATGAAAGCAGAGCTGAAAAAGAAAAGAAATGAGAAAAATAAAGAAAGTCTTTCGCTCACACGCCCTCCTCTTTTTCCCTCCAATTTTTATGTTCAACTCTGAAAAATACAGCACTAATATTATACCTAGTGGGTAAGGCACATAGCCATATAAAATCGGAAACGAAACCAAAAAAAGAGGAAATAAAAGAATCGAAGAATGGTTTTGGAAGTGGAAGAAAGAGTTTTCCTCCGATTTATGACAAGGTCTCACGTGCCAGAGCTGTAGTTCGACACTCAGATATACACACACAACAATAATAACGTACATCTTAAATGGCGATGAAAACTCTGCAGAATAGCCCGCGTACATTGGGGGTATAATATAAAACACTATTTCCTCAGCAGAATCCTCGTGTCACATTCAGAACGTCCACTGAGATTTGAAAGGAATCATTGTAGTAAATTTTTGTGCAATTATCCTGATGGCTTTGATATCTTTTTTTCCACTGATTCTTCTCTGGTCCAGTGAAGTGATGTGTCCTTCACAGTAATCCACTAAACTTCAGCAGAGTGTAAATGTAATGGATACAAAATGCTTCTACTACACCACTTCAGTAAAAAGCTGTACAACAACTGCTGTAGATATATATTACGTAACGAGGAAAAAGTAGGGAAAGTTTTAGAAAGTGGGAGTGGGAGAGATAGATGCAGAAGGAAAACTTTTTTTTCTAGACAATAGAGTGCTGCTTTCACTTTCATCGAATGCGGTGTATGTGTTTCGTAGTAAGTAGTAAAGTAAGATATGTATGACAAGTATATAAACATATTTATTATCATGTGCCGACCTATAATAATTTAGGTGGGGGTACTCACGTCACACTATATATATGTATGTCTAGCATTGATTGCATTATTTTTTTCTTTCTGTTCTATTCTCACCACTACCGATTTACTTCACCTCTCTCTGTAATGTCAGTCTGTTTACGAAAAAAGTAGAAATCTGCACGTTTCACCAAAATTAGATTATCAATCGAAATTGTGTTCTTCTTTCTTAGCTTGCGCAAAAAAAACTATAGGGAAACAATGAAGGAAAGGAAAGAGGAGATAACTAAAAGCGGAGAACAGTTTGCGATACGCCTCATTCCATTTTTTGCAAGAAACAAAGAAAAAATCGTAATGCAATATTATCCAATCCAAGCAATTTCGTATTTGCCCTTCAAATCTTATGTTATCGTCTTCTCTCTCTTTATTTTCTACTTTTTGGGTACTTTTGTCGATAATTTTCTGACCCGTGAAAGTGGTTGCTTTAGAAAGTAAGAAGTAGATTGTAGCAAAGACGTGTAGCTCTCTCTCACACAAACACGGAATAACACATGGGAAAAATAATACTGATGAAGAAAAATTTATCGTTATGAAATTGATGTGTGAAGTGTAAGGGTTGCACGATAGAGATAGGTTAGAGAATAATGGTGTATTTGATTGGATTCGGGCGAGGAATTCTTGGATAAAAAGAAGTGTTGCTACACTGCGAATGTACTATTTGTTGGCTTTTGGCTTATGGCTAGGCAAGTACGGTACAAAAGAACGATCTATTATAACTATTCATTATTTCTTGAAATTGATATAACTTTCCCACAACCAACAAACCGGTACATGGTTTTACTTACCTCTGCTCTGCACTGGATTAAATGCAGAGTAACTTGAATTATTATTAACAAGTTTTAGCAAGCAACCAACCATCACCACCATCCCATCTCCGGTTCACTTTCGATAATCCCTCTGATGATCATGATGATATGATGTAGCCTATTTTATGATTGATTATGTAGTTTAGGAGTACCAGAAGCAGTAAAGTAAAATCTGGGTCGGAGGTTGTAGTCGAGTCGAGAGATGAGGATACACAAAAAATGTTTCTCTGAAGTGGTCCTGACATCCCTTTGTACTTTTGGGAATGTGAATTAAACCTTTTGTGAATAAAATCCTTTGTCTGCCAGAGAAAGTTGAGTTGCACAAGTGAATGAGAGGGAGAGAGAGAGTGAAATAAGCAATAATATGACATTTGAGTACAAAGACATAAATTTACTCACATTCACACTCTCATATGCACACAATCGCTCCGGGCTTCTCGCATGGAATACAAAAAACAGAGAGCAACGACTATACAGCTACCTACTCCTTTATTCATCTAAATTTATGCATTTTGTACATTAAGCGCACGTGTGTCTTGGCTCTGCATTGTGAATATGTACTCGAACTTCACTTTGTTCCTTTTCCCTATTTTTTCTAAAACTTTCCTTTAAAAACATCTGGTCCAGCAGCTCGGCGAAAACAATTGTGCACACTGACTATGTGCCTTCATCAGACTGTAACCAGAAGAAAAAGCAGAGAGATGGTAAACTAGATTCATAATCGTTTTTCTCTTCTGTAGACAGCCGTTTATATGTAATAATTGCTACTTTGAAGGAAATAACAGGCACAAGGCCGTATGCATAATAAACTGCATAAAAAGCTTTGTAATAAAAAGTACACACGGTGATTGCATTATTTCCTGTTTGATGTAGCAGCCGGAGTAGTAGCAGTGGTGGTAGGAAATCACTCGCTCTTTTTAACACTTCCATCTCTATAAATAATAGTGTGTATGTGAGTCGTACGAAAGACATAAATAATAAAAAGAATAATAAAAAGGTTACATTCAACATAATATGCGATACAGGGAACAACATTCTGTAGATAAAAAACTTGTGAAAGTAGCACACACACATACAAAAAGTTTAAGTGAAAGTGCATAATGTATTAAGGTTAACAATGCATAAATGCAAGATAGCTACCCATCATACATGAAATATGAAGAAATATGAATTCATCTTTTGCTTATACTTTTTATTTCGTATAGTGCAATAGTGCAAAAAATAAGTACACATTTAAGTAGGCATTTACTTTTTTACGACTAAAGACAAGACGACAAGCATTTTGTATGTATTTTTATGTTGCTTTTCATATCATCGGTCGGCGTACAAGGTTTTTAGCGGTTTTGATGGGAAGCATAATAAAAAGCGGGAGATGAGATGAGGACGGAGAAAACATGATGTAAGTAGCAGGAAGTGTATGGATAGAGAGCATACACACACAAGAACAAGTCTTGTATAAGCCATACGTAAATGAAAATGTTGAATATACTTTATAGATGAATGGAATGACAGGCGGATATTTTAAGCAGGCATGTGCGACATAAAAAGAGGATGATGTAGAGAAGAAGAGAGTCCACTCACTCAGCTAGATCACTACTTATACTACTGCCGTTGCTGTTTGCTGCACCGCATGGTTCCATCCGTCAAACGGTTTCTAAGTAGGTTCACATTTAAACAACATGCAGAGATCCTGTTCAGCGGAGGAAGAAAACTAGCTGTGTGTGTTCTGTGTTGCATAAAACAGTTTTTGGAAAGAGACGTAGTTTTTTTCTCTGTCTCTCTCTCTCTCTGTATGTGTGTGTCGATACTTCGTGTGGATGAATGTTGGTTGGTGACATCGTAAATCCATTCAATAAACCTTTAGAGTCGTAATAATCTTGTGATGCTGCTGGTTTTGTGGTGGCCTTCTTTTCGTTTTTCTGTTGCTAGAAGGAAAGCAGACGACAACTAGAGCAACTTCAGTAACCCGTCATAGTTCACTTTAATAGCAACAAAAACAGAATGAATGCGATGTATTTCCTCTTCTGGTTTTTCATGGCTTCTGTTTCTCATTTCGTCAGTTCGGGGAGAAGGTATTGTTGGAAGACGAGTTTAGTGAAGGGATGCTATCAGAGCACGTTATGCAGTGAAGGGAAAGAAGGCGCACAAAAGATGAAATGAGGATTCTTCTCATCACTCCTCCGGAAGTATGTCGCGTAACAGCCACACTGCCTTCATTTTATGTTCAAATTATTTTGTGTACCACCGCCACCTCTCCACATTTCAAGAGTATATTACTTGCACAAGCGTATAATATCAAACACATAAAAGCAGGCATAATATTATGTAATATGTAAATGCGCGCTTAAAAGTGCACGCGTTAGTCTATATAGTCCGCTTGTATTTAAGTACCATTTATCTTTTGACAGACAGCAGAACAAGACGTTTTTCCATTTTGTAAAAAAATTCAACAAAAGTAATAGCGGGAGAAACGGTATAAAACTGTAATAAAAGTTCCTACTTTCACCTTTTTTACTTATCTGCTTGAATCTAAAAGAATGTACCTGAGTACATGTTTTATAGTACCTACCAAGTCTACACATGTCCATTTAAATGTACATTACATGAAATAATGGCTTAAGAAGAAGGTTTTTTATTCCTTCTACCACTACTTCTACATACATCAAAGAATATCATAGAAGGCATCAGAAAAATTATACCATCAGAATTCTTCAGGACTCGTAAACCATTTTCAACAGTTTACTCTATTCTCTTTTATTAAGAAATCCAAGATTGAGATCTTTATTTCCTTTGATGATAGATGAACTAAGGGAAAATACTATAAATTTTGCCGTGTATAGAACCTCATCATCGTCAAACCAAACCACTGAATACATACCGGCAAAGTAGCCCGTACATTTTTGACAAGTTTTAAAAAACGTCGCACTTAAAAAGAAATATGGCTATACGGGAAGTATCACTGGAGATGCCCACGTGCAGAAGGTAAATAATTTAGAAGAGTGAACTGAAAAACTTCTCAAGAACAAGGTTTCTTCTACCGAGACCATTTCTCTTTTTAAACCAAAACGAAGGCCACCAGTACCTCGCTTCCTACAATAAGTGTAAAACCTTGATGGAATCAAACAGATCGCACATAGCGTTTTTGTGGATAGATTGACAAGTTTATAAGAAGTTTGAAACCGGGAAAATATCTTGTGTACAGAAAGTTTTCCGGTGATGGTTTTCTTTCAGTTTGAACTACTGATGCAACTTCTGTACAACAAACAAAACAATAATAGATTCGCTTCAAAAGAGCAAGAGGTCAGTTAAGCATTCTTTTCTTGAAATACTTCTTCCATAAACTAACAAGTAGAGCGTGTCATCATTTTTATACCTATTTAAATATTGCCACTATAAATGCATGAACATCAAAGATGCTGATCCCTTCAAATAGTAAGTTCATCGAATCAACAAAGTAAAACATTTAAATTGTGCACGACCGACGCTACCCTGCAGTACTGCATATATGGAACGTTAGTTAAATTCATAAAAATAAATGACATTTTGAAAAGTTTTACCTTGAAAAATACTAAACTCTTAAAAGAGCAAAATATTTATTTTGACAAGATAAGCATGCTAGCAGTAGAAACATTTTCTTATTTATTTTCATCTATTTATTTTTATATTCATGGAAGAAAAGGTATAAACACTTCCGTAAACGCTACAATAAATACTATGCTAAACAGATCTACAGATACATACAACCCTCTCACTATGCAAAAAATATCTATCCATCCAGAGTGGTAAACATATTTAAACCCCAGAACCAATCTCACTGCCAAAATAGGGAGAGGAAAAAAAGTATTTCAAGTTTATTTTCATTTTAAATCCAACTTTCTCTCTCCTTACGTAAAAGAATATGTAAGTACCTTTTCCTTGAGAAAAACCCAGATCCACACGAACAGAGAAGGGAAAAGTTTTTGTTCATACGCGCCAACACTGTCGACCACGATTTTTTAACGTAAAATCATACAATAATTTTTACATTTAAGTGGTACTATAGACGACTCCACCGCGTAAAAGGACATAAAAGACGGACGAATACATTTACTAGTCTGCAAACACAGACTCATGACATAACGGAAATAATATGTAAAGAATCCATAAAACATTTTCAGATTGCCTGTGCAGAAGCATATTTTTGGCATGATGATGATGATTGTGCACTTCTGCACACACAAGACCCCATCTGCCCTTACTTTTTCTCTTTCCTTTCAACTCTTCTAAAATAATATGCTGTATGAAAGAAATCCAGCTTCTTTTTTCTTCTAAACTCTTCACCCACTATATGTAACGGCTAGACTACTACTACTACTCTATAACTTCATTGCCTTTTTTACCTTTGTTCAGAGAGGGAGAGAGTTTGTGGAGAATAAGTGATGCTGCTGCTGCTGCATAATACACAAAAGTGATATTTTACGATTTTTGCATACGTATACCATACACCCCGACAGATATATGCAGGTACAGATTCCCGGCAAATCGAACGAATTCAGTAAGAAAAAATATTCACATGAATATAATATCTGAAAGTATGGGGTAAAAAACTTAGTGTGTATGAGAGAGAAAGGGAGAGCCTTCCAGACATGCCACTTCTTCTTACTCACCATCCAAATCAGAAGAAGAACCCAAATCATAAAAACTGCTGCGGGAAACGAAGAAACAGATATGATAGGTAGGTTGGTAGTATAGATACTTGTAAGGAATGGAGCTCTGTAGTAGTCATTTGAAAAATATCGCAAAATATAGTTTAGTTTTTCTGCATCATCATCATCTGCTTCGCCGTATACAAAGGTATGTAGATAGGTAATACTATCTAAAGCACCAGAACTACATGCACCTTACATCACCACCACCGGAGGTGGCAGCATACCTTCAGCACCACTAGTAATATGTGCGGTGTATAATATCCTCATGACAGTTATCAATACTTTTTTCAGGAGGAAAATAGGAAAAAGGGGGATTGGAAAAGGAAGACGAGTAGGTATAGTAAGAAAAATTTCCTCAATATATATTGTAAGCAATAATATATGACGCATAAAATGTCCAACAGTCCCCCTAAGAATAAATTTCAACTTTTTCTCTTTCGCTCTTTTCCCTTGCAAAATACAATTTTGAAATGTTACCTCTCGATTATCTACGACTACGGGCTATATATAAGGAGAGGAGTGGGTGTACTACGGAAATTGTATGTACCGTAAAGGTTAGAACATCAGCAGGAGCCGAAGGCTGAAAAATATAAATGTATTCATTCATTCAAATCCACCAAACCAGAAGAAAAAGGTGTGCAGGAAAAAATACTCGCTAGTTTAGCAGTGTGTGTAGTCCAAACTCAAGTGTACTTGAGATTTCCAGCTAGACAGAGAAAATCCAAAGTGTTGATGATAGTGTGGTAGTAGCATTAGCAGTGGTAGTTTTAGTTTTGGAAGGGGTGTTACGGGAAATAAATATACTTCAACTCTGTGGATGGGGAAGAAAAGAGGAAACGGAAAAGGGGTAAAATTCTGGCGATGTGAATATACGCTTGTTTTGTTGGAAAATACATCAGTTTCTTTCAAACAAGACTACTGAGGAGTATTTTTATCCGGCACGCGGGCGGGCATGTGTACATGGCAGTACAGAGTCAGTTTCAATGATTTCGTACTGAAAGTTTTTTTTTCAGTGACCCTTTTTGTTGTCGCTGATATGAAATGGCACAAAATAAAATTCACAGCAAATATAAAAAGCCAACATCGTAAAAAATCTTTTAAAATGATAGCACACACAAGGACAATAACAGTGGACAAAAACGGGAGCATGTATATGTATACTACTACAATGGTGCATTGTTGTAAATATCTAATTGCACATCTCCAGTATTTCTCTGTTGGGGATGCGGAAACAGGAAAAGGCAAATGTGCAGTGGCAAAAAATATGGTAAATATTTCCAGAACAAGGTAGAAATGGAAAAGAAGTACGGATGTGCAACTGGAAAATCGTCACATAAATCTAGAACCAACGATATTTTTTCTACAACTTTATGAATTACCGCGTACCATTATGCGGAAGAAGGTAATAAAAAGGTTCGCGGAGATACAGTGCCTTATCTTATCTTGAAACCTATATATTTTTTTACTTGAACAAAGTTTGGTAGAAAAGTTTTTAGTAGCAGGGTAGAAATAAATGCTTTTTGGAATTCCAGTTTCCGTTATCTCGACCGGTTCTTTACGAATCAATTCTTTGTGTGTATCCTGACTTTATTTCTTGTCCGTTTTTAAGACGTATATTTTTTATTTGATTGGTAATATATGAAACCATGTTTAGAAAAATTAGACTCTGTCCGACATGATTAATCCAATACACAACCAGATTCCTGTTTGATCTTTTTGTTTATATAGCAAAATTGTGATTGCAGTATCCATTCATTGTAGATTGTGGATACTCCCACTAGCTCATATAAAAGGTCATAAGGTGAATCTGACAAATTGTGAGCTTAATCACATCACCCATTAAAACGATAAACTCTATTTGTGTAGCAGATATACTACACGATTCATTTAACATTGGCCTTACTTACATCAACAACACGTGCCCTGACTTTTTTCTTTTGACTGTATCAGCCTTCAGCTGTACCACCACCACCAAAAACCAACTACAAAGCTCACGACAAGTTACAAGTTCAATCTACCTTTTTCAAACAACCCTCTCTCTCTCTCACTCTTTCCTTTTCCTCTCTCTCTACTTTTACTCGACTGGAGGAATGTCTTATGGCTTTGCTGATCTGCAAAGAGTATTTTCAGTTGGGATGATAAAAGTTGCAAGAAGCTTAATGTCAAAATAAGGAGGCAGCATTTCCGATTTTATTTTTGTTCCTTGGTGTGCTGTTATATTTACAGAGACGGAGAAAGAAAGAAAGGAATCAGGAGAAAAAGACATTTTTACTTTGATTTTCTTCTCTCCCTCGTGTGTTTGATGCTATTTGTGCTGCAAGAAGAGCCGAAATATCCCAAGTATACGAAACACGAAGAGTGAGAGAGAGAGAGAGAGAGGAAAAGAGAGATTGTTGGAAGTATTGGTAATACTGTACTGTATACTAAACGAAGTAGTGCGCAAAATTACATATTATTTCTTAACTTTGCTGTCTATATGTTCTCAGTACATATGTATATAAAATGTACAGTTCAAGTTTATATATAGAAACCGTTGAACGCAACTGTTACAACTTCAGAGCAAGCAAATTCTCTTCGTATTTTTTTTCTTCGTCTCGTTACTTCAAGGCAGTCAGTCAGTCACTCACTCCAGATCTTTGATTTTCTCTTAAGCCAAAGTTGATTGCCCCATTTCTTCTATATTCTCTCTGTACTTCTCTGGTTACATAGGAAGAAAACCGACTTTCTGATGTGTACTAAATGTCTCTTACCCATTTTCTGTTTGCAGTACTATCACTTTTTTGTCTTATTTGATCGTCTTTGTGTAAGAGTGAAATTGCCGCTACAGTTTTCTCGAGTCCTCGTCGTGTGGTACTTTCTCTTTGTGTTTGTCCAGGCTTCTTCCTTTGTACATGGTGTATGGTGTACATCTACTCAACCTCCTTGCGTATTATACATACATATCGGTTTTGCAATAGTGCGTACGTACGCTCATGGACGCATGAAAAGGGACTGGATGAATTCCATATTATTGCAAAGACTACATGAAAAGAAGTGAGCGGGCCCAAGACGAAGGAAGAAAAGTGTCAGCAATGCTTGTGCTTGATACTTTCTGACGAGTTTCTTTTCTCTCTTTTTATTCTTGTAGAGTGAAAGTGGAGAAAGTAGTTATTACTTTACAGCTTTCTCATCTTTTTCTCTCTACACCACTAACACTGCCACCATGTTTATCTACAATTTCCTCCAATGTGTGTATATGTTCCCAGCAAAACGTCCCTGTTATGACTTTCGAATGGTTTGATGCGTTCGATTTATCCTTGTGGGTATAAAAACCACTCTTTACAGCTGCTTACTCTGTACACGTACACTCACCCACATACACAAGAACAACACAAGAAAATCTAGTCATTCCGTACATATTTTCGGAAGATATTTTTTTTCTTATTGAAGAATAATGGTGTAGCGTGTTAAGAAGTCTGACTATATGGAGTTCGAGATGAGATAACGAGAGCGGACGCGCAGTAAGTAGGTAGTAGTGTATATCGAACAATTTTTTTCAGAGTTTATACATTACAGTTATATGGATCTATTTGCTCTGCTTTAGTTGTGTATATCTCTCTCCATTTATTTTCCAAAAACGATGCAGAAAATTGTAGACTTGTATAATATTCTATTTGAGTTTCTACTTTTTTATCCATGGCCAAGTATAATAATGGTACATATCAGTCAGGCAAAGTCATTCGGGGAATCGAAATCGACTTACTTTCTCTTTCTTCTCTCTCTCTCCCTCCCACCCGCGCACTGTCTTTCTTTTTTACACAGACATGGATGGATTTATTCTCTATTCCTTTTTTCTGTATCTTTATGAGCATACACATGGTTATTTCTCTTTTTTCTGAGCCTTTGATTTCCCTTTCACGATCATCCATCAAACGATCCAAGATTTCATATTAAACCGGATAACGCCGGGAGTATAGAACACAGCAGCGGTATAAAGTGAGCGTAGTTGGAAGAGAATAAAAAATGTAAGCCACGTGAAATGAATAGGGAGAGATTTATTCTGATCTGATGATGCTTTTTTGGAGGTATAGAATCAGGATTCACGTTTCCCTTTATTTGTCGTTGTACATATTTATCATTTTTGCATATTCCTTTCTTGTGTACATCAAATTCAATGGTTGATCTGTTGGTTCTCATTATGCAGAAAAGGATTTTTTTATGAAACTCATTCCTGCTTTCAGTGGGAGAAACATCTATCTTTTCTCTTTGTTGTCGCTTACACTGATTATCTGACGCTTTTGCTCCGAGAAGGAAAAGAGATAGAGATTGGGATTGGTTTTCGTGCCTGCTTATATATTCCCTTTTCTCTTTTTGTTGTCGTCACATTGACTGAATCAACGAAAATAGAAGAAGAAACCATTTATTATAATAATATTTGCTATTTATGGCGACATTAGTTCTTTTCTCTACAGTCGGACTACCATAAATACCATATCGCTAAAAATATTATTCCCCCGCTTTTTCTTCTCAAAAACAAACCTCATTTTTGACAATCCACCGAAAGAAATCTTTTATTCTTTTCTCGGAAAAATGATCCAACTTCAATCTCCCTAAAAACCGCTCGCACATCACAAATCAGCAAATTAGAAAGTTGGCAAAAATGTTCACTTAAGGGCAGATCCGCGACAGCTAGAGTAAGAATAGCATTTTCGCTGACAGGAAATCGCGTACGAAAAAAATACAAATTACGCTGCTGTCGAAGATCAGCGAGACATTGAAAATTCCAAGAGTTTCTTTCTTAAAGATATTACTACATTTTACGTGCCATTAGGCGTGCTATATAATTTTCATTGGGCCAGTTAGTACGGACTTTTTCCTGATCATAAAATGGAAGTAGGGGAGTATAAAAGATTTATGAAAATATTTTAACAGCTTTCACTTTTATCCTTGCGTTTCTTGCTTGCACAAACATATTTTGTTTGAAGGTTACTTCCAAGAAGCCGAGAATGAAAGCAAGTCGGAGTAAAGGCAAACTAGAGTAAAAAGATGATGACGATGACGACAGCAAACAAGAAAAATTGTCGTAATCTATGATTTTCTCCTCATTTCCATCCTCAGTCAATGTAGAAAAGGGAGTATAACGAGCAAGTAGTAGTCGCAGTATATAGGGCTTTTTAACAATCACCCTTCATTACAAAGAAAGTGTGCTGTTGTTCGCATCTCCTCGAGTTGGTGACATGCATCATCATCGTCATCGTGCAAGGAGCAGCAGGAGGTGCAGACAAACTCGGTTGCATGCAATCGACTACATTGAGGTGCTGCTGCGCTGCACGTACATCATTCATCCGACTCATCTAGATGAAAAGTTCCATGTTATCATTATATGTCAATAATAATAATATATTTACGATGTGCATATACGAGAGTTTTATTGACATCTTTTCTCCAGGAAAGAAAAAGCAATATTCCATATGCTACTTCCTCTCACCATCACCATCATCCCCGTCGCTCACTTTAGTAATGCCTTGCACAATATTTCCATGCTGTTAAGCCCCTTGCGCGCTACTCCTACGACTTTCTGACTCTTGCACCAACAAAGTTCTATTACAACTTGACTTGCCTTGTTCTACCAAACTATTTATATCCGGAGACAAATTGTTCTCGGCAGAGAAGAGGAAGAGGATCGAACAACTTTACTTGGTGTAATGATGGGAAGCACATATGCATGGCACGTTCGCCGTATATCATGGGTTATAATATTTTGGCTCGTTTTTGTATGTTTATAACAAGTAGTTGAAGGATTCCATGCAATCTTTGTCTCTCTCTCTCTCTGAACAAGATTGGGATATTGATGGTACAGTGTGCAACATAAGTGCAATAATGACAGCAGTTGACTTGTCATCGTCACGCTGTGTGTGTGCGTCTCAACGCGGGTTCGTATACTAATATCCTTCTTCTTTTACACATTTCTCTTTGGATCTTGTCAAAAAAGTATTTTTTATCGGGACTGTCATCAAAACTTGACTGTGTAGAAGGTTGCCTGCCATAAACACACTCTGGTATTATTATTATTCTTTCTCCTCGCACACACTCCCACTCTCAAATATCTATTGTATTACGAGAAAAGAGACTTAAGCTTTGGCATCTTGATGAAAATGACATTATTCGTACGCACACACGCAACCAGGATGCCTACAGCACGAACATGAAACAACACTTGAAATACTTTTTTCTAGTGAAAAGCGAAATCCACACGAATAGAAGGGTTTTTGCAGCAGCATAACGCAACACATGAGCTGAGCTGACTACCAAGTTAAGTAGGAGAGAAGATGAAGGTCTGTTTATGACGATGACATTAATGCATTCACAAGATTACTATAAAACTCTAGTGCATAAAGCTTACGCGGGCATGAAAGGTGTGGATTTATTAAAAATCCAGCATTTAGTCTAACTTACGCATTATATACAATGCCTACCATTCGGTGTTGTTGTTGTAAGTGACAGATCCTCTCAGGGCTCTTTGTGTAGAGAAAAAAGTTTGGTTTGGTATTTCAATTTTATCCAGTGGTAAAACTACAATATTGATTTAGAAGAAAAATCTTCTGGTTTCCCTTCGACTACCTACGAAACTCTTCTACACACAATTTCCTTTTCCCTTACGCATGCATATTGTGTAATGACAAGAATGACAGCGTACTTTTGTAAACTTGCAGACTTGAATTATTTTGTGGTGGGGTAGTGGGTGGTGATGATGATGACGATGGTGGCTCACACCGTATAATTCTGCTTGGTGCACATGAGTAGTAAGGAAAAGTAGAGATGAGTGTGGTATATATGTATAGTACTGTTCGACGTTCCGTTGACATGTTTTAAATGATATTAGCTGGAAGGATTTATTGATTCTATGGTGCTTTTTATTTCCCTTTTTTACATCCTCCTTCGTCGTCGTCTTCCTGAATTCCATTTAATAAACTACAGCATGGCTTTTCCCTTGGGTGACTTTTTTCTTTAGCCTTCCCACTTTTTCTACATGTAAATCTGTAATAATAACCATACGTCATGTATTTTATGTAACCTGATATTATATGCTGTTTATCCAAAAAGGAATAAGCGTATCTAAGGTTGGTAGTTGAGTTGATTGTAGTGTGTGCAACACAGGAAAGAGAAAGTGCGAGAGGAAAATGCAATACGGTTTAACATGTGATCATATACTTACCAGATTACTTTTACTTTTAAGGGGCTTGGGTTACTACACCGTGGAGTTTCTTCTTCCAGAAACTTTAATTTTTTCTCACAAGTTTACTGCTATCTATATATATATATTATGTGAATCATTATTCGCACCGTTCTTTCCTATGAACGTTGATTTTTTATTCTTGTTTAAGACATAATTATATAACTAGTTAGATGAAAAAAATGTTGAGTTAATGCAACAAATTTGTTTTGTCAAAGTTATCTGGTTATCAGTTCGTAATATTTGGTGGATTGTATAATTTCGAATATGATTGAATTACACTAAATATTGATATTAATAGTATTGATTGGCATACTAACAATCAGAATTTTCGAGAAGTTATTGGTGACCTTCTAAATTCTTTTAAGATCTGAAATTTAGTACAATGCCTTACAAAACTCGCATAGCAGTGTTTCCTATTCATTCAAACGGCATCGTTCGTCTAACGGGCACTCTACTAGTTAGAGTATATATTATGTTTCAACTATTTTACACCGTGCTGGAGAGGGTCGGGTGGCGTGGGGAAAAAATTCAGTCAAGGGAATGTGATTTATGTCAGAAAAAAGTCATAACAATATTCTCATGTACATTGTAAATGTACATAAGATACCCAATAAATCATTCCGTGGTAGTGGTTTCTGATATTTATTAGTTTGTCACACCAGCTAAAAGAGTGTGGATGGTTGGAGCGGTTTGTGGATAAAAACTAAAACAAGCTAACTAACTTCCTTAGTGGTAACAGCAAAAGTACACTTTGATATTTTGACTATTATAATGTTTCTCTTTGTGAGCTTATACATCTGATAATATGATAGAATCATAAGTACTTACTTATGTTTTTTCAATGTCTGATGAAATTGGACGCTGTGGGAAATCTAATCTGAAATGGAAATGCCTATATTCTTTTGTCTGTAAGATAAGTAGATTAAGTGATGTATCTATGTATTTATGTGTGCACAAGAGAAACTTTGTTGTCGATGTTTTTGACTGTGAGCATTCTTCTTTGTTCTTCTACTTTTATGCCTACCTATATGTACATGTATTTTTATTACAAGACAGGCTACAACGTGAATTATTCATTTCAAGAACCTCACTTCTGCGAAAAGTTCTTATTACATTTTCCGTTTGATGCCACATAGTTTAAGAGCCAAAAGCCTTTAATAATAAATAATTGACCTTGTGATTTCCAGTAATGACCCAATTAATGCACTTTTGTTACAACACGTGCAGTTTCATAATATGATGTCTTTGAGTGTGCAGCAAGCACACAATGACAGGAATCAAAAAGCAAAGAGGATTTCTTATGTTGTCATTTTCTGAGTAAACAAAATTGAGACAAAGGGCTTACCTACTAAATCTAACCTTGAAAATTGATGCAGGGGTTTGAAATACATGTGTGGGCATAAAAACAGAAGAGCGGTCTTTACAACAGAAAACATTATTACGTAGCTGAAACGAAGTGAAAGCGTAGTTATAATTTTAGTTTGTTTGTCTGTCTGTCTGT
The DNA here is from genome assembly GCA_004115045.4 of Sinella curviseta. NCBI lineage: Eukaryota > Metazoa > Arthropoda > Collembola > Entomobryomorpha > Entomobryidae > Sinella > Sinella curviseta. The sequence continues at coordinate 31,213,175 of CM023201.3, read as the reverse complement.
CCGTCTGTCTGTACCCGCTATAACTTTGAAACGGCAAGACGGATTTTGTTGAAACTTGGCATGTAGGTTCCTTAGGCGACAAGGAAGACATGGGCGGAGTTTCAGGTCAATCGGTCCACAGGGGTCGGAGTAGGGGTCAGAGACAGGTCACGTGCTTTTTAAATGGCAATTTTTTTTCTTCATGGATTCCGATAGAGAATTTAACGGTGATCATTTTCTCTTCAGGAACTACGTGTCAAATCGCGTTATTTTGACCTGCAGAGGTCAAAAGAGATTTTAGAACGCCATTTGAAAGCGTCATGTTAGAACGCCATTTGAAAGCGTCATGTTAGAACGCCATTTGAAAGCGTCATGTTAGAACGCCATTTGAAAGCGTCATGTTAGAACGCCATTTGAAAGCGTCATGTTAGAACGCCATTTGAAAGCGTCATGTTAGAACGCCATTTGAAAGCCGGCCATTTCAGCTACGTATTTTCCATCGCGGTTTAACGCGACTAGTTTATTTATTTATTAAGTTTAAGTTTAATGCGGTGGTATATTACATTGCTAACAAGACATATGTCCCTTGTTTTTCTAAGGATGAAGGATTCAGAGAATCAATTTGAAACTTGGCGTGTTTGAACTATGTAGAGGCGGGTATTACATCCCGTATGGGAGGAACATGATACTTGTTTGTACATAAATATGTGTTGGGGTGACAGTGTGTAAAGTTCTCCAGAAAAGCCAGTCAAGCTTTGCCGGACACGGGAAATGAAAAAGGAAAGCGAATTATTTGTGTGAGTGACAGGACAGGACAGCCTAACCAAGGCATCTTATTTCAACCGGGGAAAATTCTTGGTATAAACTTATATGACGATAGGAATGTTAGCAGTATACTTTATATATTATTTATTTTATTCGTATTGTACCGAATACTTCTCGCTCACTAACATAATGCATACATTGTGCTTAATTATAATATGTGGACGACCAGATTTTTTGAAACGTAGCTCGTAAAAGTTTGTAAATGTAAGGTTATTGAACCGTTTGCAGGACCTCAAACTTGGAAAGACAAATACGTGCTACGTTGGACGAATAATACGAAAGTATGTATTTGTAACATAGATTTTATTCATTTTGTTATATGCTTTAAGAAAATATTGTTCCAAAACACTGCTGTGCACTGGACAAGGTGTATTGATTTTAGCATTCTTCTAGATTTGTGAAAACAATCTATCAATTCACAATTGTTCTCAGAAAGTGTATCCTGTGAATAATACGTAGTTGTAAGGAGAAGAGAAAAGAAAATAGTTTTTCGTTTTCGGAAGGGAGCCAGAGAATTCCAAGATATTCAATCTCCTTTAATCCAATTTTACTTCGGCATGTTTCCCCTTTTTTCCTGGCTTCCCCCACCTTACTTCCGTTCTCTTTACATCAGTTTCCCAAAAAGCCGATGATGGATGCTGCAGCTGGCACAATCTGGATGGCAAAAGGATTGATAATTGCATGTCGGCACACGTGACCGTCAGTTTCTGACTTGTGAATTTTCACGAATCTGCTAAACGATATGAAACGTGCAAACTTTGCTCTCGTATGTCATGTACAGTTGAAACAAAAACAAGTACAGCTTTTAAAAAAATGGTTCAACTTCAATTTCGATCACGTTGCTTTATATAAAATAGATCACATCATTATACAAAATTGACTTAAGACAACAAAGGAGTCAAAAGCTCGGCTCAAACGGGTTCTCATGTTACAAAAGCATATATTCATATAATCGCCTGTTAAAATATTTCGTAATAGCAACATCAAATACGCCACATTAGTCGATAACGAGTTGTTTCGCAATAATCGAATTAATTTAAAATCAAATAAAAATAAATTAAATACCTACATAAAAACACAAACAATAGTTGTTCCAAGAATTCTGAAATACATATAGGTATATATGTTATTGTGAAAATACTTAACATTTCGACATGCACTTCGTTCCGACAGCTTATGCCTAATGCTGATCCTCTTTTGTTCTGTGAAATTGTGTACAGCAACTGCAAACCTGATCTGCATATGTAGCTTTATGCTTTCACCGCTTTCGCCAAAGACACTTAAGTATTGAAAATGAGAACTTTGAAGCTTGAATGTATCATGGAAAAAGGAACATGGCAAAAGGGAGCATCTAATTTATTCTTCATCCAATCTCAAATTTTGAGGTACTAATCTATAAAGTATGCAATCTACTTCGTGTTGATAGCATGTACTTTCTTCTACTGTATAATAGAATGGAAATATGCATAACTAAGCCCGCCCACAACATCAAAGCTCTGGTAACACGCCATTATCAAGAAGCAAAAATGTTCCAAGGTTGTGAGTGAGCTGGGAGAGAGAGAGAGAGGGGGGACTGAAAATGTATAACTAACTATACTTTTGAGAGAATGGAGATAGATGTGTGCTTATACTAGAACCACTTACACCTTTAGAACTTTTGCATGCACATTAGTAATGTTCCGCTACACGCAGATGATACAGACAGAGTCAAAGTGAAAGCCACAAGTCTCTAGGGACAGAAAGCTGAAAAGCATTCCCGCTCCTTTTTTCTCACACACACTTTTCAGTAGCAACTCACTCTCTGCTTTTCTCTTACACTTGCTCTCTCCCTCGCATTGTCTCCCATACATTATTGTTACTTTACGGCTAAATGAAACCTTGTAGATTTTCAGAGTGAAAGCAGGAGAGAAAGTACTCTTTGTTGATTCAATGTATCACTATGCATAATGCCTTGTGAATTTTGCAGAAAAGTGAACGCGTCTGTGGTAGTGTAAGAAGAGTGGTGTGGCGTAAGTGAAGAAATAAGTTTTTCAAACATTTTTCTTCCTCCTTTCACATCAGACATTCACATGATCCCTGTAGAAAGCAAGGGGAAATGGTGTGTAAATGCGCAAAGTAACGTGTCTATGATCTTAAGCTTATTTGCGTACAATAAGTGCAAAGACATCAAAATGTTCTTACTATGCATTATCACCGCATACTCGCGTAAATAATGGGGAGTATGGATTTTGTCACCTTTTCCGCGGATTTATTTTCATGAAGAAAATAAATCCTTTCAAACAAGCTTTTATTTAATCAGCTCCCTCTCTTTTCCATTTCCCACACAACTTTGGTGTGTGTGTGCTCGTTTATCAAGGAAAGAAGCTAAAATTACTGTACAGCAATGCCATATAATACTTGCTCCATATATATGCACTCAAGAATTGAAAGAAAACCTCACACTACATCAGTGCGTTTTGATAGTTTTTATATCTACAAACTAATATCAGTATTTGTAATAGCTGTACTAGATATTATCCTCGTGTGTTTTCTCTGCACGTATCATTAGATTCAAGGCGCAAGTATTTATTTATTCAGTATCGACTAGCATCAACCATATATTCGTGGAAATGTCGAAGTACGCATTTGTGTGGTTTCCTTCTTACCTTTACTAAAAGGCTTTTCATGTGTAAGCCAATAGTAGTGGTAGGCAAGCTTCAAAGACCAAAAGAAGAAAGGGTAGAACAAAAAGGAGATGTAAATTTTGTCTCTGTGGATTGTTTTGCAACATTATGACTTGTTTGCTCCTCCAACTATGGCTTGTGTGTTTTTCTCGTTACATGCCATACAATAAACAATGTTGCAATACATACATACATTTTTATGGGATATTATTTTCTGCATTTCACGAATATTTTTGATGTTACAGCATTTCACCCAGGGCACTGTTTAGAATGCATGAAGAAATACCATTCCGAAACATTTTATTCTGTTTCGTGCACTTTTCCTTCTTATTCTTTTTATTTTTTTATCATATCGATTTCCTATTTGTCATTCTATTTTTCTTGAAAATGACGTTTTCATGTTGAATGTTTCCCTTTTCAATAATCATTTCTTTTATTTCTTTTCTTTGATTCGTACAGCTCTCTCTCTTCTCTCCTCTGTGCTTCTTCCACTTTCCTCAGTGTAGCATACATGCTTACTATTATCTAGCTACATTATAGGCTCCTTCTGTCCCACTGTCTGTAAAATTTCCTTCCTTTTTGTTTCTTCTTCACATTTCTAAACTAAAGCATACTGTTTTTTGTTCCATTTACATGTACATTTATTCATTCTCATTCATTCTCGCTTTCTCTTTTACTTAAGTCAAAGTGACAAATGGTTATGTGCCATTGGAATAAGGCCCAGTGCCGTTTTTCGTGAGAACTTTTAGCGCGGTGGTAGAGATGGTGGTGGTGGTGGTGGCTGAGAGAAAAAGAAAAAAAGGTGCTCATATCTGTAGTCAGTGTACAGGTTACAAGAACTGTTCAATCTTACTCTGCTGAACACACAGTCCTCTTTTCTCACACGAGCCGTTTACTTCTTTGCTGAAATCACTGTTCCCTCTTCTTCGTTCTTCCTTTCACCATTCCTTTTTTCTTCTTTTGTAACTTACTATACGCTTTCATGCCACTTTCTATGCATTTCTTCTCTTTCTCTCTCCCCCCTCTCTCTACTCTCCTGTCTGCTGTTCCTTTTTTGTTTTACCCTTACAACATTTCACAACAATGGCTAAATATAGACATTCCTCCATATACACCCTCTACTTTTCCAATGTTCTTATGTAAGTAGGTATAATATGTAGTTGTGTCTCACAGTAGTTTTGAATGCCGTTGAGTAAAGAAACAAATGTTCATTCTAGGATTATCATCATAAATCTTTGTCAATTAGCTTGCCCTTTCGTTTGAGTTAGAGATTGTGGAAATTTTTAGACATTCCCTTTTGACTTGTGCCTTATCCCTACTTATTTGTATATATTTACATAATATATTATGCACTTAGGTATAGCCATTTTGTACACTTCTTATTTATTGTAAATGGTCGTAACGGAGTAGTGAGGGGTGCGTGCATATTGTTTTACGAAAATACAGGGATAACCTGATCATCTGAGGTTAAAGTTTTCTCGCAATTACAGAACGGCTTTTCGTTTCTCTGAGATTATGGAGAAAGTTTGGCTGCGTTGTACATAAATAAAGGATATTTGTTTTACGGAGATATAAGTAGAAACAAGTCGCCAAATCGATTAGAATAATTATATGAATATGTTTAGGAAATTGGTGACAATTTGACAATTATTGGATTAAAGTTTATATTAGTACACTTTACCTCTTTCTTTATCAGTGGAAAGTTCTTTGACTGTAATGTTCCAATACAAGAAGATTAATTTCAAAAGCTTTGACATGAACTATACTAAAAGATGCACAGATTGTCTAATAAGTTTGTAAAGATATAATATGGGATTTACATAACTGTTTGACGCTGATGCGTGCAAATATATCGTTATTGCCTTATAAACACCATGAATTTAATTGGTGTCTGAGGATTTCGAAGCAAATTTGGTGAAAGTTCTGCTATTAACCTGTATATTTACATAAAATATCGATACTCGGAAACATTATTTGATACCCTCTTCGACAAATAAGGATTGGATTTTAAAATAATATGAACATAAAAGGCTAATATTAGAAGCCCAAATATAATAAGTGCTTAAGCAAATTACTCTTTCACTTTCTTTTCACATTTAAATACGCTATCTCCTTTTCGTCCCAACTGAACAAATGAAGCCACTCCAACTCAATCCATCAACTTTCTCCACTCACTCAAAACTTGCTACGGCACCAGCAGTCAGCATGCAAAAATATATCCTATATATCACTTCAGATTATTATACGCACGTTCTCTGTTATTTCATCTTCTTTATTTTAGGCGCTTCCACTCTCACTTCATTCGCATGAAAATAAGAAGAGCAATAATAATCATAATAATAACAACGGAACTCGAGAAACCTTTTTCTCTCCGTTTCTCTCATCATCTTTTCCCTGGGTCGTTCACTCATAGTCACTTTTTCAACAACGGAGTCATGTAGTCCTTTCCCTTTCAAGTGTAGTTTCCTCATCGCATAACTATCATGAAATTTTTTTCTCGTCTTCACGTTTCATCTTATGGTCTCACTAGTCTCACAGGGCATGAACGGGCAGAGAATAAGAATTTCATTTTTATCCCATCAATCATTCCACATATAATGCTTATAACTTGACTGACTATCAGCTGCGACTGGGGTAAGTGCAACGTACCATCATCATCAGCAGCAGAAGCAGAATCGTATCCCTTCACCACCCACGTTTCATATAAAAAATAAACATGAACACATTGTGTGGTAGGTAGGTTTATGCCTATATGATGCGTACACACATCGGAACGTCTTCCTGCTGCTCCACGAGGTGCACATTAAAAGAGTACATGATATCGCAATAGTAGTGGTGGTGGAGCAACGTTGAAAGCTTCATATATGCGCCATGTTCATGAGTAAACTAATAATAAAAAGTAAAATACCGCCGCCGCCACCAACGCCATCATCATCGCCATCACGGCTTCATTTTTTGTATGAGCTGAGCTGTCGACTTTTTTTTGCATTGCATTTACTTCTTCGTATGCCCAGTCATCCCGTTTACTACTTTCTACTAGAAAAAGGGAAAGCAGCAACAGCAGTTGAATTCGAGGTGCTGCTTTTGCTCTAGACTTTCCTTTTGTGAAAGACCGTCGTCTGTATGATTATCATTTTTTCTTCATTTTCTTGGAAGTAGAACAAGGAACAACAGCCGAGGAGCGGAACCAGGCACCACATCAAAACAACAGCCAGCATTCCAACACAATTCCGCACGTGTGTGTTTATTATCATTATATATAAATAAAAATACGTTCATGTGCATCCTCGTTAATGTTATGAACGAGCGTAGGAGGAAGGAAGGGGGAGAGGATAAGAAATGTTGGGGAAAAAATGTGTGCAATGCTCGCATAAACCATATAGCGTCATATTTTGCTATAATGATGATGATCCCATGATGTATAGTAACCCTTTTCAATGCATTGAATATTATCGTAATAAAAAAATCGCCTTGTCTTCTAACGTACAAGGTGACTTGCTCATACGTTTCTTACTGCTCCTCACGAAAAGTGTTAAAAACAACTCAGCAAAGCTCCTCAATTTTCATTATAGTCTTCCACATATTTTCACGACCAGTTGTGTGTGTGTGCAGTGCAGCCGCTAAGTCAAGTCAAGAGAGAGAAATACTCGCTTGATTCGATCATGATTTATACGTTATAGCTACAAATTTTTTTCTATACCTATTTTCTACTTCACTGTTTTCTCTTTACTGCCGGCGCTGCTGTGTATTACGGACAACCAGAAGATACGCTTCGTTGTAAAAAAGAACCAGTTTGCAAAAGGGCAAAAAAACGAAACAGAATATACATAAATGAAATGCTTGTGCAGGCGGCAGGATGTCAGGGAAAGCTTCTTGGTAAAAGCAACAGCAGCAGTTGCTCTTCCAGGAAAGCCAATTTTACATGCCCCCAGTTACATTCTACACGGAGCAAGGAAATATAATAGCTTGGTATGCTGATGCATAGGCATAGTTGTGAAAATAGACGGCAAGTTTGTGGGAAAAATGAGGAGCACAAGGTATCTCATTCATTGCGTAAAGTAATAGTATATTTTGCCAGGGAAGTATAACGATGGGCGATGGGTGATGGTATTATTAAAATATCGAGTGGTTTTCTTTTGAAGGCGCAATTTGATCACCAGTTTTTCATGCTTCTTCCCTTTCGTGGCTTCTTATTCGTGTTGATAATGTTTAATACTTATGCGGATTATTTTTTCCAGGATGTTGTGTTGCAAAAAACCAGAGTCTCGTTATCAAAGCGTAATAAAAAAAGTTGAATTTTGCTAACTAAAGACTAGTCAAAAAATTACATTGAAAGATTTTTTCTCAAAATTGATAATCACCCTGGTCTACAGTATACATTGCACACATTTTACCAAAGAATAGCAGCATATTACTATACCATTGGCATCTTATTAAAATTATTATTGAAAAATGTATTAGAAGGAACCCGACACAAAATTGGTCTTAAAGGGAAAAAAGGCCTGTTTGAAGATGAAAGATTATTCACTGCAGCGGAATAATCAAACTGATCAAGAAGAAACGAGGCAGAAGAAAAAGAACATATAATAATGAATGAATATATCTTTTAACATACTGGTAGGTGGATATGTTGCATCATCATCATGTCTACTACTTTGTAGATGATAAGCAGACAATCATATACCATACTCAACCTACCTACTATAACCTTTAATTTTTAGGAGAATGCACAGACTAGAAAACGAAAAGTTTCTCTTGACAAATTTTTCCTTCTTTTACTCCCACTCTCGTTTTTATTGACGAATTCTTTTAGTTTGTGGTGATGAGAAAAATGATGATTTTTGGTAAAACGCTATATTTCGTGGAAGCGGTAGCTGCAGCTCCAGAGAAAGAAGAGAGCTTCAAAATTGGCTAGAAACGAAGTTGTATGAAAGGAAGGCGGAAAATGAGTATGTGGGAGAGTGAAAGAATTGACGATGAGTTGAGGAAAAGGGTTACAACAACCAGGCTCATTAAGGCTTTCTAAAAGATTTAAAATGCCATCACTTTTCAACTTCTTCTTCACATCTTCAACTCGCAAGTCATACCTAGAACGCTGGTGGTGGTAAATACCTAGTCAATTGGCTACTACCAGCGGTGATGATGATTCCATTTATTTTTCTGCGTGGAAAATTGTGAAAACACACATTTTGCCTTTTTGTAAAGAAAGAAAAGCAAAAAAAGTAGAGAAGGAAAATGGAAGCACCTGCTAAAAATACAATTTCAAGTGGCATTTATCATCATCTTTCATAATCTGGCGAATTGGGGACTTTTTTATACTTTGCGAACACGACCCTATATTACTTTACGCTACTCCAAAAAATATTCCACTTCTGTAGAAAATGCTACGCGGAAAGCGGAGCGTAGTTGTGTGTTATTGAAAGGGCCCCAGGTGAAAAAATAAGGAAAAATCTGTTTTGAATTTCAAATTGGCATAAAAAGGATTGACTGCTTTGACTTTTTTTTGAAAGTGGAGCGACGTGTCATTCACCTGCCGCGTTCATTGTTCCAAGTCTCCAAACATTCTCCTTCGTAAATGATGCAAAATCTAGCAAATATCAAAGGAGAAGTTGCCAGATTTTTTTCCGAATAAAGTAATGTTTATGCATAAAAGTAGAGTGTCTAATTGAAGTTTCAAATTTTTGGCTCTGACAGTTCATTTTGAATAATATTGATTCTCTTTGGATTTCATAACGTAGCGTAATTGAATTTCTGAATTGATGAAAAGATAAGACTTGCTGTTTGTCTTGATGGATTTGCGAAAGTTGTCTAATCATTTGTTGTTTTTGGCTCTACGCACGAGCAGAACATCCAGTTACTTTAAATTACGGAAGTGTTTGTTTTCATGTTTTTCAATTTTATCTACTCCTACTTCTTTTTCCTATTTGTATCTTTGTTCAAAATAAAATTTACCCGCAGGTAAGAAATTGCCTTCTGCCATTGGCAGTGTCCTTATGTAATATATTATGCAGACATATTATTTTCAACATGTCAGATAAGATTAACAAGTAACATTGTAAGTAATATTGATACCCAGAAGTGGATCATACATTTTTATTTTTCCAATTTCCGAGTTAATCCATCTCTTTGAACCCATGTGGACGTACATCCGTACATATATTCACAATTCTCCACACCTGCTGAGAAAAACTCATCTATTTAAGCAGTCGTGGGAAAGTAAACGAACTTTGTACCTAGTTACGTTAAGAATATGTTTTTCCATTTTGATTGACACCACTATGGCGAAAGTCGACTCGGTTGCGTGTCCACGTGTCCGAGAGACTCATGCATACAATAATAAGTGGTGCAATCGTAGTCACACTGGTTGCGCGAAGAGGGAATTCTTTGCAATTTTTATACTTATTGGCAAGAAATGGGGTTGAATAACAAATCGTCTGTACTGAAAATAAACTTGCTCCTATCCTACAAACACACATCTCATAAACAACACATAATCTTACAAAAAATGTGTAATGTAATCGCATGCGTCATTAGATTCATATATTATTTACATAAGTCGCGTTATATAGAAATTTTTTTTACACATTCATCAGACTTCAAATGCGCAATATTTTTCAGTTTTCACGATCAAAGGTTAATTTTGACAGCAGAGGAAAAGCAGTGGGTTTGTTTTTTGAGCTTTTACTTCAATTTATCCATGGTTTGTTGTGGTTTGTGTTACGCTCTTTTGCTTGATTTTATGGAAAAGTCATGTTTAAAAAATAATGTCGTTATATAAGAATTTAAAAGAGTACGTCGCAATTCAAAGTTGAATTATATAATGGCATCATTATGCAATACTTTTTTAGTAATGCATTTGTTAAAATTTTAATGAAGTTTCACAGTCTGAAAGTCCCTTCTTGTTCTTTGTCATAATCATAACTGAGCTCAGAAACAAGAAACAAGAAATGGATTTTCCCCTTTTTTATCGTGTGCCGCTTCTATCCCTATCGAAAACCTTAATGATAGCACGCGTATTTATGTAGTTCATTTCTGGTGTTTGTTCCAATCATAGCGTTTAATTCTTATTTTCCCTCCAACATGGTATGTACAACTTACCTTTCCACGGTTCATACAGTACATTCGTAGGTATACCAGAAAGGTAGACAGAAACCCAAAGGCTTTTGCGGGATACCCATGATTTATTTTGGGAATAAATTACTTTCCTTTCCCTCTTGACTTAGAACAGATAAAAGGTCTCCTCAAGACTTTGACTGTGTTCTCTAGTAAAAACGCCGTGTAGAAAAAAATGAGAAGTGTGTAAACTTGGGAGAGAACCCTATTTCTCCTAAGGTTAAACTCCTCATCAACCAAAAATAGTGGAAGGAATGTAAAAAAAACAGAACGAGGAACAAAAACTCACAACTTTTTCCTTGAGTGTAAATTCTGTAAATGCCTTCCTACCTTGCTACCATTTCTGAATGAATATCGCCGCCTATAATTCATTGGCATGCTAATATACTTCACCTACCACCTACTACTAACCGCAGCTCAAAAGTTACGATGAGACACACACCAGCATAGACTCGTTTTGCATCCTACCAGCCAGATCCTTCTTTTAAAAGTTTAGTTTCCTTTTCCACCAATTAAAGCATTGGAATTCAAACACATTTCTTTCCCTCCTCTCTACTCCAAGCCCCTATTTTGAAAGATTTCTTTTGGAATAAGGAAACGATGATATAAATTTCCACTTTCCTTTTCTCACTTCTTCAAAGCATCTTCCCAGATAATTGTAAACTTTACATCAGCTTGACTAATATAATGCATGCACCATTTTCTCCGTCTATACCATTTTTGTCAGTCTCGTTTTGTTGGTTTCTTTCCGTCTGACAACAACTTTCATTCAAGTGGAAGGGGCGAACGGGGTTAATGTACGATGCTCATCGCACATACAAAACTGCATTAGTGTGTACACTGAAATGAGTAAAGTATAATAATGATAAAAATAATAAAATGATATAAATAAATGGAAGTTTCAACATATTTTCCCTTGATGATTTATTAGCATTTTTACTTTCTACTTTCCTTTGCCCTTCCTCAGTACTCTTCATCACTCAACTGCTTGTTTCTCTATCCTTGTTTAACCCTTCGCCTTCCCTTTCTTTTGCTTTCAGAAAGAGAACAGAGTTTGTATTGGGTGGGAGGAGGGCAACTAGAAACTTGCAAAGTGCTGTGATGTGTACAAGCGTTCAAAAGAATCGTAGCATTTTCTCTCCGTAACTTCACTAGTGGTGGTAAAATATTTTGAAAGCAGTATGTAAGTTAAGAATAATTCAAGTCACACAGCAGTAGCGAGGCAGTCTCGTAGAGAAAACCAAAAGTGAAAAGGAGTAAAAGGCGTGGAAAAATCATATTATATTGGGAGAAAGCAAAGTGTCATCATCATATTACGGAGTAATGTATTGTATTACATATATTTACTGGAAACAGGAACTTTATTGCATTATTTAGGTAGGTATCAAAAATGTAATGCGTGTATGACTGCATGCTACGTAGTCAATACATGTACACAGGGAGTTCATGCCGTCATAACCACTGTGACTCCCAGGGTCGTGTACACTATATTCCCTGGGATGAAACTGGTACGAAAAAGGGGAAAGGAGAAAACGAACAGCAGTCTCTGGTGAAGTGAGTATACCATAAATACTTGGGTACGTACATACGTACATGGGTTTTCTCACTTTATTTCCCTTGTTCCAGTAGCAGTGGGTCGGGAAGTTTTTTAAAAGCTTGTTTCACTGTATTACATGTTTTTTTTTCAAGTTGTACATTTTGTATTAAATATAATGTGAAATACGATGTCTTCTGTGCCTGATCCGAAACAACATAAAAGATGAAAGACGATGTGCGATGGGATATGCGATATCAACTTTGTTACTATATTATTTGTGTTGTGGGAAAAATAGGAGAGATAGGAGTGAAAAAGGAAGGGGTTCTGTGCTCATAGCTCTCCATGTGAGTGAATGAATGTGAGGGAGAAGATATATAAGTTATGTATTTTGATACGATGAGGATGATGATGATGTAGTATAGGTCATATCATAACTTATTTTTTATTTTGTGTCTGATTGTTCTACTTGTATATAAAGTTTTAATAAAAATGTGTGCTTATCCTTTTATTTCTCTGGTCCCGTTTGAGTTATGTGTTATTATTATTATGTGCAAGCAGGGAGAAAGTGTCTCTCTTGCTACATTATGGGGATGATATTACAACAAGTCTTGTTGCAAGCTGTATATCGATGGTAGTTTCAGGCATGTACAATATTGTTATTTTATTATGTTTTCGCTGGTGGAGCGACATAACCGAACATTATTATTATTATTAGGCACATACGACGACGGCTCGACACAACGGGAAATATTCATTCAAGCATAAAGCATTTACTATTCCAAATAACAAAGAATAAAGCTTGTATGGAGGATCGGAACGGAATGATTTTTTTTCTCCAAACTTTACTGTATGTGCATGAGAAACTCATTTTGATTTCTTCGTCGTCGTGCATTGCCTGCTCATGTGCATGAAAACGGAGTGCAAGTAATAAAAAGATGTTTTCTACCAGTTCATGGAAGCTTTAGATGTTTAACGAGGTAAAAAATGGAAATATAAATGTTGTTATTACAAACCTTTGTATTATACCTAATAGTAATAATAATAATATTGAAATGATACGAGGATAGTCGGAGTAATAATGGTATGCATTAAATTACACTTTATTGTACTGTAACCGGATGCAATACTATAATTTTTATGTGTATTAAAATGCGACTGCGACTGCAGTTAGTATCCATCTGATTTCTTATGAACTCTCACAACTTTCAATGCAGAGCATACTATATCGTTGTGTGATTAAACATGTGTGTCTGCGTCACATATGCTAGGAAATTTGTCCTCTACTGTTTTAATTTCAGTAAAAAATAATATATTCTGAACCGGAAACGAAAAGACAATGTATGTATGTAGGTTAATATCTAACTTGTCCTTATTCGGAGAGATTCTTATGCGTTACACTGCCTAATACAGGATCAAGCATGTCATCAACACGATTTTCCATGGTTTGTGACTGACGAGTATATACGATTCAAATGTGCAATTTTAAAATATATTATATATGTTCATGTGAATCTACATTCATGATACTTTACTTGGCATCATACAATCCTTGAAAATGCTGACCCTTGGATGTGTGTCCTTTGTTGTAATAATCGGATTTTATAACATAAATATTTTGCTTTGTTTTGCTTTTTGCAGTTCTGTCGACCAATTCAGCGGAGGAGGATGACGAGTTTAATTTAGCCGGATACAGTTACAGCCCTCCAGGTCCAGACTTTGACAAAGAGTATTCTAAAAATGTGACTGCGCTCGTAGGAAAAACAGCGTCCCTCACGTGTCGTGTACGGAATGCTGGAAATAGAACGGTGAGAACAAAATCCAATCTACCGAACAATTATAATTAACCTTAAAAGCAGCCTTTTCAGAAATTGTATACTACAAATTATTGTTAGATTCATTCGTCCAAATAATTAATCAACTTCTAATTATTCTCCGAAATGAACATGAGATCATTACTCATTGAGTCTCGACTCGAGCGAGATAGTCCCTATATGACCTCGCGCTGTTTCTGTCTAAAGGAGTAGCAAAGTGCTTGTCTGCACATCACCACTATTCTCCAGTTATCCTAAGCCGAAATCTCATTGTTTCCTTTCTATTTATTCTTTTCACAGATATCGTGGGTACGACATCGAGACATCCATTTATTGACTGTGGGTCGAGATACGTACACAAGCGACCAACGCTTCCAAGCCGTTCACAAACCTCATTCTGATGAATGGACGTTACAAATTAGGTATCCCCAGGTGAGATGACATTCTTATCTTTTCCACTTCTTACAGAAAAAAATGTTATTTACTCAGCTCCATTCAAAGCAAAACAACAATAACAATACAGCTACCTTATATATAACTCATTGTCCAACACGAGGGAGTATATTGTTAGCTGCATTCTCTGTTGTATGTGAGATATCCTTTGTATTCTCTTTTGTGATGACGTCCCCTGTCTTTCTCCTACAAACTACCAAATCACATTCTGCCCTTCTCTTTCCTTTATTTACGTACTTATGTAGCATTTCTTTCATTTTTCTTTGTTGCAAACTACAACGACCAGTCAGTGGGTGCATTGTCTCCTGAACGATGATTGGCTGAAAATGATGGAATTTGACTTTTCCTTTTCGCTAAAAAACAAATTTCATCGTGTCCTTTCCGCTTCGTATTTCACTTGAGTGCGCATTCAAAAGATAATAAATGAAGAAAAAAATCATTCCCACGTGCAACACTCACTTTACCTGCGATTTAGAGATTAATTAGTTTGGCCAAAAAAATCTATATATTGGAAATGTCATAAGAATGCCTATTATACAAAGTTTTATCTAGTTTTCTTCAGGAACGTGACTCTGGGATTTACGATTTTTATTTATGAAATTTATGAAATTTTAAAAGTTTAGCACTTTTCATTACAAACAATAAAACTCTAAATAAGCAAATGTTTTCATATACAGGGTCTCCCCTATAGAGCATCCTCCCTATAAGTACAGAAAAAAAGTTTTCCCACGGACTTTGCTTATTGAAAGAGTTTACTACAGTTTATACACGTTAAAACTGCTACCTGCTTACTTACTTACTCATTTCCGTCAACAAAAAAAACATCGCGCATAAAAAATGACATGTCTTTATTCTTTTTTGTTTCAGGAGCGCGATTCAGGAATTTATGAGGTGGGTGACATTCTGACATGCATTTGCATAGATTTATGAAAATGGATTTTAAAGTAATAATTTATTTATATATTTGAATCTAGTGCCAGATAAGTACCACCCCTCCAATTGGCCATTTTGTCCATCTAATTGTTGTTCGTAAGTACAAGCATTCTCTAAATCATTTCAATATTTAATTAAGTTTTATCATGATTCGTTCGAATTAATTTTAGCTATTATACAAATGGGTTTACAGACATCGCACAACTAAACTTATAGCTATTCTCAAATATATCATTAATCATCATCTAATAAATTGCTGCACAATTGGGATTCATATGCACATAAATGAGCATTTTCTATTTACATCCAAAAGCATCCGCATTTTCTGTTGACATAAAGAATTACGCGCTTAATTGAGAGTGCTTTAAGTACTCTGAAATGGGAACAAATAGCACATTGAAAATGCTCTCGTATTGTTCCACTTAAGAAACTTCCAAAACAGAAGCAATTATTGTCCTGTCGCATCTTCTATTCCGACCAGAAGAAAATGAAAGGTTTTGTTCGGCGCATACAAAGAAAACTCTCTCAAATGTCTTTGTGTTGTTTGTATATGTGCATTTTTGCAATTTATAGTCAAGATGGTAGAAAAAACAAGCGAAGAATATATTACGATATAGTAAAAGATGCAAACCAATGGATTTTTCATGTTGCAACATCAGTGTCGCAGTTTATATACGTTCTGCGTTCCACCTACATTTCTCTTCACAACTCCATATAAACATTTATGAAACATCCGGACGAGTTTTTCGTACACATGCATACTTTTTCAAAATGAATGACACCAAAAACTTATCATCTTCTTGTTCTTTTCTAAACTAAAGGAACGGAGAAAAACAAACCTTTTGTTTTCACCACATTTTTCTCTTTCTCTGCCGTTTTAGCTACTGCTCCTGCTGCTGAGGTGAAAAGTATCTTTTTGATGGAAGACGTATTACTACTAAAAAAACTTTCAGTCCCATCACCGATTTTCTCATTTTGTTTTTTCTTGAACAGATTTATCCTACTTTTCTCAATTCTCTGTTACCTTTTCGAGTACTTGGGTGTTTTTACGTTTCACACTTCATAATAGGAAATGTACATATTGGGGGAAAGTTTTCATGGGTGGGTGTGTATTAGTAAGCAGTTGTACGTCTATAATGGCAATCTATTCATGTGAAAATAGTTTTTTTTGCGAATTTTCCTCCTTTTTGTTCTAAGGCGAGTGAAATGTTTTTGGATGAATGAGCAAATGAATGAGAAGAAAAGCTTTTTTTGAGCGTGTATGTGTGTGTGTGTTTGTGTACTACTCTCCCATTCCTCCTATTACTCCCCAATTTCAAGAAGAATAAGAGAAATAAGATGGCATAGTTAAAAGAGACTGTAAGAGGGAGCGGGATGTTTTGACGAAACGAGAGAAAAATAGTACGGACGGAAGAAGAATACATTTTTTTGTGTTAAAAAAGGACGATGATGACGAACGGAGAAAGAGAGGGAAAGAGAAGGAAAAGATAAAAATGTGAGAAGTGGAAGAGTAAAGAAAAAGAGTGGGTAAAATGGAAAAGAAAAATGAGCACCGAGATGGATTTATATGAAAGATAAATCCTCGTTCACTCCATTTATGACGGGAGCTCTTTCATCTTGCACAAAAGACGAATGAGAGAAAATGACGAGAGAGAATGAAAGGAGAGAGAGAGAGAGAGGGAGTAAGAAGAGGAGAAGAAAACGAGAAAGAATGTTAACGCAAGCAAGCATGATTTTAGTATCATTCTATTTTATAGTTTCTGTGCGTGTATTAGTTGGGTTTGTAAGCAAGTATCAGCTACGCTCTACTCAGTTTTATTAGCTCAATATTTGTACAATAAATGGCAGACAAAGAGGTCTATCTTCAAAGGGAAAGGATAATAATAGTAATAGTATGTTCAGCACTACGCACATAATAATATCGAGTTTATTTTCCATTTCTAATATGGTGGAAATTGTACTAGTTCCTTGATTCTAATTTCATAGTTATTTCATAATCAGTTACGTAATCAGCTTCCATTTGATAATTATAATGAACCAAAGGGCTTGTTTTCAAGTAAAATCTGCTGATTTGCTTTGTTGTGGCTTATTCTTTCAACAATTTATTAAATCGCTTGGGTCTCAGTGTGTTACGGATGCGTTTATATTGGAATGCCTTTCCAGTAATCACCTATTATCCTTATGTTTACTCCCATGTATTGTGTAAATTCTGTTTAGCAATAATATTGGTAATAATAGTCCTTGGGTCAAATTCACAACGTCATGTTGTACGTAGTACGTAACACAAATCAAAGATTATAGATTATATTGACGCACAAGGTTCATAAGTACTTACTTGTTTGTGTGTAAGCGTGTACCTAATTGTGCTAGTGTTGTCTAAGGTCTCATTCGCCTAAATCTCGCACTTTTGCTAATATTAGAGTTATCCCTTTTACCTATCCTCCAATTCATTTTACTCTCACATTCTATATTTTATATTACATACCTGTATTTCTTTTTCGGGAATTTACAGTTTCAATATTTTACCGGTTTGTTACATATAATGCAATCGTTAATTTATTTATTTACTGTTGTGTGAGAGCTCGATAACACAATGATCATAGTTTCAGGAGCCGAGATTGCCAATATTTTGTCTAAAGAATGGAATCCAATATTTCATGAGTGTTTATGTTTACCGTACATGTACAGATGCCTATAAGTTAACGATCACATTCATGTTTTCTTTCCACTTGTTAATGCCTCCAGGGTATACAAATCAAATAACAGTAAATTAGGTTATGAAAAGTCAACAAGGCGTGTTCACATATTTCCAAATGAGTTCGAATCACAACCTACTGCTACGTACGCTATAATATTCAGATGAAAAGAAAGTTCAGTTCAATTTCATTTTTTCTTAAAGTCTTAAGATTTTCAAAAAAAATCACTGCCGAATTGCCTATTAATCAAAGCCGCAAAACAAGTGGAAGCTTGAACAGCAATTAAATAACTCCATTGATTCATTTTTAGGGTTAAGTTTCGAGGGACCTGACACACTTACTATGAAAATAAAATCAAAACATCTGCAAAAATAAGTGGGTGCTAAAACAGCAAGGGTTGCAATATTGGAATATTTGTTGGACACATACAACATAACAATAACCATAACTGTTTATGCATGGTTTACGTTTTATGCTTTTTAATATGACGAACGAAACGCGTAGTATAACCACATACATACAAACTGGAAGCACTAATCCGGTCTACATCCCAAAAGTATATTGTATTTCTAGCTAATTTCCAACGATTGCACAACACAAATCGTGTTGTTGCTTCTTCTAAAAGTGTAACTGGTGTCATGAGACATACTAGACGAGCGAGTGGTGTTCGAGTCTTGATATTATTTTCTTATTTCATTACAGCTACCATCTCTCCTTGTTTCAATTTCTTTGGCGTGTGGTGTTGTTATTGCTGTCACTTTGCATCCTCTTAGTTGAGTATTCCTGTCATTCGCAAATTTCATTCACCATCGTCTTCTTCTTTTAATAATGAAATGGAAATTCACCGGATTTTCTTGCTAGCTTCCCTGGTTCTCTTTTCTTTTTCTCATTCAGATGAATAATTCTTGCTCTGTATTTTATTTTATATTATTCCGGGAATTGGAAACATCACAAGAATTCTTTCTAGTTCATGCTCATGCTGTGGAATCTCTCTGTGCATACTTGGAAAACATGACAAGGAAAAGAAAACGAGAAGAGATAGACAGATCCTATCCCAGACTTTTTGCTTCTAGTCTTTGTAGTGCAGATACCGTATTCAAATACAAGCATATACACAAACCAACGCAACAGCACTATTAGTCTTTATATCTGCCTGCCTGCCTGTCTGAGTTTGAAATTGTAAACAATGGTGCCACATAAAGAGCTTGAACGAACCAAAAAAAGAACAATGTTACTAACCAAAAAGACTTCAAACAACCAGTGGTCCAAGGAGAAGACGTGATTCATTTTCTTTGCTTTGCAATGGAATCAAAAAGAGTTCAGATTTTACTTGGGCACAAAATATTATATGGCATGATGATGAAATGTCCCTCTTTGTACATTTCATAACCATTGTTGATATAATAATTCCACCAAGTGTAAGCACCTTACACAAAAAAATCATTTCCAAACACTCCTAACCGACTTTTCTCCACTTCATCTCTTGACGTTCCTCGTCTTGTTTTTGAAAACCTTTCCCATTTTACTTTTTCTTTTGATCAAAAATATTCTTTTCTCCTTAGCTACTCCTCTGGTCCAGCCCGTCCAGTGTTCCCCACTCCACCAAGAAAACCATAATCCTCTCATGACATATCCCTCCGTGGGGCCAGACACATGCATTTTCATTATTATTATTATTGCATGGATGACTATCTGAATATTATAAAACTCGGCTGACTGTTTGGCGTGTGCGTGCTTTAGCGTCTCAGGCTACACAGTAATGGTTACCACGACCAAGACAAAAAATGAAATTGCTGCGCTAGTAGCATGGCACTAAGTCAGTATTTCTTGCAAGGAGACTTTTACCCTATTAGTACTTCCATTTCTATTATTATTATTGCTCTCTTCAGCTGCCACTACATAGTGGTAGTAGTAATACCATTATTACAGCTGCCACTTTCACTCCGTGCATTCATACATAATATTAAAGCGTGGTGGTGGAAAAGGAGGAGAAAGCTCATTTCATTGATGATGGTGGCCACAGTGGTACTGGCTCGTTCCCATAAGTTTCCCTTATAATATTGTCAGTAAGACAGAAGAAGTTAATGTAAAAGTGGCGCTTGCTAAGTATGACTGCATGTTTCTTATTCAGTATATAGTATAGTCTTATGTACACTTATGGTTACAATGGTAAAGTTGAGAGTTTTGTGGTAAATAATGGACTGGAATGGCTCGCACACAACTTGTACCACTATTCCTGCTCTTCTCGTAAAGCACGCTCCTTCTTTCTTTCACTTTTGCACTGCTTTTCACTTTCTCACAATTGGGAAAATTTTGAATTGTGACTGCTCCGACTACCACTACTACAACCATAGTTAAACGTTCCTTTCTCTCTCCATCATAATAATATCGTAGTCGTGATGTTCCATTTCATTCATACATTCATTCATTCTTCTCATCGTCCACTGGGCCAAGCCGTGGTAGGGAAACTTGTTATGACGATGATGATGGTACTTGTCTCGACAAGACTAGCAGTCTTATTAATATCTTTTGACAACGGGAATGAAATAGATCAGTATTTGATTTTAATACGCGTCAACCCTTGAAATATCTTATATGAGGATCGCCTGTCAGCCATCATCATCATCAATGATGACTATCATCGTTATTGTAATCGTAAAAGTTATCGTTGTATCGTTATAATTCATTATTATTACTATCACTATTGCTATCATCATTAGCTTCATATGAGTAACCATCGTCATCATATAACCATGCATGCAGCGGGCCAACTCGAGCTACTACACTGCTGTCTACTACTGTACCTCATGCTGTCATTTTATATTAGCCATCAGGGAAACGAAACATGAAAAGAGATTCTTTAAGTGCAGCGTGAACAAAAAGCAGAACTACCCATTTCCCTTTGCTTTCTTTTCCTACACTCACAGCTCAGCATAGATTTCCTTTGTGACCGGGTACTAATGCCTACTACTACGACAAGTATTATTCTTGTCTTGTCATTGTCACCAGTAATTTAATGACTCTTCTCGTGCCCAGCTTCATTTTAATTTTGAGGGCATACCGTTTCCTTAATAGCTTCTGATCATTAAAGTCAAATGAAAATTTCTTTACCCTTGCCCTGATTCCACCACTTTCCCATTCGCAAAAGGTTAGTTCATTAATAAATGTAATTCACGGTTATTTTTAATTTTGAGCAAAAGAAATCCAGTTAAGTTTTAAGAATAAAAATGGCGCCTCTTTCTTAGTAGAAGCTTATTAAGAGTACTTAAGGATGATTTTCACCACCCAAGTCGGATTGCCAAAGGATTCCCTGTAGTATCTTTTCTCTGCTCAGCCAAACCAGCGTAAAGAAAATTGCAAGCCAACAAAATAAGTGCATACGTACACACACTCTTGCATTTGTACAGCATGCATTCCGGTTTCAGCCCCTTTGTAGTTTTGTTCTGCTTACCATTGCGGTACCGTTAAGTTTGTAAAGTAGACTAGCAGCCAAAGCCAAACCACAAAAGAGCCAGCCAAAAGCCTAAAAATACGGTATTAAGGTCTAGGAAAGTATAAAAGGATAACTTTGTACATACTTATTTATATGTTTATGAATCCTTCAAATCCACAAGACTAGACAAACCGATGAGCCAAAACGGAGCGGCGATTTCCGTAAACGATTGGTTCAATAGAGTGTTATGTATGTAGAACCAAGGGCTCATTGTTTGTGCGGTTGTCGCAGCAAGTATAAACGTACGTTTATGCAGAACAACGAAAGCAACACGACTGGTAAAGCCCATCTTTTTTCCAGCCTCTCCCTCATTTTTTTTGTTATCCTAAACAGGATCATTTGGAATTCGTACAAAAAAGAATGAATGTATGCATTTACGCCAACGGCCCACTTTTTCCTTTCTTTTCAATCGGTTATGCCTTGCCTATGGAAAGGAACAAGGATTTTGCTCCCTTTTACTTCTACTTTTTCCTTATGTAAAAAACAATAATCCCTGGTTTTAACTTTAATGTGTATAGTATTTTTAAGCGACACAAAACATTCATGCGCCCACACGCTCTACTAAAAACCTGACTTATGTAATGCATAACAGAACAATGTACAGGTGTTGTTGTTGTTGATGATGATAATCAACCTACCTCCACTATTGTGCTCTCCTGGTCATATAAAGCACGACAATATGAACTTACGAGTTACAAATAGAACACGAATGGTATGCATATAATTTGTTCATAGAAGCGGTGTAGAAAGTGGGGGTAGTATAAAAATTGTATCTGGGTTTTAATTCAAATAACCTAAATTGTTGACCCTTGGCATGATACGATTTGTTGAGGTAAGGACACATTGCCGACATTTCTCTTTCCCTAACCAAAGTACATCAACATGTACCAATATTAAGAGAAGAAATCGATGCGTTTATGATTATGAAATATGTATGATAAGTCATTGCAAAATTTATCCCATCCCGAGCTGTTCGGTTATAAATAAAAATAAAATGTATAAAAACGGCACAAGCTTTTATAGTGTCTTCACAGACAGACAATCGTTACGAGTAATCACAAGAAGTAGCTATAACTCTATTGCATAAGGGAGAACTCGGTGAATTAGGTGCATTTTATACAAACATCTCATTACGCGTCATTTTGTAGCAACAACAATGGAAAGCATCCCAACATATTATTAGGCTGCATTATGTGCCGTTAGAGTTTAACCAGGCTTAAATCCTGTATCGCTTAAAATAGACGTACATGCTTGCATCAGCTACAGCTCTATAAGCTTGTCAGTAGCAGCGGCAGAGAAAAAACGAGTAAAAAAGAGTAATAGTACTTACACCACAGTAAAAACTACCCAACTTGCAATCTTGTTGTGAAACTAAACTGTAGATGATGATGATCTCCCGTACAGTAAGAAAGAGGAAAGGACGGGTGCTGGCAAAGCGTTTGGCGTTGGGGCTGCTATTTCGTTAGAGCCTCCTATACCGCTGTTCTTACATCACCGTTGTCCTCACTAATCTAATGTATTTCCACTCGCCGCGAAATGTAATGAAACGTAATGAAAGGGAAAGTAATGAGACGCGAAAGGCAAAAGAGACGAAGACGCCTTTATGAGTTAGCGAAAGAAGAAAAAGAGCGGTATTCCAAAAATGTATATGTAGAAATAAACAAACTGTGTTACTCAAAACAACACAGTGATGTCTTTCTTTGCAATTTCTTTTTTACGGTTCCCTGGTTTAAGTTGCCGTATTTCCATTGGCGCGGAGATTCATTTGGCTGTGTGTGTATGTACATCTAGGTTTTTAGTAGTTGAAATGATGATGGTGGAATGTAAAGATGCGGCCAGTAATTTTGTTTTAAAGGAAGAGTGCACAGCGTTCTTTCTTACACAACGAATAAGGTTGTTTTGTTGCCGAGTCAGATAAAAGATCAGAAAACTGATTAGTTTGGTTTGTATCCAAAGAACCTACTTATTTGCTTACTTTTTTATGAAAGCTCTTTGCTTTTGATGAGGTTTGTACAAAAGCTTGTAGATGAGGTTTGTCATGAAAACATTGATATCTCCATCGCAACCCACCAAATTAGTTTATGTACAAATAATAACACATTCTCAAATTATTTTGAAGATTATGAACAAGCGTTTATTTGTAACAAATTATTTGTGTATAGATAACTCGCTATGTAAGCTATAATACGTAGATAGAACTCCAAAACACAAGTAATGCAGCAGAAAAATGATTAAAGCAATGTTATTTTATGTTGTTTTAGCAACAATGAGATCAAATGTAAATGAAGTTGTGTAAATATCGACAAATAATTATTTGCTGAAGTCATTGTTGCCGCTCTCGGCAACACTTGCAAACCTAATCAAGTACTTTGTCTTACCTTAATTTGTTATTCGCTTATCTTTCCCATTTGCACTAATCATTTAGCCATGTGAAGGCTTACAACACAACGGCTCACTCACAAGCCAATCAAGAGATTTTAGTAAGCGGCAAGCGGTACAAACGTAACAGTTGGACTGGGTAAACTTCTATTATTTTTTCTGTGACAAATTCCAATACATTTGACAAGATCGCAGAACAGTGTACCTTAGCAGCATGCATCTTTTGCATTACTACATATAGAATGCATTCATATATAGGTAATGCTCGTGCAGTTCATTTCTAAAATCTTTCATTTGTGCCTCTTCTACTCATGAAGACGAGAAAAAATCAAGATTGTGACCGCATTTATGGATGGATTTTCTTGAAAAAGGTGTGAGGTGATATAAGGAGTGAGTTTTGCTTGCTATCTTTTTTAGTTGTTGGTTTAGGCATCGAAGGAGAAGGCATATCCCCAGGGAAGACGATCGCAGTTGTAACTACAGGAATACTTTGTGTACACAAAACATAATCGCATTTAACTTTTCGCATGAAGTCACTTTCCAGCGAAAAAGTAGGTAGTTTGATTTACCAACTTTCATCGTCTTTTATTATCATCATCATGAGTTAGGAGAGAATTATTGTTATACCTCTACTACCTCCACTCTGACATTAACCAAAAGGCAAGAACTCCTTCCCAATGTCATTGGATGTGAAAAGTGTGAACAAGAGGAGGCCGACGACAAAGATATACACATTAAGACGCTTCGTCGTAAGCGTCACGAGTAGAAAATTATATACAAAATCTATAGCACACGTATATATTTTATTATGCCTTGGTTGGGTAAAGTATGAAGGCTGTATTTTAACCTTTACTTTTCTTCCATTTTACGTTTTATTGTGTAAAACCCTGACAAAACTTTCACCAGCTCAAATTTATTGCTGGCTTATATACACTCCTATCACTGCGAAACTTGCTATTTCGCTGCCAAAGGATTGTGCGAATGTGTGATGTATAGGTTTTATTTCATAAGTCCCTTTTTACCATCACCACCGCCTTCACATTATTCCCACCACACCACACACACCAAAGACAACATCAACATCTAAACAAATTCAATAAGAGTGCCGCCACCGTAAGAGAAAGGGAAAGGCGATACCGACACCTATTTCCAGTTCTGTTTGTTGACCTAAATAGCAAATTCATCCTTAAAAGTACATCACAAAAACTATACAATCGCATGATATAACAAGTTCCAAGAACTCTTTATATTACTTTCTCCTCCAGACGTTCATGTGTACGTCTTTTCATCTTGGTTTTCATCTCATCTAAATGTTTCTTTCTTCTTGACACTATCACTCTGCTGAACTCAAAAGTAAAGTTATATCATTTCCAATGCTGCCTCTTCGTGCACGGCTTCCACGCGCTATCCTCCTTTTTGCACTGGACTGCCACTGTCATTGGATATAACAATGGGAACAAGTGTGTTTTGTCTGGTAAGGAAAAAAGGAAGCGACAAGCATCAACAACAGAACAAATCCAGTAGACCTTGAGGTTTTTGCCAGCCGAAAATGTTATATTTCGTACCATTCGTGCTTTATTTGTTGCCTAAAGAAAAAACGACGTTTAAGGAGTACAAACCATACCCGTGTGAAACCTATCCAGTACCTACATAGAAACGAATCATTCAGTATAATAATAAAGGTAGGTCAATTTTTTGTGTCGCTCTGGCTTTTTTCTCGATTCGCCGTGTCGTGCTTCCTTGTCCTTGCATTTTTCTCTGAAACGGTATATATTGAACGAAGAAAGGGAGATAGAGAAAGATTGGGAGAATGTGACTTTCACCTTACACATACTCAGCAAACACCACACCACACAGACAATAATATTATATGTCTCAGCAGTCCCTTGTACTTTTGTATTCCATATAGCAAAAAGGAAATGAAATGGCAAAAGGCTTTTCTTTTCTCTTTTCCGTATTATTGTGGCCTGACATAACATGCCACCACAGAGGTAAACTCTTCATGGTGTGTATATATGCACTATGTATGGGTATAATGATGAATGCATCTATACTACGAAATTTAGGACGCAGATGCCTCAAGGGATCTTGTCTTTGCAATCAGTCTGTTTAGTAGATAGAAGGAAGATTCAAAGGGAATCTCGAGCCCTTTATCCTTTACTCCGCTCTACTTCGCATGCATCGCGTATACCATACAGCTTTTGTGTGTGTGTCTTATGCATGCGGGTCTTTATCACACATGCATGCTCGGGATGAATAGCTGAATTCTATTGAAAAAAGGAAGTAACATATTATACGTATGTACACAATACGAATAAGGTGAAAGTGGTTACTACTGCTACTGCTGCTATGGGGCACGGCTGGATAGTGAAAGTACTAATGAAGTAAGCCACACAATTTCCCTAACTAGCTTAGAGCGAAAGGAGTAGACAGTGTGATGACGATCACGCGGACATACAATGCCTCCTACAGCTGAAAATATAAAAAAATCTTTCAGGCTGTTATGATGTGTCTTTTGCGTGCAATTCCGTTGGTATGATTGGGAATGGATGTAAACACTTACTTATGACAAATGGTGGGTTACCGACGGACTTTCTCCTTGTTAGAAGGATAACAATTTGACAAACCGCAGGATGTATACAAACCAAAGAGAAAGCTATAATTATGCAAATGCCAAATTCAAGTGAACGGTTTTTTGGAAATTATATAGTCGCCTTTGTAAGACGTACTGCATTATACATAATAGTAGTTATGAAAGTCAGCCATCTCGTGTATGATATACTAATACAATAAATCAATATGAAATCAGCAGATTTGTAATTACAAAGGTAAAAAAATCGGTCTGGTCTGATGATCAAGTAAATATAGTTTAGTCGGAGGATGTAAAACTGTTTGAAAATAAAGTTTTTGTTGAGTTTAGTTGTTAGATACTAAATTGCTGATGTGTACGTACGTACATTGTAATCAGTAGCAATTTTGCGGGACAAGCTACAAGTCTAAGGAAAGAAATCCTTCAAATAAAAATACATAATATGTGTATTTACCTTCACACAATGAGAAATAATGTACTTTTTATGTTCACCTGAGATTTAATGACCTCCTTTTCTCGAACTTCAGATCGTGTGTAATCAAACGCAACAACTTTAAGGTCATTTTCATTGCATTCTGCCTTTTATGGATTTGTCTGCAATTAAAATAGAATCCTGAAAAGTACATCACCTACAGAAATAGGTGTTTATGCTTCAGTGCGCCTGAAAGTAGAATTTAGTACGAAAGATACAGATATACGTATTTACATGACCTTGTTTCAAAAAGGAAATCCCAGCTCTGTTTAATAGCGACACACAGCTGCCTGCCTATCTCATTTCACAAAACAGGGAAATAGTGTAAAATCAAGTAGAGTGGGTAACTTTCTAGAGTAATTTCTTAATTTAAGTGGACACCAACTCATTACTTTTAGCAAGGCTGTTTTTAAGAAAATGGAAAATAAAAGTGATTGAACGAGTAGGGATGTCTTCTTATTGTCTATTTCTTACTAACTGCTGCACACATTTAAACAAAAGTTGGAAAACGTAAACTGGCCGTTGGATGTGTTTGCTAGCTAGCTATATAGCCTCACAGGATGACTCACTCTCACCACTTTTTGCTCCATAGTTGGCTAAACACTGTTGACGGGTAGACAGTTTGTAAAGTTGGCCCCTTGGCATTTAGCATTTAAACCAAGAAAGTATATCAAAACGTGGAGTTGTTCACTGTGTATTTTTGTGGTGATGGCGCGGTGGCCGTCTGAGGTAGGCAAAAGTTAAACTAGGTAGGTTTCAGTAAGTACATTACACCCTTACGAGATCATAACGGGAAATCAGAGAAGTAAGTCGAAAATTCCATTCCTTAGATGAAATATGTAGACGTTTTGTAACGTAACTTCATGTGAATATACCTACTTGGTACAAATTCATACACGAAAGGATGTCCATTCTATACCTATGTGAAGGTGTCTTGAGCTTGCTGCTGACCTGGAAAAGTTAGCCTTGCTGAAAGTATAAAGTTTTGCCACTTTTTGGATTTAATTTTCAACGACTGCAAAAGAGCCTCCTCACTTCTTTCACTTTTCTTTTTACTTCACTTTATGATATAAATTGTATGGGTATGCCATGATGATGATGATGATGGTTGGCCCAAAAATAGTATGTAAGGTACGAGTAGTAGTAGTACAGGAGGACCACTGTCTTTTGGTGTTTTTATAGCTGGTCCTATACCCAACCTCCAAGGACTTTTCTATGCCTCCACCACCACCGCCGTTATCTCATAAACAGTACTGCTAACTAGCTAGAAGGTCGTCTTTAGTGAAATGAGTAGTAGCGAGCTATTGTAGGAGAAAGTGTGTGTGTGTGAAAGAGAGAGAGAGACGCTTGCTTTCACTGTGTGTGTATTGGTGAAAGTTTTCTGGAGGAGTTTCTTAATTTTCTCCATTATCATCATCAGCAGCTTCATCAGGATAGTGCCAATTTCTTGAGCCCTATTCCCTTTATGTAAGCAATAAACATATTATCGTCGCACGAAAAAACTTTCATATTCCATTCATGAGCAAGAAGAAGAGCTTTTACAAAAGGAAAGGCCTAAAAGCATATAAATATACCTGACTAAGCTTACAGATATTCACGTCACGGTTATGAATTTGTTAAATGTGAAGGTCTTTCTCTCAAGTTCCTTCCCCGATTTTCGTGGGCTATCATGGATGACGATGACGTTTGTATAATTTTATATTTATTATGAAGTTTTACAGATGCAAACGAGAATAATAGCTCGTTGATAAGATTACTCAAGTAGTTTTGTTTAAGTCAGTGGGTCGATAGCTGTACAGTTCTTAAGCTTTGTCTAACTTTGCTGTTGTGATTAGCAAAGAATCCTTCTAACCGTGTGTGTAGAACTCTTGTTGCTGTTTTTATTATTGCTGAGGGGTTGTAGACTCTTCATTCCAGAGAGAAAGTTGACTGCGAAGAATTGAAATTAACCATGATACACGTAATAATAATCCTACACGGCCCTGGACTGTCAGTCGCTAATTTTCTGTCTGTAAAATTTTTAATGGATATTATGGAACTTCTTGTGAACTCACTTGGGCTTAATGAGAGATATTATGATGTATGGCAAGGATTTGGGAATTCAGACAAGTACAACATTACTCAATTTTGTTGTCAACACATGAGAATGGGACACTTAAATTACAAGAAAAACAAGGCAATAAACCATGCACAGTTTAGAGGTTTATACATAATAGGATTAAATCTAACTCTTTGTTTAACAAAATAAGCTAGCGGGATTTCCTTATTGTATTTAATAAAACTTTGTACATCTTGGCAGTTTTTTGCATCATAATACTTTTGCTACATTCCACTATGATCCATGTACTAGTGTACTATCGAGTTAGAATAATATGTAGCAACGTGTGTATGTAAACATTATTATAATTTCCCATCAGCATGCAATGTTCCTATCGAGTTGCGAAATACACTAATGGGGCTTGATGTACAATACAAAGAAGTAATTAATTGATGCTATTGATGGTTCAAATTTTTGTTATCTAGCCTTTCATTTTGTAGGAGTGTCTAGGTCTTGATTCCAATAAGAGTGCCCATCTTATTGTCAAGTAAAATTGATATCATCGACTTATAACGATAGCATTTATTGTTCTATTTTTAGACGTCCGTAGACTTATTTCTGAACAAGGTATGTCTGCACCTAGTAAAGTTTATGTAATGGAATTTTTACAACTTCATATTCGCACCTACCTACAGACCTATCATCGCCACACCAGCATATTGAGAAATTCTCCACATTGTCTTATTATATTGCTTCATTCTTTTGTAAAATGTGCAGTAGTGACGATGGCAAGCTTCTTGTTTGCGGTGCAATATTGGTGGCGTCTTATAGGCCAATAGTAGTCCATGAACCTATGAGATATGAGATGAGAAGTATGAGAGATTCCATACCACAGTGTCAGATCAAAACGTTGGGATGAAACGGGAAAGTGGCGGCGGCGGCAGCAGGAGCAGTGGTAATATAACTTTGGACGTTATTTGACCGCATATTTGACACGTCCTACACGTAAAGGGATCCTTATTGTTAGCCAACCAATGCCAGCCGAGCCAGCCACAAATGCGTAGTCATAATATGTAAATGTTGACTATATAAATAGTTATACCATTCAGTTCTGAGCATTCCTCTACTTCTTCTTCTCCTGTATCTCTCAGCCGAATATAATAATAATAATAAGTTGTATGTTCTGTCTTCTTTCGTATGTACAGAAGTCCTTATGGAAAAAATAATAATAATCCCAAAGTTGCTCGCTCATTCATTCAGTCATTCATTCATGGTGAAGTAAAGTGGACTGACTTGTGACGACTGGACTTGTCGGCGCCTCCATGCATATGGATGATTTATGCTGCTGTGCCAGTATTTGACTTGCACAAGTAGAATAGAACTAGTAGTAGTTTCTTTTTTAACGTACCAGCAATACTTTCACAGAACGCCAATTTCTCCATGAAAATGAAGAGATGGTCTTGCATACAGAAATACAAGGCCTCATATTATTGCACACAGTCGACACTACCTACTTTTTGCTTTTAAAACCTGTCTGTGTGTGTGTTTTGCTTTGGATATTATGTTCGCCCACGTTTACGACTGACTGAACAATGAAAATTTTTATTGGTCTGCTGCTAGAAGCTAGATGAAATTACCATTCTATTTCGGGTTTCCCAATGAGAATCATCAGCATTCACTCAAGTCCAGCACGGCGTGATGAAAGTAGTGCAAGTACGACGAAATATGCTTAGTTCTCATGAAAATGAAAAGTTGAATTTGTACAACTAGCTAGCTGTATGCTCACACTACACACAGAGACGTCAAGTACCTTGTTAAATGATGCTCTCTACTTATTCAGAATAATTTTTTTCCAACAAACGAGGCCAGGCCGCACATTAAAAGTACATGTACAAAAAATGTGGATTTTTCGACTAATGGCACAATTGGACAGCACCACTGTCACCACACCAAATCTGTCCCCTTTTTAAGAAGAAATGTAGTCTGAAAAATGGAAATTCTTCACAAGATCTATGGCTTTTGATCCACCTACAAAGCACCTCGTGCTCACTTTCTCAATGCCACTTTCTCTATCATTATATGTTTTATTTTCTCACGGAAACAAATATATGTACTCGCTACCAGTATGACTATTAGAAAATGTTCTGACCTTACGGATTCATTTGTATGTGTATAGAAAACATTCACTCAAGAAGATAGACTGCAAAAAAGTACCACTACACAACTTTTACTGGTAAAGCTGCCAAGCCAGGCATGCATAAAATAGGTACTGAAAAGGAACAGATGGATGGGCGCTACCCTGCTGGCCCTCATCAGAAGGACTTACATATTTTTTTCTGGTTTTGGATGTGACATGAGAACTAGCACTTGTCCCCCACTCTACAACACAACTAAACATGTAACGCTCGCTGGTTCTGCTGCTGCTACTTAAAAGGGCGTCACTTGTTTGTCCACATTTCCCTATGCAATACAGACATATTATTATATCCACATTGTACATATGTGCTTGTCATCACCATCACCAACCCAATCACAAACTCATGAGTAGTAGTCCCAACAAAGGCATGAATAAATATTCTCCAACTTGTATCCATATAATACACCTATCCATATGTACGCTCCAACAACGCAAAAAAGACGAAATTGTAAATCCGAAAAAGTATAGATGTTGTTGTTGTGTATAGGTATGGATAAAATATACAAGGCCTAATTCATGTCAGTCAGTTTCGTACATTTTTTCCCGTATTTCATATTATCCTACACGGAACATGTCCTACTCCACATTCATTTCAGATTGGAAGAGGAGGACATATAACTATAGAATATTTTTAAGTAGATGGATATATCTACTCACCACCCTTTTTATGCTCTCTTGTAACAAGATGATATGAGAACGAGCAGGCAGAACAGAATTTGCAAATCAAATCGAGTACGTGACACCAAAAAATACCTCTTCTTTTTTAGTCCTCTGTAAAAAGCATTCAGAGGCTGGAAAACCAAACCAGAGTCTTTTTTTACATTTTCTTTCTTTCTCTCGTTCTCTTTTGTGTATGTGTGTCCTCGTGGTCGTCGTCCTCTCTCGCTCACATGCACACATTTTACACACAGTGAAAAAAGATACTATGATACAACAGCGACGCGTACTTACGTTCATGCTCTTTTTTTGTGAAAGCATTTTGTGTTTCTGTTTGTCAAAGTCGAAGAACTGGAGGAATGAACGAAAGGTAATATTACTCTAAAAAGGCAAGAGAGAAAGGGAGGATATTATATGCCTACCAACTACATCATATTGAGTTCCTGTATACATGCTCCTTGTAATAGGAAGGAAGCAGAAAACCAGAACGGAATAAAAATGTATCCTTCTTTCCCCCTTTTCTACACATTTTTTATTTTTTGAAACTAATATGTGTATAGAATATTTATAGTATAGTAAACATATTGATTCCTGAAAAAATCCTTCACATTTCTTTCTTTATCATGGACCAGAAGAATATGAGAAAGAGAGAGGAACGGGAAAACCCAAAAGATCACTTTTCTCTCACAGTCAGATATGCAGTATCAAAAGAATATCATGAAAGTTTGCTAGAGACACATATTATACATATGGTTTTTATATGGACCACAGAAGAAGAAAAATGTTTGAAGGAAGTGAAAAGAGAAAAATACAAAAAGTAGTATTAACAACCAGAAAGGTATTTGCAATGACGTATATTGCGGGTTGATTCCTAAGTATGTGCGAGATTGAAATTTCTGTTTGTAAAAAAAACCTTTGTATTGCACCAGATTGTAAATGCAGGTGGGTGTAAGTAGGCATGGGTCGTGAATACCTAAATGTTTATGACTTTTTTACTGAAGAGGAAGAAGGAAAGGAGATTGGCAAGTGTCACAATGATCTAATACTGCTCTACTACCGATATCGCCCGTCTTTTCAATTGTCCACAAAACTAAGCATGCGAAACGAAAGTGACACTGGGCTTACCCGAACCGTAACTGGCTGAGTAAGTATAGTAAAATCTTTTGGATTTCCCAGTGGAGCACGATTTACTGAGATTGAATAAAAAGGTTCAGGAAGAAATGTTTGTCGAGGCAGTTGCATTCTCGTAAAAAAGTTTTTCTTTTTTTTTGCTAACCTGCACACACATTATGCAAGTCGCAAAAAATACGAAAACTGTTAAGTAGGCGAAATGCATATTGTGTATACATACTTAAAAGCAACTTGGAATTTGAATCATGCTTGGTGGGGAAAATGTGAAGGTCGATTGACTTTTTGCAAGGAAATGAACAAAGGCGAAGAACAAAGAAAGGATTTTCTGTTTGCTAAAATGCCATTTCACGCATTATATTATTTATTCTGACTGTAACGGTTATTACAAGCAAATTGTATATAGCCGATGCTACTTTCATCAACTATTCATTCAGCTATATGCTGTACATTTGTCCCTATATAACCATGTATATAGAAATGAAAAGGTTAAGAAATGCTTACATTTGCCTAAATAACTGAATAAATATTTCGGAAGTCAGCCAGATCTACACGTGAAAAATTATAGTAAAAAAATTGAAGGGGATACTTTCCCCTAAATTGCTTTTCCTTCGACGTAAATCTTCCTTCATTTGTCATACTATTCGATGATGCGCAAAATGGGAGCAACTCTATGGCCTTCTCGGTTTACTCGGCCAGTTTCGTATTTGCTTTTATCAGAATTTCATTTATAATCAATCCTGGAAGTATATATCATGTTCTCTATATATGATACATTATGTCGATTGACAATTAATTCAGTAAATTTTCCCTTTTCTGTTTCCTGTTAATGTAGCTGCCTGCAATCCATAACTTATCACTAAGTTTAGGATTATGATGAAAAGAGAAAGAATGAATTAATTTTCATTCCTTGGAAAGAGAAATATCGATAGTCAGACGGGTTGCGAAATCTTTCAACGATTTTTTCCTAGAATTGCACCGATCAACCCATGTATTTGAACCTTTACACGTGGACTCTGCTACTGTTATGCAAGAGAATTCCATGCATTATGTTTCGTGAAACTTGAGTGAGAATAATTCCGACATAAGGAGGCACAGGGGATAAAAGGTGCACATAGCACATTGCACTCACTCTCTCAGGCACACAGGCATAAATTCATGTTTGAGTTTGATTTGGGTCAAAAGAGTTTCCCTGTTATTTTTTGTTCGGTTCATCGTTTGGGATTAGAAGAAACCGCTGCCAGCTGTGCTCAGACAAAAAAATCGAAAGAAACGAGAGAGAATGGAGGAGTTTGGGAATAAATGAGATTTTATTATAAGATGTTGAAACAAGCTAAAGTAAAAAATAAATACACGCAAGTCTGTACTACTAACAACTATGGTGAATGTAAGTAAACATACCATATTATTGGTATCAGGAAACCAACAAGACATGAAGGCCGAATAAAACGGAAAGACAGGACGATCGGAGAAAACAATATAATCAGCATCATGGTTATTATTATGTAACACGAGAGAGTTCTTATCTCGTTTGATACTGTTCTGTGATAATGTATAAATTGGTCGGAGAAAGTATTTCAAGTAAATTTGTTGTAAATACAAAGGAAAGCGAAAGAGATTTCACGTGATTTCTATTTGTTTTGATGTCTGCCTCTTCCCCGTACAATAATGTAGCTATAGGGTGCACACCGATTGTCTATAATCTAAGTTGCTGAGAGTACTAATATCACATTATATCCAGGAAAAAAGATTTTCTATTTCTCAACTTTATTCTTATTCATTGCTTTACAGAGCCTAATACCACGATTATGGGGGCCCCGGAGATGTACATCAGTCGTGGGAGCACCATAAATCTCACCTGTATCGTGGAGCACAGTCCAGAACCTCCATCCAATATC
This sequence comes from Sinella curviseta, assembly GCA_004115045.4. Taxonomy (NCBI): domain Eukaryota; kingdom Metazoa; phylum Arthropoda; class Collembola; order Entomobryomorpha; family Entomobryidae; genus Sinella; species Sinella curviseta. The sequence continues at coordinate 31,178,313 of CM023201.3, read as the reverse complement.
CTATGGACTCACAACAATCAGGTTAGTCAGCAAAACGGAAATAGTGGTTAAGAGTAAAGGAAAATCTGTACAATATGTGCACTAAACAATATACATATACGCATTGCTCAAGGAACTCGAAAGAGAGAGAAAATAAAAAAGAAGATCTTGCAAAAGAAAGAGAGAAAATCCTCCGCTACTTTATTGTGTCTAACCAACCGTACACAAAAAAAAACAACTGAGAAACCTGAGATAGTTTCCTACTTCTCGTATTCCTAAAAGCCTAGAAGAGATAACCCATATTTTATGGGTGTGTGTGTTCGTTCGCCTGCATTGTGTATTTATATGCTCTTACCACAAATTTGGAAAGGAAAAGTATGGATTATAATTCAGGAAAGCATAATTTTTGTTGGTTTGTAATGCCTCCAAGAAATGCTTGCACACATTGTATGATGATCTTGCTAAGCCATTACTATTTATTTCTATTACTGTATAATGTAATGTGTCTATTTTTAAGAAGAGAAAGATAATATGGCGCTATATAGAATCACGTACAGATTGCTTTCCCGTAATCTGACCTTTCACTATATTTATTGTCCCGAGAGCGTTTCATCTATTTCTGTTTCTCCTTCCCGTACACTGCATCAATGAGCACCACCAGGTCGCAAAACAGAGTCTTAATATTTCTAGGGATTATCATTTTATCTTAAAAGTATTATTATACGTGTTGCAAATTATTTTCTCTTTGTACCCCAAACCTATAGGTATACGAAATTTGCAATAATAAAGCGAACATGCATAACACAAACTCGAAGTAGGTTTTACAAAACTTTCTATCGTGGCTTTCATCTTATTTTTAATTTTCAGGAAATATATATACATATTGTGTATATCCCAGTTTCTCCAGTTTTTTCTGTAACGTAAAGTAGTTGAATGTAAAGATACTATGATCATGAAAGCTTGTGTGATAATAAATTTTACTACTTTCTCGCTATATCATCCTTGTCATCGTGTCCCCTTACTTGAGCGAGCTTTCGTTGATTCTACATTAATTGGACTCAACTCTGCAGAAATATAATTAAAAGTCTTCCACTGACCTGCTCGGAATTCATGATGATACGATGATGAGCTATATAGGGCTACAAAGGGGCTTATTTGTCCCTATATTTATTATACCCTGATAGGAGCATGATAAAATAAAATATGATTGGATGATTCTCCTCTTTTTATTATATGCAGGAAATAAATTATGACTCCCCTCGAGGTGGAGTGAGTGTCATCACGGAGAAGGGTGACGTTACCGTCAGTTATTTGTTGATTCAAAAAGCACGGCCGTCGGACAGTGGAATCTATGCTTGTTCCCCATCCAATGCGATTGCACAAGAAATCACGGTACATGTACTGAATGGTAAGTGACTTTTGGCACACTTTCTTTACTATCACTGCTGATTTTTCTCGCGCTTTTTATTATTTTCCATAGTTCACGACTCACTGCTGCTTCAGCTCTATAAATTCACTGTATCTTCATTACCTATCTATTTCTTTACTATATATCCATCTCGTAGCAGCTCCCTTTTCATTTTTTCCCCTCTTTTCAACCAAGTTTACTTTTCTGTAATAATATATAGCTTTGACGATAACGATGTTTCGTGCTGCTGCTTTATAACTTTTCATAATACACACGCACACGTTTGTGTGAAATGTCCCCGATCTTTATTAGAACCTGTCCTCAAAAAAACTCTGAATTTTCTCCTACAACAGCCAACGTTCTCGTCTTGTATTGGCCATCAAAAAACTTTCTTCATTGGTGGCAGTTCTCCTCAAAAGAGATGTCTTTCAATATTACCTATGTATACATATGAACGAACATTTCCACTTTCACCTAACATGATTGTGTAAGTAAGATGAGTAGGAGTGGATGTCTTGCACCTTGGACGTCGATGATGATGCTACCTTTTTACATCATCTTTTGGGTGGCAAGCATCATCCTTTCATTTGTCATTTCATTTTCCAATCATAATAACATAACTTCTTGCTTGAAGAATACGTGGGAAGTTTTCTCTCTCCTTTACAAGAAACTTATGTAGTTCAAAAGAAGACCAGAATGCATTTCGTCAAAGGTTTCATGTGTACATGTCAATGTACATTGTGCACACAATGCTCTGCTGCTTTCAAGGATGTGTTTATTTTTTAGAAGATGTACATGCCTGTGCACATACTTATTTATGTATGTATCCAAACCAAATAAAAATGTTTTTGAAAGTGTGACAAGGTCTCTGAAAAATTTCCCAGAACTACGTAACAATCCCACTTTCCCCTGTCCCATTACCACGAAAATTGTAAGCAGAGTCAGCGAACATATTGGAATAATGGAGTGGAAGCACCTTCACCATTTTTCCTTCTCGAAAAGAAAAAAAAAGTAGCAGACAATTCCTAACTTTCTTTAGGCGGAGCATAATTTTTTACCATGTATCACGCATACAAAATGGGAAGAATTTGTGCAACCTTGCGAATGGTGCCAGCATATAATTTTATGTGTGGGTGTGCAGCTTACTTGTGGCTTGGTGGTGAGAAGAGAAACCCTGAAATGAGCAAAAACATACTTTTTCCCACCTGATCTTCACACTTGTCTTCTACTTTCTTCCTATAAAATTACATCATGCCTATCTAGATGTACTTGTGAGGATTTTCTCAGGAAAATAAAAAATGGAACATGTTAGGAATGATTGGATGCATGCACACACGTAGGTAGGTGGGTAGATGGGTATGTGCATTTGATCCCACGATGGCTATATAGCAAATTTATTCGATGAATGCACTGCTTTCTATTCTGCTACTACCACAATGACTACTTTTTAAAGTGAGTATACTTTCTCACTTTCATTTGTCCTCGTTCCTCTACCGATTTCAAAAATTGCCGGAGGTAATAATACAGCAAAAGGGGAAGTGTGCATATTACCATCTTTCCTTTTTTCTCGCATCCCACCGCACTGTGTGTGACGGGGAGAGAGGCGGCAAGTAGATCTCTGGTAGTACAACTTGTGTTGCAAACAATGCTATGTCTTTTCTTATCGGTTTTCCTTCAGCGTACAACTGCAGTTTACTCGATCATGTGCATATACCTACCTACACTTTATATAATTCGTACAATATGCTCATGTAGTTTGACATGGAACACAGCCTATGAATGAGCTGGTTGGAGTCAATGGTCTGAAACGAAATTTGGATTCAAATGGGGTTTCATATAAAAGCCACTATTAGAGAATTGACTTTTGGTTCTCAGAATAGGACTTTTCCCAATCATGTAGTTTTGTATTTATACAGCCACCACCACCACATTTGTCGCTCTTCTAGAAAACGCCCTTCATTTTCTCTCCACTCGACACTTCTCCTTTGTGTACATATGTGACATGTTAGTAGCTACATACAAACAATGTGAATAATAGGAGTGACGAAAAAAAACTAAATGGAGAAAGTTGATTTTTTACAGTGTTACGATTTGCTTGTCGTCCTTCACAAATAGCTTCTTTTAGTACACAACAACAATATTATGCATAGTTAATCTGCTTTCCCTCCCAAACAGTCAACAGTCCTAGTGAATAAATAAATAGTAATACGAATTGCAACTCGAGAATATTTTTTATTCCCAGGGTAGGCAACATAATGGACTGTTTTCCTGTTGTATGTCTACCTATGTACCTATTTTGCCGAAGGATAAATCTTTTCGTGAAATATGAGACAGACAAACAGATATTTTCTGCCGAGGAGACACCTTTCTCTAGTTCTTGTTGACTAACCAGTACATAATTTTGAAGGGTTTCCCCACGTGTGTGTTCACACATCATCATGCCGCGGATGAGAAGATAATGCATTATAGGAGCAGTACAGTATTCCCTTTCTGCATCACTATCTGACTGGATAAAAACTGCGCAAACAGTTTTCCTACACCCACACTACCAATCCGTGACAAAGGCGATAGGATGCAAGAAGCCGCCTAACGTGGAAACGTGAAAATGAAGGTTTTTCAATTTAATGTGTTCCTTTGAGAATGCTACAAGCTCTCTCCTTATGAAAGAGTCTATAAATGAATTGGAGCTTTTGTAGTGGAAACAGTTGCACTTGAACTGTTTCACGTCTAAACACAGCTGAAGAAGCCAGTTGACAACATGTTGTTTGTTAACGTTGCTCCGCTCGTTACTTTATTCGGAATGAAGATAAAGGAAGAAGGTAAAGGATGAGAAGAAGATTAAAGTAAAAGTGTACTAGCCCACCACCGCCACCACCCAATAACGTCTACACAAAAAAGGCACATTGCTATCTTGCCAGCAGTTGAAGATCGGAGAGGAGTAGTCTGGTCTGCTACACTGCTAGTTGGAGGAATAGAAGTGCCACCATCTGTGACTGTCACTTCAGCAGCCAGCCGTGGTTGTAATAGACAAATGAGCGTAATAAATAGGATTGGCACGTTTTATTTTGCACTCTAATGACTCAACATTTTGCAATGATTTCTATTCTCCACCCAACACTACAAAACGTATACTTGTAGTCAGTCTGCTTATATGTACCTACCAAATAGCATGTCCACTTTATATATACACACAAACACACTGCATCTAACTTGTTTGCAAGATTATGGAGGTGGTATGCTATTCAGAAAACAAAGGGGAGGATTTACCATCATACACATTTTCTCCACTTTCACTTTCATTTCCCTCCCACGCCCTTCCATCCATATGAGCTGTTCACTGTTGTTATTGTTGTCGCTGCTGCTGATACTTGTAGTAGTGTCAACAGCAGTAAAGTGAAAGTCATGACAAGATGGTAGGTCGGCCGGCAACAGGAAAACACCACTCATCCTGCACTACAATACACGTAACGATGTATTAAGAACCTGACATGAACCTTTTTTACACGACGTTCCATTTAATAACAGCCCGTTTATCATTATTACGTACTACAACTGCAAATACTTTTAACCCGAGTCCAACACACCATATCGCTTTACACCACTAATAATGCAACCTTTTAAATTGGTGACATTAACACATGAACAACGTAGTGAAACCCATTTTTAAAAGGAAATTGTAAATGCGCAGCATGTGAAATATTAATTGTGTTTTCGGAATTGTAAGTGAATTTCAAGATTGTATAACATTATGATATTTAGTCAAGTAATGCGAAGCGAACTTAACTGGGCAGCAGTATATTTATAGTATATGTATTTGTTTGTTTAGAGATCAAAAGTTGAGAACAATTTTGTCCATTTGTCATAGTCATGCATTGATAATTGATTCGATATGGAGTTGTGAGCAAATATGACGTATACTTGTAGATAATTTGTTTCGTCTAGCAGATGCATGTACATACAAGAGCACAAGCATTCGTTCCCATTCTTCATTTCTGCAAGGAAATCTGAAACCAGTAGTTAACAATGGAATGTCTAATCATGGTACTAAGGGGTCTAGTCTAGTGAAGAAAAGTTATTGAAATGCAGAGAAAGTAGAGGAGACAGGTTAGAGACTTGGACAGACAGGAAGTCGAGGACGGAAACAGGGAAGCCAAACCAACATAACATATTATTACTAGAGCGAAATATCGCCAGGCCACAAAGAGGCCATCATCCACACCTGCTTTATGTTTATTCCTGTGGCAGTCCGTTTCACCTTTTTACCAGTTTTTTTTTCTTGGAAGCAACTATATTAAAAGTGGAACCAACACGAATGAGCTAGCTGAGCTAAAACCTCATATCTCCCCCTTCCAGTTCCAAACTCTAGAGGAGTTTCTTTTTACTTACTTCCTTGTTTGTTTGAAACCACTAAAACAAGGAAATTTCTTTGATATTTTCCCGGGAAAAGTTGACTTGAGTGAAAAGCGTACCATACACACTTGGATAAGATAAATCCCAAGAAAGTGTAATAAAGGCCACAGGAGTTTGTTGAAGCCTTTTCATCTTTTAGCATAAGGTTATGATATGTTTCGTGATTTTCACTCTACTCAGAAATAAGGAAATCTCACGTTGACTGATAATGGCAGAAAACGTACAAGTTTTCCTTCCGTGCTCGGAGGAACAACACCAGAATGACAACGAAATCAGAAACGGTTTTCGAGAAACATGAGGATTTGAGGACTCTGCCATTCGAACACATGGGTTTTTTGTTTGCAGGGACGACTCTTTCTGAGGGACTCCATGTGTGTCTCTAAACAAAGAGGAATTGCATGGATAGTTTCGAAATGGAAAGTGAACGGATACATTTTTACTGAGCCAACAAGACTAAAAGGAAAATGACCTTGTAAATCAAAACTGTAAGCTGTCTGATGAGATTCTTTCAATAATTCAACGAACGTTTTGACTTTGTGGTAACATGTCCGTTGAGACCACTTTCTTCATGGTTGGTGCGGTTTTTGTGTGGGATGATGATGACGATTTGGATTGCCGGATGGAACGAATGCTGATATTAGCTAAATGGACGTGATGTGATTTTCTACTTCTTTTACTCCAAGAGAAAAAGAAGATGTACAATGTACTCCATCTCTAGTCTCTAGTAATGGCGAAACCCATATGGGCAGAATATTCATGCACTTTATAAGATGATTGCCAAAGAAGGATCAGATGTGTGATCCTCTTAAACGGAGACGCTTCTATGGTCGTAGGAAGGAACAAAACGGAAACTGAGATTGAGCGTCGGGACACGAGGCTTCGCATTTCATTTCACATCAGACTTCATTCACCTTGAATCTTTTTATTCATTTTCACAGAGCAAAATATCCCTGTTTTTACATTCCAACTTGACTTATCCTTCAGAATTCAAAACAATTAATTTGTAATTTGCTGTTGGTAAATCTATACACGAGTGTAAGTGCAGGATACAGCGGAAAATTTCGCTTCCTTGCTTTCTCTTAAGTACGCATATAATTGGCTCATTGTCAGCCTACTTAAATTTTGTGACCTTGTTCATTTCTACTGATGCTGCTTTGTTTGCATGTTTTGTTGGCAAAACTTTCTGCCTTTGTTGCGCGTGCACGCTCAAATTAATAATAGATAGGACAATTATATAGCTTCCATTTTGAGCATAACTATTAAATTTCCGATTAATTTTGTAAAACAATATGATAGTAGTCTGTAGTAGCTTTATGTTTATGTTCGCTCTACCGAATGAGTTCATTTGGAGAATAAATACGATACGATCATATAGAGGACGGTGAAGATTTAGAAAGAGTTTGTTATGAACTGCTTTTCTAATGTAACAACGCTCTGAAGAAAGCCTTCTTCTGAATCTGCCGTTGAGCTGAAATGCTGAGTTGATGTCTTTATTCTTTTCTCTTTGTGTTCACTTTACAGGCAACCTTCCAGCGGCTATGCAGCACGGAGGCCAATTAAAACTGGAATATCCTTTCACCGTTTTTCTTCTCAGTTTATCCATTCTCATTTTGGGAACCTAGAGAGAAGCAAACTGAGTAGAGCTCTACAAAATACATACATAATTACTACTACTGTAAACAAATATAAATACCACACATAGTTAAATACTTGTTACTACTATGTACATTGTACGGTACTACTATAAATACATACATATTAAAGAAGATATATATTAATGCATCTTGCGCATAGAAATAAAATATACGGTAGAATGCAAAACGATTAAAATATTACAATATTAAGTTGATATGCGCCAAGTGAAAATGTACATAGACAGACAGGGCAGAATACAACTCAAGTACATAATATGCTATTATTACGATTACTTTGATTACACGTCGAAATTGGTACTTTGTCGCGTGTATACATATACAATTCGTATATAGGTATGCATACAAAGATATACGTAAACAGGAAGTTGAGCATACTGAACTTTCCCCAGTTATCAGTGTACAATTTTTAAAAGATACAAAAAAACCATCGCCGTTTACTGTCACGTAATAACGTATCATGTACCATCCACCTACAACTTTTTGCATTATACAATAGACTTGAGTATATTTGTACATGAAGAGTAGAAATCATTAAAAATGTACATACATAATTAGGTAACTAAAATTATTATAAAAGGCAAGCTGGTTATCATTTGATTAACTATGTAAAAATGTACATAAAGGTTGTGCGAATTTATTGTACACAGGTTTCCTATACAATACATGTGTGTCGTTTTTTATATTAAAACAAAATTTTTCTCAATTTTATTGAAGCCGCGATACTCCTAAATGTAAAAAAACTATTAAACGCAAAAAAATATCAAGATGATAACAAATACGATTTAAAAAATACTCTGAACGCGTCTACAAAACTATAAAGTAGAGCTACTACATACAGCGTGAATCAGCGACACGTCTATTCTTTTGCATGGAATGTTTGTGTTTTTTTGCGTTAGTCATCTTCATCTCGTAATGATGAACAAGTGAAGAGATTGGGGTAAAATGAACTCAAACAAACAAAAACACAAGCAAAGATTATTTTTTAAATACCTTAGATAAAAAAATGTTTTTGATGTGATACGTACAAGAACGTTAACTAAAAAGCAAGGGAGACGTGTATACGTGTGTGTGTGAAGAAGAGAACATTGTGATGTGATGATGTAACGCAGTTTAAGGATAACAATACAATTGGCGTCATCACAGAAGCTACAATAATAATGAATAATATGTAATACCTAATAATAATGTTGTATAATAATATAATACATATAACTGCGTCTATACGTAGAAAGATAGACTTGTAAGCTTTCCGTAACTTCAAAGTAATTATAACAAGCATAATTATTAATATAATAACGTATGCAAATAAACATCTAACAAAGTTATAAAACGAAGAGTCTTGACGCTCCTCGCCGCGGTACATTGATTTGATTGTAGTTGATAGCGGCAAAGGTATATAGGATAAGAGAAAATGATGCAGCACAATAAAGCGAATGATAGAAGAAGAGTTACTTTTTAACGCATAAAACTTAAAGAGCAAAATGCTCCCTATTTGTAGGCAAATTACTTTGACTAATTAGCTTTTAACAAGTTAAAGCCGTAGTAGCGGGGGGAGCACTGCCTCAGGGTTAACCAAAAAGCAGGCGTGAACAACTATGAAACAAAAGTTTATCGAATGATAGACTACTGGACTCTCCCTTTCTCGTTCGTATCAGTGCACATGAGTGAAAGAGAGAATGTTTTGCAAAATCGCAATCCAAATAGTATAAGCAAGTTTTGCTTATTATATTTATGTACAACAAGATCAATTTATGCTCCAAACAGACTCATTCTACAACAGAAACTAACGTGACATTAATAATTTTTCATGGTTCAACCAATGACATTGTATATATCATCACCGCGCGATGTTTTATGTTGCAAATTTTTAAAGTTAAGCACCAACCCGTTAATAGTCAAGTCAAACAGATACATATAAGCATATAGGTTAAAGATTTTGAAATCTGAGAGTGTTTATATTTGTAAAAAAGTTGTAAATGGCAAGTGTGTATTTATTTATGAAAATAATTAAGGTTAAATGTCTCGTTCATATTCAATAATATATTTCATACAATACATATTTTAGATTTACAATACAAGAAGGAGTGAAATCACATCAAACTTCCGTTCGTATTTGTGTATGCAATTAGGATGTCAACTTCATAGAAAGCAATCATTATTATTACACGCATATTTTAGTAGAAGTATATACCCGAATCCCAACTGTTGAGGACGTCTCCCTTTACGATAAGATTTTATAAAACGAGTTGTTCATATTAGACCCGGGTATTAGATAAATCTATGAATTTTGTAGGCACCAGTATAGCAGGTTTGTATGAGGCAACAATTGTGTTGTAGTGGCAATCGAATAGATAAATCCCATTTTTATATGATATAATAAAATAGCATCGAATATAATATCGACGAACGGACTTTCATTTTAGAATATAAAACCTATAGCTCTTTATCGTTTTGAAATGACAAAATATAACAGAATATTTTCATGAAATACTGTTGTTCTCAATAACGACTACTGCTACACCTTACTTATTTCGGTGCATGCCACAAAAACTTTTTTTTAGTTTGTTGCTGAAAATATGTTTGTGCAAATTATGCAAGTTGTATAGGGAAATACTTTACTTCAAAGTGAGTGAGCGCAAACCAAAGATGCAGATGCAGCATCATCATCAACGTAGCGTTTAGCATCAGAAGATTGTGCGTTCTTTAAAAAGAAAATCTGATAAAATCAAACCATTAGCCAACAATCAACTTGATTTCTGTTATCAACGCAACAAAAGTGCATGCTTTACTAATACCTAATTTCTTTATAGGGATGGCGGAGTTCAAAAAATGCCTCTATATATTTTCATGTACTTCTATGTATGTATATCGTCGTACTCAAACGATTGCTGCAAGAGGATATACTTAGCTGTAGCCTATCATCATGAATGTCATAAACTGTACAATTTAGGAAAAACGCTGAACCAGCAGGGTTGATTTAAGTCGCTATGAAAAATGACTCCTTTTATTCAAAAGCTCACTCACACAAGTTGCAAGGAAGGGAGGCAGAAGAAGGAAAAAGGCTGTGTAAAACTTACGTATACTGATGGCACTCAGCAAAATGGTATAATAATTGAAAATAAGTGAATATACATAAAGGGCATCATATACATATAGCGTAATGCCTAATGTTAACTACGCAGTAACTATTTGTATTTAAGTTACCACACAAGCCATAATTGCAAGTAGAGAGCATTTTATTAGACTTTGAGTAGAAGCAAGCATGAGATTCCTTTCTCCGCACAACTGGCGGTGATCAAGCTTCTTATCTTAAATTGGTTATTAATGCGCTGCTTACTTTCCACTGAAAAAATGAATTCGATTAAATTGCCAATTACCAGTTCTTCTGATTCAACATCTCCATATACCTACACTACTTGTATGTATATTAACCTAATGCGAACATACTTAAGCGTTTTACTATTCTCAGAGACATTTTAAGCGTTTATTCTTTATATACCTATGTTTTACGTAAAAGATTCATAACTGAAACTATAGTACGATGTAAGCACGCAACTTAAAGGTATACCTATATGAATCTACAAATCTACATACTTTTATCTGTGTGTAATGAGGTTGAAAGTTGTAGCAAGTTAAAAATAATAATAATAATAAAAGTATATACATAAACGTTAAAAATACCATTAGTTTATTTAAGAGAATTACAATGGGATTGGAATTCGCAGTCAGCGGAAATCGACAAACTGGCTCCTCTTTTCTGTACTCATATAAAAACATGTACATACATATATAATAAAATAGGTATATCTTTAGGTTTGTATGCATGTATGGATAATGGATATAAGTATGAATAGTAGTAAATTATTGTATTAGGGATGTAACGGTACATATGTCTGTATATAGCTAATTTATATATATATATTTATAAGAATAATATATGCATTATAATATATTGTGTACGCTACATCCGTACAGTCTATATATTAATATCTAACCTATTATGTTACATACATTTGTATAGGAAGAACTTTAATATGATAAAGGTATAATCCATTATTATTATGATTATTACTAAAATGTGGATGTAATATGGGTGTGAGAAAATTCTATTATTTCATAGTTGAATGAAATAAAGGGAAAATTTCTTTTTTGAGCTTTTACGATAACTTTCTTCGTTGCGTCCTGATTGCTGGGATGCTGAAATTTCTTTTAGTTTGAATTACTACAAGCGCACTATCGTCATCACAGGTTTTACTCATAAATTACCTCTCCAATAAAAAGTGATTCACTAAAACATTTAATAGGATTGCAATGAAACACTTTGTTCGGCTCAGAGAGAATGGAATCCGGCCTTCCGGAAGTTACCTGGAAAGGCGGATGCTCCTCCAGAAAAGCATCATTCTTTTATAAACGGAAGAATTAAAATGCGCAGTGAACTTTTAAAAGACAGACGTACGAAAAAATATTATGCCGTATTCAATTTTCTCTGAGGAAGAAAGGTCATGTCTCTGAGAGAAATTCTGTCGTCACAGCGCAAGGTAATATTTTGTGGGGCAAGATGAGATGTGAAAAATTCTGTACCTATTGAACATTCATGGCAAATATTTTTCATGAAAAAGATATGCTAAGCCAAAAATCATTACGGGAAGTATTTACTTAAAAGCTTTGTAAAATCCACTTTATTGCAGCAAATATTAGATTTTTTCGAATCATAATTTTAACAAAATTTAATTTTTCTCAAATTTTGCAAACTTCCAATTAAAACTAAACAACTACAACGGTAACTCATCTCTAATTCTTATCGCACTTGTTAGCGCAGTTGGCATATATTAATACGTTTATCTAGCTCCCAATATTCGTCCGGAAAAGCACATCCTGTTACACAACATTTGTTGCGGACAAAGCGATAAATTTCTTCATTAAGATGCTGGTCCCTTCGCCATCTTTCAATTGAGCTCTGCCAATCCGCATCTGCATATACGGGATTCAGATAGTAGTCATTGAACGACGCAAAATCTTCGGGTTCATTAGGATCACTAAGTGGATGGAGTCGTTCCCTGCGCCGTTGTATTAGGACAGGCGAAGACGCAACCGCTGAACCCTCACTGGGTGGTTTGGCATTGTAATTATGGGGCGATTGCCATGAATTTGACGGTGAAGGAGGATGGATTTGTTGCGGGGCCATCTGTCCACCTGAATCAGGAGTTTGAGGATACTGAAAAGTCTGGACCTGCTGCTGCTGTTGTTGTTGGGAAGGCTGTCCATTGTTGTCTGTCAAACCGGAGGGAGGAGGCCTGTAGTTGGGTGGACCGAAGCCTGAGATGCAAATTTAGGTATCAGCAACGAACTAATGGAAATAAGAACCGTTTGATCGATGGGGTACTACATGAGGTTCAAAAGGCGACGGGAGTGTATGTTTTAAAATAAATCATATATGCTCAATTCTCACCATCACCAGAGTTGGTTTCCCTTTTGATTGAGGAGTATGGGGTGCTGTATGCATTGCACAAATAAACTAATTGGTTTACGACCTTTTTGAAATTACAATCTGGATGACTGCTGGAGGAAAGAATCACTTCAGTCACCAGAATCACGTGTAGCAAAGAAAGTGTTCGTATTCGTACCATCCTTTTTCTTTCGACTTTGGTAGTTCACTATTGGCTAAAGAATTTAGGTGCTCCATAGACACTCTTCGCTATAAAGTATGGATGCAACGCAATACTTGGAAAAAGGTTTCATTCGTCGAAAGGCTTATCAGGGAAATAAATATACTTGAAGATAAAACAGCAAATGTGTCGGCAGGGTTGGAACAACTGAAACTCTAATAAAATTCATCATAAAGAAGCTCGTTCAGGTTGCGAAAAATGAAGAAAAAAGACAAAACAATCTCTTCTACCATTAATTAGCTCTATCACCTGTGTCATACCACATAACTATTTAATCAATAGAATTAATGGGAATTACCTACGCACATTTCTTATTTTTGTTTGGGCTGTAGCAGTACATTTATGAGAGCGAGAGCAAACAATTGCTCATAAATACTTCCCTTACAATTGTCTTCATTCATTCACTTTACATATTTTATCACAAAACCATTTATGATATTTTTAGCACACGTATTTGCTTGTCTTAAGTCGAGCATAAATCTACGGAGACCTTAAATAAAAACCTATCTGTATTACGTGTATACATTACACTTTACCTTGCACAACACTAACTAGAAGATACTATTAAAATATTTTTGACTAATGCACACAACATTCATTGACTAACGGTTATTGAATCAGGGTGACTACTACTGATATCAAATCGTGTGTTTATAGCCCATTAATCTTCAAAAAGATGAATTAAGCGGACAAGGTTAAAAGTTCAAGTGAAGGTGAAACATTTCTCAGAATTTTTTTCCTCTGACACATTTAACATTAATTGACTGATTGACATTCAAGAGACGGATGATGTGATACTATGAACTTTGACGCAGCTTCAATTCATACAAATTCCATCTGATGTGGTTGAATATGATCAAATGAATGTGATTCAATTCCCAGAAAATATCAATCGACCAATCTGAAAAAAGTTTAAAAAATAAGTATGCGTTTTGTCTAGTAAGTAGTAAGTATGTATTTTCATTTTGTTGGCTTGAAGTTGAAATCAAACCTTTTATTAGAGAAACGTTTACGATGTATAAGGACATTAAATCTTTTCCTAAGTTTTACCAAATCTAAGCTTAAAATACTAACTTTTTCACAAGACCCGAGTTCGTTGTGTCGGTTGCTTCCAGTAATTTTCGTTTCAAACTCGGTCTTTCCTCTTGCTGCTTCACGACGTTAGAAGGTAACGGAAGCAAATGACCCGGCGTTGGTCCTGGCTTATTACTACAGGAATTCAAATATGTTATAAAAATTATACAAAATTACAAACTTTCAATCATTTAAATAATGTCATAAATCATGTTTCATTCCCACACCTGAAATACGGCATTTGTAAGGCACTTTTAGCGGAGCAACGCTCATTAGGATTCAGTCTTAGCATGCTGTCCACAACAGCAATCAAATCATCCGGCGCAGCAGTAAATATATTTCGGAATGGGATGGGAATAGTAGGTTTAAATTCGCAGTAGTCTGGAAGGGATTTGTGATCTGGCCAATTGCCCTCATTCGGAGTTCCAATGACTTCAAAGATTTTTGACAACTGACCAAGGTCAGAATCTCCAGGAAATAGTGGCAACCGCAACAACAGTTCAGCAATGATACATCCTACAGCAAATATATCTACTCCTTCGCCATAATTGCGTGCCCCAAAGAGAAGTTCGGGAGCTCTATAAACAAAAAGTAGAGGTGGGTTACACATTTTAAGCTTTAGTAATTATGTTATTCGGAACAATAATTAGTAGAAAGTGGTACGTCACCTACCGATACCATCTTGTAACAACTTGATGTGTGTATAGTCTATTCGGAGAACCATAATAGCGAGCAAGACCAAAATCACCAATTTTAAGAACACCTTTCGAATTAATCAGCAAATTATTCGGTTTTAAATCCTGTAAAGTAAAATACAAAATATGATATTATTATGATCAGCAAAAATATGTATATCGAGTACTATGTCAGAGTAATAAGCTCATAATAGCGCTCACCCTGTGGAGAATAAACTGAGCATGAAGATATTCCAGTCCCTGAAGGGTCATAATACTGTACGCTTTAATATTTCCTGGGGTGAGAACTATTTTTGTCTCTTTGATGACCATTTCCAAATCAGTGTCCATGAAATCAAAGACAAGAGAAATGTTCGACCTGTGACCGAAAACATCAAGAAGTCCAAGGATATTAGGATGGTGAAGCTCTTGCTGAAGCTTAATTTCTCTAAGGGCAGTACGATTGACTCCATCTGAAAACTCCGCTTTAGAACCAACTTTGATCTAGAAATTTGAGCACGGAAACATCATTGCCAATGATTAGTTAATCAAATTCAGTTCGTTCACAATAATAATTGTGTTCTTAACAAATGTTACGACAAAATTATATTTTACCTTTTTCACTGCCACGATTCTGTCCTCCTCCAAATCCCTCGCCTTAAAAACTGTGGCAAACTACAACAAGAGTAAAATACACCACCAGTTTAATCAATTATCGTCTGTGCTATCTTGATCGTAATAACAATAATTATAAAGCAATAAAATGATGCAGATACAGACATTATTACTGTCTGATCTGTCATTTACGTCAAATAATCCGTCAGCAAACCATCACATTCCACTAGAACTAATGACATGTCTACGTACCTGTCCTTCTCCCAAGAACTCAATCTTCTCATAACGCTTATCAGTACTTCCGTGCTTCGCTCCGCCTGCCATCTTCAATCAATTGTTAATCACACACACACCGGATCCGTGTCACTTATCTTTCACAAAAACAAATTTAAACACAATGTCTATTTAATTGACCAAACCAGAACCAGAGTCACTCCAGTAGTGGAGTGTATTCATTAAAAATTAAATCCTCGTCTCACCAACAAATTTAATGAACAAACACAACTAAATAATTTCCCGAAAAAAACTATGATTTTTAATGACACCAATTGAAAACGCCTGACAGCGACGGACAATTATGTTGACCACTGTTTAGTAGGTCATTAACCTAACAATGCCATTGACAAACTATTAAATTATAGATAACTTAACGCGATCAACGACATTTAACTTTTCATCGTGACTTGTCTTTGCAAATTTGTAGTTTACAAACAAACACGACTTTTACGTGCGTATCTTTTGTCAACCTGTTCATGTAGGAAATTTGACTGATGATTTTGAAACTCGCGCGCTTCGACCAAGAGTACAGGTGATGTTTGTGCACATACTTTCGCATTTGCTGGCATCCATTTCTTTAAAGTGGATAGTCTGTGTGTTTGTTTGTGGTTCGCAATAGTTCGCATTCTCCTCTGCT
This sequence comes from Sinella curviseta, assembly GCA_004115045.4. Taxonomy (NCBI): domain Eukaryota; kingdom Metazoa; phylum Arthropoda; class Collembola; order Entomobryomorpha; family Entomobryidae; genus Sinella; species Sinella curviseta. Next base: position 31,161,919 of record CM023201.3, on the reverse strand, counting down.
GCGTATGTTGTACGTAAATACAAGTCATCTCACAAAATCGTCCAAACATCGATCCCAAAACCCAAGGTTTCTTTCAGCTGTTCAATGATAAACAATCAGAGCAGTCTCGGACGACTGTGTGTGCAATCGTTTTTGCAAAATAACGTAAAACTTTCGTAAATTCCGTTGAAGACGTTACCCGTTTCTGCGTCATTTTAATTGTTTTATTTAATGAACAGCCATTAAACCATATTGTGTCGGTTAAAGTAATTAATTTTAAGTAAGTTTGGCTCCAGTAGACTTTGGGTATTTTGAGTGTACACTTTGAGCAACATATCATTAGAGCAGCTTTAGTGTTTTTTAATAAGTGCACTTGCTTTCAGGAAATTTGTGTGAATTTTGATGCACTATTGGTCAGAATTAATAGTTTCAAGGTCAAAGGTGACAAGGAGCGTGAGGAAACCGGTAAGATTCTGTTGTAAAATTAGCTAATTTTGTTGTTGCTGCCGAAGATGGAGTGATAATCATGATTTAATCAAATTTTCTGTTAATGTGTTTCATTTTTAGGAGAATTCTGGTTGTCCCTTAATTTGGTGGTAAATTCTGGCTTATCGTCACCCATAACATTGTTCGTGTTTTAGTTGTGAATAGAAATGGAGCTGCACAGAAGAGCGAATAATGCGGGGAATAACGGGAGCTGTCGCGCTGGTTCGGATTTTTTCATGTCAGGGGTGCTCAAGAGGCCAATATGTGGAACCAAGACATCCGCAAGCAGTTTCAGACACAGCCGGAAATTACTGAAAAGACTTAAGTCAACAATGTCTTATGGAGATCAGAGGCTGTATACATCTAGAAGTTTTCAGGAGGGATCCAATAAGTATGAAGAATTCTTTTGCTATAATGAGCATGAGGATGACCCGGAAGATGATGAAGATGCCAAAACAGGTTGGCTATAGATTAACAATAATGTATTCTGGTAAATAGTTGTCATAATTTATGTCGATTGATGGATGATTAATTATTGTCTGGTATTATGTTTTGCAGGAGCGAATTTGTTTAAAAATGTGTCATTAAACATGGTAGACTTCCTCAATGAGAGACAGCTGGGGAATGTACGACAACCTTTTAACTTGCAACCACGGGTCATGGGAGAAAGTTTCCAATACCAGCCGGATCTACCCATTAAGCACTTGCTTACAAACCAAATTCTTCAAGAGAAAGCCATAAAAATAGAAAATTTGAACAAAGTATTTTGTTCGCAATGGTTGTCTGACAGACAAGTTATATTTGGGACTAAATGCAATAAAGTAAATCATGCAAGACAAACGAACATCATATACTTGCTTTTCGAATGAAAGTTTTCAAGTATGTAAGGAATTTCTCTTGAACAATTATTTTAGTTAATGGTGTTGGACGTACAAACAAAACACTTGACGCAGATACCCTGTTTGGCACCGTCACCGAGAAGCCTACCTCCGGATTCTCAATGTGGAATACACGCCATTCAGATTAATCCATCCAGAAGTCTACTTGCTACAGGGGGTCGCAATCCGAATGATCTGGCTGTGTACAGGCTACCTACCCTGGACCCCCTTTATGTTGGAGAGGTAATTAATTACCTTCAATTTCATTATTACAACAACTTTCACTATTTTTGAAGAATTTGAATGCTTTATGTGGTCAATGTATATCATTATGATTGATGATTTATTTGAATTTTGCATATTTATTAGCTGGCCCATCAAGACTGGGTATTTGCACTAGCGTGGTTAGATGACGAATTTCTGGTATCAGGCTCCCGTGACACAAGTTTGGCCTTATGGAAAATTCCCGACAATACGGATAGCGATTCAAGTGCGAGTAACTTGGAACGAGAACGCCCCTTAGATCTTAGTAACTCGCCGCAGTTACCTCAAACATCGACTTTCTCCAGTCCCGTTCCATCGTATTCGTACATCAACGCAGTAGCCGTGAAACAATGTAAAAGTGCTCAGAAAGTCCGCGATATTGTATTTAATCGTAAACTACAGGAAATAGCATGTGTGTCGTTAAACGGCTATATTCATATCTGGAGTGCAGACAGATTCGTACAGGTACATTATACAAATTTTTAAACAACAAGCATTTCTTTATAAACGTCAATTAAATGCACACATAAATTGAAATTGTGCCTAAAATGAAAAATAATTTCAACTTTAGAAATATTCGAGGAAGCTACCTTTTTCAATGGAAAATGTCTGTCTTGCTGTACATGAGGATTACAATCTTTATGCTGTTGGAAGTAAATCACATACATCTTTAATGGATGCGAGAACCGTGCAATGCGTTCGGAAAGTAGCGTCCAAGTACTCTGGATACGGAATTCGATCAACCAGCTTTTACTCCTCTATTCTCTCGATTGGAACTGGCCAAGGGTCAGTTATGTTCTATGATCTTCGGGCTGGTAAATATTTGGAATCCAATGTAAATGCTGGCCGCACAGCAATGTTAAAGTCGAGTACTGGCTGGACCTTCCCGGATGAGGAGATAATCATGGACATGTACAGAACAAAGTATATGCCAGCAATTTATACACATTGTATTGACATGTCAGGAACCAGAATATTTGCTGCTGGTGGTCCTTTACCAATAACTCTATGTGGCAATTATGTAGGTTTATGGCACTAATTTACTGTATCATAAAATCATAAATACTGTATTTCGACTAACGTAAATTCCACAACATTCAACATTACATTTTATTTATTTGTTGATTAAGTTAAAGAGATGAAGATAATTTTTTACTGTGTATACTTAAGGAAAATGAGAACACCATTTAATGTAGCATTAGTAATTTGATTTAAAGTTAGGTGTAAGCCGTAAGTTTTTTTAAAAATGACCAACAACTGCGTATTTCTAACGGTATTCTTTTGAGATAGTTGGAGCTAACTGTTTATTTTGATAGCTTTGTTTCTACTAGAATTTTTCTAGCTACATATCGTCTGTAACTGGATCATTTTACACAATCTTAGTAAGTAAAGTGACGATTATGCAAAGATTTAAGCCTTGCAGTTTGTTAATATGTTAAGTTCGCACAGTGTGTTCCATGCTCTTGAAGTTGTAAAAATGGAAATTTATAATTGATTGCGAATTTTATATTTTGTGGTAGGTGGGAGAATCTCACGATTTCTTCATCAGCACTTTTGGCTATTTATTAGTCTCAAATAAGTAAGAATAATCAAAAGCCCTGTTATTAAGTAGATACATAGGTTAGGTACAATTTTAAATGACTTGTTGGGTCTCATAGTATAAATGGTAATTAAGTTGCAAAATTATTGTACCGTTGTGTGCACACGTTATAGTCATTTATATGGTATTGTAAAATTTTATTGTATGTACATAATATTTATATATGGCATAATAATTAATATCATCGATATTTTAATGCATAATAATAAAAACGCAGACAAAATTGGACGGAGTAGCTTAAAGTGCTAATTGTTGATTAGTTTTTTTATTTCATTGTTCAACATTTCATGTATAAACCTTAAAATTTGCAACTAATTAAATTTGAAATGTTTTGTTCAAGTTTCCTTTGATGGTTTCCTCACTGATGATTTCGATGTTTTCTGTATTTTCTCACGTTACCCCGTCATTAGCGAACCTAATTTGCCGTCTTTGAGGTAAGAAAGCTGCATTGCATCCTAGGCAAGAAAAGTCTTTCACATATAGCATTAATTTTTTAAACTCCTGTTTATCTTTTAAAACCTGAAATGTAACAACTAGCATCAAAATGCATGAGGATTACAATCTTTATGATGTTGGAAGTAAATCCTATACATCCTGCTGACGCAAGAACCCTACAATGCGTGCGGAAGGTAGCGTCTGAGAACTCTGGCATTCGGTCAGCCAACTTTTACTCCTCTACTCTCTCGATTGGAACTGGACAAGGATCATTCATGTTCTACGACCTTCGGGCTGATAAATACTTGGAATCCAATGTAAACGCTAGCAGTACAATTATGTGGTTTGTGGCACTAGTTCGAGTTGCAATGAATATGCTGAAAACATTTAAGACGTAGCGGTTTAATTTGTTTATTGTTGATTTGCTTTTTCATTGGTTAACATTTCATGTATAAACCTTACAACTACTTGAATTAGAATGCAGTGTTATGTAGATTTCTCTGACCCCCAAAAATACCGAGTTTTTAGTGTGGCAGACAATGTCTGCCAGACATCCTGCTTGACACGACAATGTTAATAATATTAATACTTAAAATATTCCTTTTTATTGTGATTCAATTAGATCAATTTAATCCACAGGAATTTATACGATAATAAGGGCAAATGTAAAGCGTAAAAGGAGGCTGATTGCAAGAAAAGTGTAATATAAAAATTTTTAACAAATAGTATGGAACATTTTTTAAGTTAGGCACTTATAAAAGGTGCAAAAAATGTGTAGATAAAAGTATAATTAATCATAGATACAGACGTATAAAGCATTGAAATAATAGATTTACTGGGCACGGGAAAAAACATTTATATTATTTAATATCTTAAATCTATTCCTGCATGCCTTCCGGTCCGCCTGGAGCAGACGCTGGACCACTATCCCTATCTTTCTTCTTGGAACCGGATACAATATCATCAATTCTCAGCAGCAAAATAGCAGTTTCAATTGCTGTTTTGTACGTCTGGAGCTTGACGGAAAGAGGTTCCCAAATTTTCAATACGTTCATGTCAACCAGTTCCCCGGTTTCACCATTTATTCCCCAATTTTTTCCTTCAGCCGATGAATGCTTAGCTCGAAGTGCGGTTAATGTACGAATGACATTTGCGCCACAGTTCTGGGCCAAAGTACGTGGAATAACTTCCAAAGCTTCTACAACTGCACGGTAAGGCCATTGTTCTACACCTGTGATGGTTTTACTTTTCTCTGTAAGTTTCTGTGAGACACCCATTTCAACGGCTCCACCTCCAGGAACAACCTTTGCTTCCAGAAAGACGTTTCTTGCAACGCACATGGCATCTTGCAAGTTTCGCTCTACCTAAAAATTGCACAAAATAATGAATTCATTATGAATACTTATGTATGCACCAGGTAATAGAATATAGAAAAAAGATACAATGCTACATGGTCCTTACCTCTTTCAAAATGTCCCGTGATGCACCACGGAGCACGATTGTGCATGCCTTTGGGTCATCACATTCAGAGAGGAAGGTAAAATATTCGTCTCCAATTTTCTTAACTTCAAACAATCCACATTTCGTTCCAACATCTTCTTCTTTCAGCTCATCAGTCCGGTTGACGATTGTGGCACCAGTTGCTCTCGAGATACGGTTATTATCGGATTTTTTTACTCTACGAATAGCAGTAATACCAGCCTGTTGGTAAAAACAGAAAAAGATGTAAAAAATACAAATGTAATTGTTTGTATACGTAACAAAAACTATATCTTAGGAATTTTGAAGAGAAGCTGGCACGTACCTTAACAAGAAAATGCTGTGCGAGATCAGAAACCCCCTTTTCCGTGAAGATGATATCCGGTTTGAGACGGATAATATCTTCACACAACTTTTGCACATACTCTTCTTCCTGCTCCAACATTTTTGTAAAATCTTCCTCTTGCAGCATTTCAACATTGGTCATACTTTCACCTTTCTTGTACTCTAATGAACAATCAAGAAGGACTATTCTGGGTTTCTCAATGTAACGCCTCATTTTTTGATGAGTCACATCCTTGTTCAGCATAATCCCACGAAGAACATATGAATCCTCAATTCGGCCACCGGGAATTTTTTCGACTTTGGCGTAACGTTTGATATCGATTTCCTTCCGACCATTTTCTTCAATAAATACAGTTTTAACGGCCTCCTCAGCCATACGAACTGCAAGATCTGACCATCCAGAAATGAATTTAGTCCCAATGCAAGCCTGAATAACCTCTCGAACTTGTTCCTCGTTGTTTAAATCAATTGGAGTAGCAATATCATCCCGAAGTACATTAATCATATCTTCTAAGGCCTGTCTGTAGGCACGAATGATAACAGTAGGGTGCATTTGCTGACCAAGAAACTGCTGAGCAACAGCTAGAATTTCACCAGCAAGGACAATAACTGACGTGGTGCCATCTCCAACCTGCATTTTTAAAATGTCAACATAAATATCACGTTATTCTCCGAAAATCACGTTATACAAGCAAGTTATTAAAACAAAACAATTGATCAAGTACCTCTTCATCCTGGGTCCTTGCAATTTCAATCATGGACTTTGCTGCCGGATGCTGCACAGTGATTTCACGAAGAATGGCGTTGCCATCATTGGTCAGGACAATTCCTCCCATTGGATCCATAAGCATTTTCAGCATAGCCCTTGGCCCGAGGCAGGTCCTAACCACATCAGCAATGGTCTAAAAAGTTAACAATACACACAATTTGTTATCTTATTTCTTCCTATTTAATTACCTACATCAACATTTTAACATTTTTATACGCAAAAATAAATGTCCACGGATCTCACCTTTCCAGCATTGATATTTTCTATCTGAACCTTTCGACCCGACTCACGCTTTGTGTTTTGACTCAAAACAATTATCGGTGCTCCTTGAGGACCCATTTTACTAACACTTGGCGATAGTTAGAAACCAGCAGTAAAAAATAAACAGTTGACAATAACGTCCTACGGTGTGAAAACCTGGAATACACAGAAATCCAAAAAAAAAAACTAATTAATTCTTCACAACCGTCACTTTCCAACAACAAAACTACACCACTGAACCAGAACCCCACGGGTGCTTCAATTTTCACACCTAATCAAAGTTAAAGGCTTTAACTTAAATCGTTCACTGGAAGAAACACTGGTTAATTTCAATGTTGAATTATTGAATGTCACCAGATTATCTGCTCTGCTCACTATTTTGAATACCAATCAAAATTATTCAAATTACTTTGGCATTCGCTTACCTGTATTATTATTAAGTAGGGTATTAAGTATTACTGCTAACTTTAATTGATGAATCAGCCGTGATTGTGATTGTTGGTTACTCTTCAGCTTACACACACAAAAGAAGGTGACAATGCCTTTCTTCCTTGCTATTCATTCCAAATTTTCAAATGATTCAGAGGTTCGTTTGGTCTCATGGATGAGATGAGAAACAAGAAAGGAAGCATGCATGCGGTGGTGGTGGCGGTGTGCGGCTTTGCCGATACATGGATAACTTATACAGTTGCCCAATGCCCCATATCCCATCTCTCCTTATCCAAAATACTGCTTCCCACACACACAAGAATACATTCATTCTGCAAGTTATAGTCATAAAGGTGTGAAAAGTATATATTTTCACAGTATATATATATCCATCTCTCTCACTAAAAAAGCAGTAGAGTAAATAGGACGATAGTCTTTTGGAGCCCCAGTCACCAAAAAAGCCGTAGAAAAATCTGGCAGCGTTTGCTCTGCGTTCTGTGCTAGATTTCCTTGCAGGTTATGTGGAACTCTAGAAGCCTCTCTTTGTGTTCTTAACAATGACTTTCGCGTTACCCCTTTTATTTCTTTACGCCCACGCTTGATTATATGCATACTCACTGAGCTGATGATAGATGAAAGTAATTAGTGTTGTGTTCATTAAGGATTTTGGAGATATTTTACCTTTATTTCGCATCATCATCATCATCTTCGTCAATAACCTGCAAGGAGTTAAATGAGTGAATGAAACATTATTGTAAATTTGCTGTTGTAATTTGTAGTTTTTAGGCACTATTTTATTCATTCTTGCTTGAAAGTTAAAAAATCTAAAGATTAATGCAACAATTCATTGCACTTGCTGTTACTGCTGCAAGCAATTTATGTTTTGCAAAATTTCTCACACAAAGTCGTGCCCACGACGCGATGGGAGAGGGAAGGAGGAAAAAACTTAATTAGATGTTTATCTGTCCTCCGTATATGGAGTTATTAAAAGCGTGTAGGCGTTTGAGCTTCGTTTGAAATCATTATCCATCACTCGTAATTAGTATGTAGGTGGTAGGTATAATAATGTCCCTAGTGCTATTCAATTTTGTATGTGAGATTAGTGCCGTGGCACGGAGGAATTTTTAATTTCGCAAAACGGATTTTTGACCTTTCTAAAAGCTCGGCTGGCCATATGTCTTCCTGCTCTGATGTATGCATGCAAAAGGTGTATATGCAATATGGCTTATGGCTTGCGACTGACCGGAAGCGATTGCTTTGCTGCCGCTTGGAAGTCTATGACTGGAGGCTGGTGGTCATAGAATCTCTGTCAGAGCATAATGGAGGCAGACCTATTATGATCTATGAACATGTGCAATGTGCATAATGATAATTTAAGACAATGTAAATACACACTGCCCCTTGGAGTATTTACCTCAATGCACTGCCCACTTCAAAAAGTACGAATATATAAATAGATTTCCGTTTTGAAGTTGCTTAACCGGATAAACAAGACTGACTTTGTTTTTCACAAAATGAGATCGCGTCTCACAAGATGGTTTTTGAAACTAAAGCTGGACGTAACGTTGGAAGAAGCTGCGCGTTTAAGACCACAAGTTTTGGATTTGAGAAGTCACGGTCTTGAGGAATGTCCAATTTTCCTGGCAAAGCTCCCCTCAGAATACTTGCTCACCTTGAAATGTGTCCTTCTCCAGTCCAATTTACTCTGCTACTTTCCCCGAATAAACTGTCGTACTCTTGATGGCCTTACAGCGTTGACACTCGACTACAATGGGCTTGTGGACATCCCTTTTGATTTCCGTCACCTGAAAAATTTGACGATATTAAATGTGAGTCACAACAAGTTTCCCAACCTGAGGTCTTTTCATGTGGTGTGTCAACTCAAAAATTTGAGGATTCTCTGGGCTAATGCAACGGGCATTGATGAGATCCCCGTTGAAATCGGAGTGCTAACCAAGTTACGTGTTCTGGGTTTGCGGCGTAATCGGATCCGGAGTATTCCAGCAGAACTGCTTTCTCTTCCGTCTTTGCGCTGGCTTACCTTGGCAAGTAATAGGATCTCAGAGCTTCCCCCTGATATAAATAGGCTATCTAATCTTGTTCATCTGAATCTCCAACGGAATTTCTTACAAAGTTTACCAGAAACATTTAATCTTTTGCAGGTGCACATTAATTTATTATGATATTTATATGCAGAGTGAAAATTATGCCCAGTTTCTAAAAAATATTAATGTAATGCTTTATGATAATCGTAGGAGCTACAATATTTATTCCTGGATTATAACATGTTTACCATCGACAATGATTTCAAAGATTTCATTTCAAGCTTGCCAAACTTGAAGCATTGCTCTTGTTCGGGAAATGTCTCGTCTGATCTTTCCAGCACTGTGGCAAGTTATAAAAAACTGCGTTGTTTTTGTTGTTATTGTACTAGATGCGGAATTGCGGACAAGTGCAAGGTCAATGCTTGGTTGACCTCGCGCACGTGATCGCAGTTGTATTCCATGTCAATGTTTGTGTTGCTGTTTCTGACGTGTTTATGTATGTATATGAATTTACTTTCCTGTCACTTGTAGCCGTTAATCCAAGAAATCGAAGAAAATGGGATTACATCTCGCAACAATTCCGTGAATCAAGTTACATCCATCACATCTGTCGTATCTCTGGCAGAAATGGTAAACTCCCGAATAGAAGGAATTGGTAATAACTCTGTTGAAAGATTTCATTCAACCGGTAACCACATACCAGGAGAGTTCCACCATGAAGGACAAGATTCAACAACAGATTTGTCTCACAGCAGTGGAGAAAATAGTAACGAATGGGGAAATGCGAGACTCTCTGGTTATGAAGCCATGTTTGAGGAAGATTTAGTACAAATGACGGAACATGACAGTCTCCAAGAACATTTTCAGGATATTAGTTGGTCACCTATGGGAAGTGATAATGAATACACTAGTGAAAGTGAGAATGACGATAAAGGAGTTAGAAAACCTGCAGATATCGTTTTCAGTTGGCATGCAGAGGAAGGGGAAACCACTTTGGTAAATAATTGTGATGGTCAGCAACTTGATATGGATATCAGTCAAGGTCTGTACATACTGACAACACCAGTTTCCTGCGGTTTATTTCGAAATATTAAATGACTTATGAGTTTGAAAGGTTGATAGATAGAAGTGGTATCATAAACACCCATACACAGATTTTCAACATCCTTTTGAAAACCCATCGGTGACATCCGTCGGCGAAAAAGCATCTCTTCTTCGCGCACAACCTCCTGCCGGAAACCTTTCACGTCACGACTATGAAAATGGCAATTCAAATGCCAGTTCAGTGATAAAGCTCCCACCTCGAATTCAAAGAACCCAAGAATGGATATTGCATCAACAGGGCTCCCAATGTGCACAAGAAGAGTCGAGGTTAAAATTAGAACAGCGTGTGAAAAGTCACGTGGAAGATTGCATTGAAGAGGCAGCACAATTGGTCGGTGAAAACAAAGCTTCCGGAGTATCGCCATCAGCGGTCAGTTCTGCAAGTCTCATTTTCTTGATGCCGCATGGAAGGCAGTTCCAGTCGCATGCCTTGAGTGCTTCTGCCAGTTGTACTTGTACTAGAACTGTCAGCAGCAGCGTTTTTGTTACTACTTCAGACGATAATTTGAGAGCTGCAAGTGCACATCATCAATTTGATAGCAATTTATCTCGCTCGCCAATTCATCAACCTGAGTCTCGTTCATTAGACAACAATGTGGAAGCAGTGGAAGGCATATTTGACAATGTTCGTGCTAACGACCCGGCAGAATCAATAGTAATGCAAGACATTGGTGTGAGAATTTCATCTCGTTTGATTCTACCGGAAAACGATGATGAAAATGAGTCAAATTATGATCCGAGTGACTGGGAACATTCAGCCCCTTCAAGTGCCATTGACGATCAGGACATTGTAACGAGATTTGCTGAGGTGGAAGAAGATGAAGAAAGAGAAGATAATGACTTTGAATTGTTGAATGAACTGGACTGGAGAAGAATAATCCCATTAGCATTAATACGTTAAGAAAACATTAACTTCCTCTTTCACTTTCCATGAAATGGTCGGACGTGAGATTCTTTCTCTACGTAATTAAGAAAAGGTAATGGAAGCATTCCATTGGAAGTCATCAGAATCTTTATCCTTTCCTTTATTTCATCTTGTAAATTATGTCGTACATACAATATTCTTGTAAAAGATACACATAGGACAATTAATGTTAGCTATAAATACATACATTACACATTCATTACGTTCCATATTTCCTGTTCATTACATTCAACATTGCTTGGAAGAATTTGACAACGTGTACAATATTAAAATATTATGGAGCATGAACATGAACTAGAGAGGGAAGCAGATTTATTCGTAATTTTTTATTATTAGCTCTTTTAATAATATGCTCTGTGATTTGGGCAGGATTAAAGTTTCTACATGTAAGTATTTAAATGTTACATGCATGGTGGAAGTAAAACACATCCTTTGCTTCTGTTTGCATTTAATTTCATGTTGGATAGCCAAGAAATTAAAGTGGTAGGAGAGATCCAATCTTGGTCACTTCCGTAGTCCGTATCCACATTGTGTGGGATGAAGTCCTTTGGTAATAATATTTATTTAAACTGTAAAAGTCGTACTGACATAATTAACTTTATGTAGAGAGATCCTTTGAAGTTGGAAGCCTAGTCCCAAGGCAAATCTAGCGTAGTCTAGACCGGTGGGAAAGTATTCTACTTTGACAATAATAGTGATCTTAATACCTATATCCTGTCAACCACATCAATCTGAAAGTTACATTTTGCAGGACATAATTGTACTATACACAATGCACCGTAATTACGGGTTCCAAGATGTTTAACGAGTAAATACTGATTACTGAGGTAAGTTAGGTAAGTCAGTGTCATTTATCCGTCAGCTTAAAATAATAGTTACGGCTGCATTGATGGAAACCACTCCATTCGAGCGTGGGTGTTTACGGTAGGTTGAAACGGAAAGTACATTACACAAGTTATATGGGCGCTTATAAAAGATGTGATAATAGTCAACTTCGTCTTTCGTCTCATCGCTTCAGTGAATTCTAGGTATTATTGGGTACGCATATAGGGTATAAAGAAATCATCCTGTGTACAAGCTTATTTGCTAATGTTGGGAAATTGAAAATCGTTCCAGACGCCATTATACAATACAAATTGTTTTTAAGTCAATCATTTTCTCCTGTGGTACAACTTTATACTTAGTAGTCTCACTCAATATGTTGAACGTAAATATATAAATCCATCTAATCCATTAAAATCACACAAACAACATATCATTCTCCGAGCCGAAACACGATTACGTATGACTTGAAGAATAAAAACAATGCATAATGTTATAGGGTACAAAATTGATGTGAAGTAGAATCGACACAAAACGTATCAACATAGGGTTTAATGTATCGTGTCAAAATAAACCTGAGACGATGACTTATATGAAAATGTTTCTTCTAAATAAAGAGATCTATCAACAATATTATATAATCATTATGTAAGCGTTCCATCGTCATCAAAACATGTACATACTATGTACAGAGAAGGAGAAAGTTTGAGTGGGTCTCACGTTACCCCCAATCTTCCTGTTTTATACCAAAGAGTAATATTATATTCAACTACAATATACACTGTAAAGAAAGCAAAATGCATTGTTCGAATTGGTAGGAATTTTTACTTTAAATGTTATACATACATAATACCTAATGTAATCATTGAATACCACGAACCATACCGTAGGTTGTAATTATAGTTATATATTAATTTTTAAGAACTAAGTGATATAGATATTATGCATTTGTCAGTCAATTCTCCAATACAAACTTACAGTACACTTGACAGGTATGGCTTCCTACTATATTTATCATCTATGACATTATGTCTGCCTGCGCAATTTAGATTTTCTCCCGTCGACATCGTTTGAGATGTATGTGGTCTTACAAAGTCTGTCATTTGGAAGTTGCTGCATCGTCGATGCCCATTGTGACTATTTGCTGTGGCTGACCGATGGCCATGTCCATTACCGACATGATGATGTTGAGCATGGCCACTAGTAACAGCAACGGTCACATCACGTCGAGTTGGCGGTTCTGAATTTGTGTTACAGTACTTTCTCATGGAATTTCCCATCCAATACTGCTGCGTTGGAGGCCTGTTTAGAGTATGCTTATCTCGAGCTGATGAACCATTCTGGCTGGATTCACTGTTGTTCCCGCTGCTTCCGCATCCCATCACACAACACTCGTTAGGCTTCCAACGAACCCGCATCTTGTAGTTCTCGTTCTCACTGTAAAAAAATAAAAACTCAACTCCGTTTCACATACACCTGCATATGTTTACCTAATATGTTTCACTGTTTACATTGTGCATTATAGCAAATTTATATTTCTCTAACACCCGTATTATCGACTGATTGCGTACTTTCTTCATGCAAAAAATATGCAGACACGTCGACATGCCATTACCTAAATTAAAATGAAACTTTGCTACACACGAATAATACGGTAAACGTTAAAGAGTATATGATTGTAGTAAATGTGTACATGCAGACATTGGTTCATACTGGCGGCATATTTCGGAGTACAATAACGAAGCTGTTTTGTTATTTTAAAGTCTCAGGCATTCCATATTGGAATCAAGTGCCTATAGCATTAGCAAAAAACATGCAAGTAAACGAACCATACATATTACAATGATTAAACTATCAAATTCTTAGATCCCGCCATGTAATTATATACATTCGATAGAGCTTTCACTTCCTTAACTGATTGATGTGCTACTTTCAATTCAGATTCCTCATTTCTCCTTGGGGGAACCAATTTGGTCGCTAATAAGTGGTTCGTCCGTTCTACTTTTCCCCACAAAGATCATGGTACACACAGGTCAGGATAAAAATATAGACACAATTTGCTTTCATCTCTCAGCAGAACTGAGATAGATTTATATAGGTCATAGATGCGTTACACCAGTGGTCGAGTAAATAGAATTACTTTATTTATTTATTTTACTTTGCTGTGCATAAAAAAGTGAGAATCGTTTATTTATTTTAGCAAAAATCTAATTACTAAATCTGTGTGTTCTGTATGTTAAATCAGTATTCTTCACATTATATCTTCGTTTTAGTTAACAAATACGTCGATTTCGGTGTGAAATTACAAACGACAGTTTAAAATTGACTAGAATAATATTGAATATAAGCTTTGTGACATAAAGTACACACATAAAGAAGTGCCTTATCATTTACGTACCAAATATGTACACTACCACAACAAACCTTCAATAAAATGTAGGTAGGTAGTAATCGTATTTTTGTATAATTATTGGAGTATTGATTTTTTAAACAATGATTTTCATATGTACAAAATAAAAAAAACGTTAACGTATAGATGACACGAAAAATACGCTTCTTAATTACTGATTACAAAATAATGTTTATCTACATCACCTATGTATTTTCTATCTAACAATACAAAACAAAAAATAAGGAAGTTAACTTTACTACGGGTAAAGGGAGAGAAACTATAAATTCATCAAGAAGCGATATAAAAATCAGCACGAAGATTGCATCCACTTTTTTATTTTACCGTTACATTCTGATTTATACCGAGAAGGGTTATTGTTATACGTCACTAAGACATGACCTTCCGGATGTTTCGAGCTGATGCTCATAAATTTGTACCTGGGCACTGGAGCCCGGTGATATCCATTAGGCAAGGATCTCGGAACATTGATACTGCTGTAATTCTTGCGTGGGCGAAAGTGAAACAGTCCATATATCAGTGGATTTACACAAGAATTCGTACAAGCGAAGAGAAACAGGCCCTTTTGAATACGCTGGTCCACTTCCTGCGCGGATGTTTTATCAAACCAATACCTATACAGGGAATGAAAAGAAAGTAGGTCAGAAAACAAAAATCCGAAGCAAAAATCGCAAGTATGTATGATACATTACGTGGTGAAATGTATTGTGTATTGGGGAAATACGTAAAAAATAAATTCAGTTATGATGAGATGCGTTTTTATCTAGTTATCTAGTATTATGATAATATGATATTACGTTTCTGGATATATAGTGGATAGTGGATCCCAACATTAACTAAATGGAATGATATGGTAAATGATTTCTTCCTTTAAATATGACTAAAATAGAATCAACGAAAGTTGGCCTTTGCATACTTCTTCTTTTACTCAATCTTTTCAGTCGACAGAGAACTCTTCACCGATTATTCTGGAATTCTCTGGATTTTTATGCCTAGCTGTTGCTCGGAATCGCCATCAAATACAAGAGCATCATTTCATTTTAGCGAATTGGACGTTTCTAGTCTGGAAATGATGAAGAAGAGCATTCCAAAATGTACGAGCAAGACATTTTTGGAAAACTATTTCTACTTTTGTTAACCTTGAGCCTCATACTTTCGTGTCTAACCAATACCTAGACGCATTGCAAATTTCGCCGTTTTACCGTTTTCACATTCTTGGAAACTTACCAGAGAGACATCGCTTGATATGGTGACCAACATCCAAAAAACGCGAGCACTATGGTTACAGTCATTTTCAAAGTCCTGATTTTCGCCCTTCCTAGTGCGCCCATGTTTGATCTCCTCAGCTCATCTTCTGAAAATAAGTTATGAAAAGGAAAATGAAAATTAGGCATACAAAGAATAAGACAACTCTCTTGGTACGAGGATACAGTATAAAATGATTACAGTATTTTCTTCACTACTCATTTAAAGTCCCACGAAAGAAGCATGTCACAGAGCATCATACCATACATAAACAAACTTGTCTGGTGAAAGCTAACAAGAGACCATGTATACCTATTTGTAGTATAAAACAGCATTAAGAATAATTTGGTAAAGAACATTATGCATTATTACTGTCTATAAAAGACTTGGGATTCCAGGGATGAAAGCAGAGAAACCAGAAACAGTAAGGAAAAACTAGAAATGCAGCCTCTGTCGCGTTACCATTTTTTGTTCATTCCTTTGTCAACCGTTATGTTATCATCCCGTACTTCTGGTAAATTTATGAAAAACAATTATGGCTTTTGTTTTGAAGTTAGCTTCTTCTTATCCTTCTGCCCCGTATGGATGCTTTTATTCGTGGACCCAAATAGAACCCAGAACGTTCAAGCTGTCTGCATCACTTTTGTGTTCGTAAATGATGAATGAGGGAAAAATTAGTATTCTGTTGGTTCACTCTCCCATTGTTTTAACTAACCTAATTTTATGCTGTGTTTGCTTTTGAACTTATTTGCAAAAGCGATTCTTTGTGGTACTTGACTTGAAGTCTTAAAAGATATACTATTGCATTCTCGAATTCCAGCAGTGTTATCTTATAATACCCTGACGCTCTCGTACACCTGCTGAACCAGCCTCTATCTATATGTTTTGTAGCTTATAATATGGTAAAGTGAATGTCTTGTTGAATATTTTGGAGTAGTAGTAGTAAATCTTTTCATTCAATTATAGTTCCACCAATAATATATTTTTCCATGAACTATTTAGCAAACAATGATGCCCATGAGACTTTAAAGTAGCAAACGCCTTCAGTCATGATAAATGCATGCGTACAATGCTTTTTTGGTCCCCTTTGCTCCCAGAATACAGTTATTTTTAAAAACCATCACCTTCATTGTTTCCAACTTGAAACGACTATATGTATATATGCTTATAGTATAATTCCATATACTGGCACGTGGTTAAATATTTTGATCTAGACTAGAATTTGTAGATGCCTTGTTCCTCCTTTCAATTGCTTCCTCTTAACACACCGATCGGGTTCTAAAAACCACTTTTTTATGGTCCCACAAAGACGCCTACACTAACAAGACATTATTATCGTGAAAGGAATAAGCGAGATTGCCAAATCCAACAAAGTCACGCTCGAGCTTTAGACAATATCATCATACTCACGCACATTTGACATGTATAATTTTCAATTATCATTGGATCGTATGGAACAAAGTCACTATATGTCGTACCTAAATTCTTTTGTTTGAGTGGGCGGGCAATGTTTTACAGAGAGCTGAAGAAATATACGTTTGAAGTATGTAAAAAGAATTTTTTCAAGCATATGTACACAGATTATATTGTTGTTTGTCCGCATCTTATAGTGTATGTATGCCATCGTCATCAAAGTTGAAAAATTCCAGTTGAAAAATTTCGAAATAACTGTATGCGTGGGTAACTTTCATATTTATGTGCCTAGAAGGGCGTAACAGTCGGGTTGTACTTTTTCACGCTACGCTATACTGACTAAAATAATCTCAGCATAGAATACCCGCGTCGTTTGCATTGTGTAGTTAAAATGTAGTTTTATCCTTATTACCATCTTAATAAAATTTCATTACATTTCAATTTCACGCCTCGAAAGGGAACAAATTGAATTTGAGAAGAAAAATAACTTTCACACTTAATTATTCCTACATATCTTGCATGAAAGCAAAGTATAATAAACCATTGAAAATTTCAAAATTTATTCAACCCTTTCCTCGGTCACAGTGTGAAAGTATATTTCTTTTAGAAATCAGATCGTTACAAACTTTTCATTTAAAGGCAAAAATAAATAAATACCTACATGCGGCTTTAGAAATGACAACAATTGGCATGATTTCTTACAAAATTTTGAATTGAACCTAATGATACAAAAACATAACTTACCGTTTCTTTTAAGTGCGTTGATGCGATAAATCTCATACAGGATACGACTATAGCAGAAAATGATCATAATCAATGGCACGCCGTAGAGAAACACGAATCCGAAAAAATTGTAAGCGAGCTCGTATTCTTTAGATGGAAAGGAGTTGAATGTGACGCACTGATGGTACCAAGTAAACATCGGATGTGTCTCCACATGGAATATAAAGGACTAAAGTAAAAGGTATAAGAAAGAAAATAAAAAATTACAGGTTTTGTTGACACGCTCTACTTTCTCTTTAGTGCGAAAGGTTTCTTAGCAAGTTGGATGGTATCCAGAAGAAGCTTGGCATTTTTGTTTCAGTTGACTTAGCGCAACGCAACGAGTTACTGACAATGACAATGAGCATTCATCATGAATGAGATATCATTAAAGGTGCCATTGACACTTGACACTAATGTGACAGGGTAGGAAACATTCAATCAGTTTCAATTCACATGAGTGGGTATGGCTGACGCACCAATATTTGCACACAAACAAGGACAATAAAAAGAGAAATATAGTGGAACACACAATAAACATTATGCGAAACTCACCTGGGGCAAACTGCATATTATACTGAAGATCCAAGCCAGTAATAACATTATTTTTCCTCTGCTGTTTGCTTCAGGAATAGCCAGCGGTTTCAACACTGCAAAGTAACGATCCAAGCTAATGCATATGAGAATGAAACCAGAAAGGTACAGTCCAAAAATTCTGAAAAAGGACATGATCCTGCACATCGCATCTCCACCGTGCCAGGAGACCGTGGCATTCCAGATAATCTAGATAAATCAAAATATGTATAAGAATGGAAAATATGAGTGGAATATTATATTAATTTTCGAATGCATCTGTTGTACAATCAAGCAGGGTCGCAAACACCTTGTGGTCATATTTTTATTACGAACAGTCTTACCATTACATACCAACTGTTTTCAAAGTTATTTCAATGTTATACGGATATGTATGCTGAATTCACAATGTTTATATATTTTGACCATTTGTGCATTTCTAAAAATTCGTGGATGGAAAATTAAAAGTAAATATAGACCGTAATCGATTTTGACAACCATGAAATGTAGATATAATATATTCGGGATTTGCAAGTGGCTTCAGTTGAAGCTATTGAAAACTGACTGAACTTGAATTATATGTCATACGCACAAGGAAAACCGTGCATTTTATTATAATTAATTACTGAAATGGATATGGTGTATGGGACTTGCTGACAAGCAAGTATGTAGTAGAAGTGTTAACGAAGTGCCATGTTTAGTATGGATGCTTGGAGAACAGGGACGGAGTGCCGAAACCATAAATGAAATGGTTGGTTTACCAGTCAATAAAGTGTGACAACTAACAGAGAAACCGAGTTAGTAAAGCGGTAAAGCTAATGTTGAAAACCGCTGTCAGATGCATTCACTCGCATTGTGAACTTATTTGATCATGCGAATGTATGGTGTCGGAGTGTCCTGTCGCGTACAATTCAAAAAATTGCACCGGCTGAACGGCTACAGGAGTCGGGGTGTGAACCTATATATGTTTTACCTATTGCTAATTAATAGAAGTCAAAGTCGTATAGGAATTGTAGGAGTGACAGTTGAGGGTAAGAGTGTCATGCCTTTTGCTTTAAATCGTTTAAAACTTTCACTTGTATTTGGTAAGCTGAATAATTTTTTATGCATACCTAAGTTTTCTCTTGTTTAAAAAATGGCATGATACTGGTCCATATCCTTTTGCATGAATTGGAATTACGGAGCGTCGAAGGAACAGCTAAATCTTCATAAAGTTTATACAATATTACTGATATTATCGTGTCACTTTAAATAAAGTTGAATCTTGAACAGCAGGAAAAAAATGGCATACCTTTTATCATCCATCATCAGCTATTCAACATAAAATTTAGTAAATGAATAGAATAAAAATTGTGAATTTTGTAAAATTATAGATGTATTTCTTCTCTTCCCTTGATTTTGTTAAGAAATTCTGAGTGTCAGCGAAACTCGAAACGTCAAATATGCGAGAGAGGAACTAAACTACATACCTATATCATATAATGTAACTACCGGAAAGCACTAAAGGTTTTAGCAAAATCTTTTACGAATGACGCTACAGGAAACGTATTTAGCTCTTTTTTCATCTTCCTGGACTTGTGCATGAATGGAAGTATTAAGTGAGTTACTAAAATCCGTGGAAAATTATGGAGGTTGGTTTCCCTTTAGGCACATACCCACCCACCTATTACAAGAATGTTGCATGTAGACCAAAATATATTACGTATTGGAATATGTCTAGGTATGGGCACTTAACAGTATGTATCATAAAAAGAAGACAAATAGTGTTTCCGAGAATTCATATCTTAGACATTTTAGTCAAAGAAAAGACATAAATTGTATGGTATTATGACCTTCTGAAGTATGAATTGGAACATTTCTTTCAGTGCGAAGAAATTTTTTGGTCAATAATACAATACTTTTGTATCTAATGAACAGCCTTTCAAAAAAAATCATTGAAGCAACTTGTTTGTATACACCGTACACAGGTTACTAAAAGACTGTAGGCTGAACGTTGTTAAATTCTACGGATCATCATGCACTGCCGTTCAACCTCATGAGTAAAAAATATCTTTCTGTCTTTTTATATTTTGGCTTCGTATATTTTGTGAGAATCTCGCTAATGGAATGAACTTCAAAAGAAAGCCGACACCTTAAGATTACAGTAGTTGATAGAAAAAAGCAAGAATCCAAATCTATAATCTAAACATTGAGATCGCATGAACTATTTCTATTTGTGCTTGCTTTACCAATTCCAAAAATTCATTCACATCCGCCATCCAAAAATACTAAACATAACACATTTTTACCTGCCTCTACAATTGTATTTTCACGTATCTATTTACTTCTACTGTGAAAAACGTATCATACTACTATTATATAGTTACAGTATTTATATAGTCTTTATACCCACTCCTGATGTCTCAACATGGCGCAGTACCACTAAAGTTCTTTAGAATTCAGACATAGTCTGACT
The DNA here is from genome assembly GCA_004115045.4 of Sinella curviseta. Lineage (NCBI taxonomy): Eukaryota > Metazoa > Arthropoda > Collembola > Entomobryomorpha > Entomobryidae > Sinella > Sinella curviseta. The sequence continues at coordinate 31,141,240 of CM023201.3, read as the reverse complement.
TTTTTTTATTAAAAACTGTCGACTATAATTTTGCTTTCTACCCACGTAAGTATCATCAAAATGATACATTGTTTTGTTACCGGGAAGTACTTAATAAAAGGCTTCAGTAATACTTAAAAAACACAAAAAAAACATATGATTCTCCTTTCACTTTTCTCCTCCATACAATAAAGACATCTATGTAGTATTTGAATAGATGCAATATACCTAAGTATGTCATCCATAGTTTGCGGAAATAGGCGGACAGGTTACAGCTATTGAAAAGATGGATTGCCTTTTCGCTTTCACTCTAAGTATTCTAACTAATGCATTTGGAAGATTCAACAACAGTCTGAAAATAATGTCTCATCAGTAACAAATAATTTAACTACATATATAAGGGAATGATTAGCATACTAGGTATGCATATAATAGACAACATGGAAGGAAGATTATTAACTACCGGAAGCATGAAATGCTTAAAAGGTAGTTATAGCGATTGATCTGTTTGTCTGTCTGTCTGTCTGTCTGTGTGTCCGTACCCACTCTAACTTCCGTTCTCATTGACCGATTTGGACCAAATTTGGTATACATATAAGCTATGTCCCATTAATTAACGTTCACCTGGGTATAAGTTTATATCTCCTATTGGTTTCATCCAATTCCCTTCGAACTGCTGCAGTATATTGACCAACTCATATCTCTCATGCATGCAAATTTTCAAGAGATTCCAATGTTGCGTCCACGAGCTGGAGCAGATTGAAAAAAATATGTCGAATTGAGCTGTCCCAAAAATAACGTTCAACATTGGTACAGGGCCTTCTATGGTCAACCATGTTCAACGAGGGTGGTCTAAAATGCCATAAAATCTTAGCATTAGATCTCCTAGTTATTAGTGATGGGGCATGGGGTACATATCATAAGTCAAACGGTGACATTGTCCAATAATCTAAAACTTGACACCCACAATGCATTTTAAATGCAGCTTGTCGTACCCACAGCACAAAGTGGCACCTACCAGTGCTCCATTAGGACATAGAATATAGACAGGTGGTGAAAATAATTCCTTGAAAGTCTGCTAAAAATAAGGGTACCTACTGTCTATCCACATACATTGCACTTTAAAATACGCTAGGATAAACGTTAGTGTCCATAGTTAACGAGTTTTTCCCATTTAAAATCCATTGTTGGGATTTATGCAGTTCTTTACCTTATCATATTTGGCAATCAAGTGGTGGTGCAAAATCAGTAGATACCTTAATTTTTAGCAGACTTTCAAGGAATTATTTTCACCACCTGTCTATATTCTATGTCCTAATGGAGCACTGGTAGGTGCCACTTTGTGCTGTGGGTACGACAAGCTGCATTTAAAATGCATTGTGGGTGTCAAGTTTTAGATTATTGGACAATGTCACCGTTTGACTTATGATATGTACCCCATGCCCCATCACTAATAACTAGGAGATCTAATGCTAAGATTTTATGGCATTTTAGACCACCCTCGTTGAACATGGTTGACCATAGAAGGCCCTGTACCAATGTTGAACGTTATTTTTGGGACAGCTCAATTCGACATATTTTTTTCAATCTGCTCCAGCTCGTGGACGCAACATTGGAATCTCTTGAAAATTTTCATGCATGAGAGATATGAGTTGGTCAATATACTGCAGCAGTTCGAAGGGAATGGAATAAAACCAATAGGAGATATAAGCTTATGCCCAGGTGAACGTTAATTAATGGGACATACCTTACCTTGGCCCATAAGGACCTTCCCTATTGATTTTCAGCCATGTACCTCATTCTTGACCGGAAGTATGGGGGTCGGCGTATTCGAGGTGGTGGGGGTGACCAAGTCGTCAAAAAATTTTATTGTCTTAATCGACATAGGAGTTCAAGACGATCATTTTTTGCCAAGGCACCATGGGTCAAATGGGTATGGGTCCGTCGAAGGTATGGGGTCCCTAGTTGTCAAAATATTTTATGCTACAAATCGATGGGAATGGTCAATATGCGGCACAAAAATCTAGTATAATGGTCAAATATGTATCCAAATTTGTTATTTTTGCATTCATCACTCTTCCGGTAGTTATGTATTAAAGGTTACACCTTACTAGTTGTAATTTAGATGGGCTTATCGTTGTTCCACGGAAAGACAATTTGCGGCATTATTTTCATATTTAGGCAATATTTAATTACTGTATTAATAATCGTGACGTAATAGGAATGAGACTAATGACTGATGGGTCGATTCTTGATTAACAAATTCTTTGTGTAATTAATTTCTTTATTTTAGGAAACTGTGACTGCGTTGTACCCAAAACATGTCAGTCATTGACTTGTCTGTTTTTCTCCAGCTACTGTTAGGAAAGGCAATGACTTGTCTAAATGAAATTCTTTCTTTATACCTACATAAAATGAATGAAGTATAAACTATAAACTCATCATATTACGTAGTGTTTATTCATTACTACCGAAAGTTGGTCAAATATTTACGCAAGAATTTTTTAATCTTCGCTGCAATGCATCTTGCTCAGGAAGTAAAAATAATATCTGGTCTACTTTTTACATTTTTTTCATTTGCATTTCAGTTGCCTAAAAAAATTCATCAGGCTCGAGTGGTTGCACAAAAACAGTTGTCATCAACCTATATATCACACACAACGTCTTTGAAGACTTGTTAATGGTGTCTTAATTAAAATCCTAGCAGCCATGTCGTGGTTGTTATAATATATCTGCTGAGGCTACGAAATGTGAATGACTGTTGTATTACTGTAAAAGTTTATATAAACATAGATGCAAAAGGAATCGAGACGAGTTAATTTGTGATTCCATTCTGCCGTGGTCCTCCAAGAATCATGAAAGATGGAGAACAATATTATTGAAATAAGTGTTTAGCACAAACAAACTCAAAGAGTTCACCAGCCATGCCTAATGTATTGTCAGTGAGGACTGAGGACGCTCAGCAAGATAGATTAAACGATGAACAAACAGACCTTTTCCCGTCTGTTTGTCAGCCACCACAAGTCATTGCATTGGTTTCCTTTGCGTCTTAATTCTTCGATCAATCTAAATATACACTGCTACTGGAATCATCTACGACGCTTTTTGTAATGCTTAGCAGAGCGCAAAAGTGCTAATATCTTTCACATCATCAATTTTAATATAATATTCATAAAAATACTAGAGTATACGAATTAATTTGCGAATTTGCTCATTTTGCACATAACATCCTTTTGTATATTCTTCGGTTTTTATATTGACTTACCTCAAGGGGCATCATGAGAAACGTTACTAACAAGTCTGCAATAACAAGATGAAGGAGAAACATGTTGATCCGTGTTAACCTTCCCTTTATGCGCAATCTGAAACATAAACAAATTGTTGATTTATTTTTGAAATCTTGCGTCATAGAAAGAATGTACGCATGTTGTTAAATACAATCCAAACTTGACGCATATAATATAAATAGGTCATTCACAGATACATGGGTTATATTTCTCTGACGAATTTGATATTTGTAATCTACCAGAGGGTAGATTTTTTTTGTTTTTGACTATTCATGATCATTCATCATACTAAATATCGGATAATACCATCAAAAGGATAATAAACTCATTTACACGAAGGCCGCCTAAAATAGAATACAAAACAGAACCTTCATAGATCAAATTATCACATCGCTCAGAGTTCTTTGTCTGCGGGCGACTCTTTTCATTCATTACATTACATATAAATTTTATGAATTTTCGCAATTTGTTATCAAAATCATTCCCATTTGACAAGCAAATATTGCGCAAATTATTGCGATTTTTTGTCTATCTTCAGATATTATTGAGGTTTTATTTTTGGAGAGATTTTTTTCTGTCCTCATATTTCAATTTCACCACAATACTTGGTACAAGTTCGCATAGTAGAAAATGTATTCAATTGAATGACTTGCAATATCCAACAAGTCTTATTGAAATCACACGTCTCCAGAAAACTACTAATGATCATGTTAGTTCAGAATAGGTTTGTGGGCGGACTCCAAAGAAAACTTTGACCAAACTTTGCAGAGTAAAAATATCACATTTCAAAATTATACTCCGTGATCGCAGAAACGCATTGCCAGTGTTTTGTCCCTCTGCGTCTTAAGAAATCATTACTTTACGATTTGCCGGATACAGTGAGCACAATCTCGAAATGTGATATTTTTGAAAAGATAGAGTATGCCAATTTTTAAGCACTAACTAAGCTTGACGATACGTTCAGTATATTGAATTCTCAGAAACCTAAGAATATCTACCGCAGTACTTGACAATCACAGCAATTGTGCGGCCTTCTATACATGTATGTTCTAGGTTGCTCGTGTACATTTATATTAACTTTTTGACCTTTATTATATGAACTTTTCCCTTAGTTATGTGTGGCGCCGCGTTGTTAATGATGAAGCAGTCAAGCAGCATGTAAAAACCCGGAGCCAACTATTCCATAAATCTTCCAGAAATGAAACGAATCATATCCCACCGAATAAAAGATCTCAAATGTTTTATGCATCAATGCAAATGAAACGTATTGGCTAGGGCCAATATAAAGATGATCGTCTCCAATGTCAAGAACCGAATGGGGGGAAAGTTTTCATCCATTTTAATTTACTATGCATGGATTCTTGCAGTCATATTCCGTTAATATCTCATGTTTTACGATGCCATCAGGCAAAACGTTATTGAAAAAGTTCGCTGGGTAATATTTTGTTAATTTTATTGTTTTTTTTATCTTCAATTTCCATCGTGGTTAAAACTTCTCAAATCAAATCAAGTTAAAGTATACCAAACCAATGATATTTCATTTGATTATCAGAGTACCAAACTGCTGAATCATTCGCTTTTGTCTAAGTTTGTTTGTGCTTTTGTAAGTTATTATAAAAACGTTGTTTTGTACTTCGCTTAAAACAAAAACTTAATCCTTTTATACTGCTACTAATCAATTATGGCTAATATTATTTAAATGCATCGTAATGATAAGTTATCTTAACTGTCAGTAAGCTTGACCTACTTGATAATGGTGGAAAGGACAGATAGGTTTCCAATAGCTGACACAATCATAAGTAGTGAGTAAATGGTGATTGCCAGTCGGTGTCCTTCATTAAATTGCATATCAATAGGTAGGTCAGGTAGAGTTCTGTTCTCATGTTGAGTAAAGTTGCTAAAATTGCTTTCTACACTCTCAACCAAAAGACTTTCTCCAGAAAGTTCGTCCACACTTGTGGAGAACATAGGGAAGGGTGATGACGGTAAAGGTGTGGTTTCCAGAACGTCGTCTTCTTCGTCACTGTACATGTTGTAAGAAGGTACGTCGGCGTTGAGACTAAGAAGTCCATTAAACATGGTCGTTAGTGTCATATTATTATTTTAAGAGAAAGTATTCTCTATAGTTCGACGAGTAATAAAGGAATTAACACCGTTAAGTCAGCCACGACGACATCGTTATTTACTCCCACTGATTTTTAGGGTTATGATTAATTGGTCGTATTGTGTCTTATATTTTCTCCCCATTTATTAAATAGCTGAGGTCCAAAATCTGCACGAATTTTGAGTTTTGAAAGTCTGTACCGAAGAACTGAAACAGGCTTTTCGTCATGAACTCACCAAAGATGTAACGTACGTAATTCATGCTTTGGATTTGGAGAAGCACGTCGTGATGATGGTGGTGTATACCAGCTTATAGTCCTGTGACCAGTGGCGTGTGCGTTCTTTGCTTCAGTAAACCGCAACTAATAACTAAAAATCCTTTAGGATGCAAATCACTAGGATTTCACATTCCCCCTTTCCCTTTGATGGAAAACTGTCACTACCACCACCTTGTAAGCTGTACCGTTGAGAACGTTTGTATATTGGTTCTATATGATGATATGATATATGTAGGTGTTATACGTGTTTCTTTACCATGAGCATATATGTTCTGTAAACTTTAAAAACTTTTACGTGGTAAATAGTAAAATTGGATTCCAAATGTGCTGTTGGTAGAATTTAGCCATACTCGTTAGAGAAATGTCATTAGCTGGTAAACGGTAAACGAGACTAGAGTTTTGTAAACGCTCGCTTACAACTTTCAATAAAATGGAAAACAGCTAGGCTAGAACTCTGTCCTTCTTAATCACGACAGAAGTATAAAACTGACACTTGATGAGTTTACTCTGACAGGCAACGTGCGAAGGAGAAACGGCATCGGGTATCGTAACAGACGTACATAAGTTATTTCAGGTAATTCAAGGACAGACATCTTCATTTCGGCTTGCAGAAACACGGATACACAGCTTATAAATAAACCATTAAAATAGCGTCATGTAGCACGATTAATAGTTTAGAATAAATTATCACACTTTTAAAAATTCACACCATACTTTAGCACAACCAAGCTTCTTGTTTTTTTTACATTTCTCGTAATATTATGAGTACGAACGAATTCAGTCCACAGAGCCCTGCTCATGCTTTGAACTGGAATTCATGAAATGGCTTATTTCACAAAGCTCGTTTGGTCCAGTGCAACGCTAAATTCGAGATGAATGGAATGAAGCACTCGTTATGCTGAGCGTCGCCTGGCAGAGTTGCGAAACTGCTCAAGAGAAAGTGAAAGCGCTCACACTCCTTCTTCCTTTCATGTGGAAAGCTGGAAAGAAACTGAGATGCTCCGTACGAGAGTCTCTCCTCTTTCATGAGACAAGGGTTGATCATAACCATGCATGGAATAATATATTATTGCTTTCTCCTTTTCTCGGCTGGGAAGGCTGGTATTGTAACAGACACGTACAAATACTTGATGTGGTCCTTATTTCTACTGTGCATGGGCAGTCAGATATCACTTCAAAAGTTTTTAAACGGCAAATTCGTAAATCGCGACAGCGTACAATAGTTGAAAACACAAGGTTGAAACAATATGATTTCAAGGTAATCCAGAGACTGTTCTTTACTAAAAGCGCACTTAACGAAACAATGGATCTCTTAGATTAATGATGAACTTGTTATGAAATTTGATGACAGTGAAAGATTCTCCAATGTTCTCATAGTCGCGAACAAACTTTATTGTTAGAGTTTTTGACAGAGCAGCAGTTTTGTTCTAAAGTAAGTGCTCAGATCTCATAGGCAGACATTTACATTTGTCTACACAAGACAAGCATCAAGTAGACAATGATAGTCGTGTAAGCATCCGGTGGGCCAAGTAACCTACACACACACTTTACCTTGACGTAAAATGTGACAAAAGCCGCAGGCAACTGCTAAAAAGCTTTTTCTTCCACTGTTTAACTCTATATATTTTCTGAAATGACTGGTTTTTTGTTGTAGTGAAATGATTGACGCATCCTACATCCATTAGTAGATCAGTACAGTCAAAAACAAACAAACAATCTTTGTTGCACCGCGCCTTCCGAGATTTCCCAATTTTCTTTAATTTTTATCCAAACCATCCTTTAAGTTGGGAAAGTTGCTAATGGCCGTGGTGTGTGGGGGTGGTGACAGTGTATCTCTGTTTGACAATAATAAATTATGTAAAATATCAAAAGTACTAGACAAACTCTTCCATTTACTTAATCATACATCTATACAATATGCATAGGCAAAAACAACACCTCTTAAAATTATAGGTTGCTCGCTTTACGATTAGCGAAACAGTTTGAAAAATACAAATCCGGTTGGTTCATTGAATTTGTTCAATATCCTCTTTAGGAATATCAAAACTAGGTAATCATTATTTATTCTGACAACTTTGCAGAAATAATATCCGCTAGCCACATTCAGAACTTTATACGATCCAATTAGGTAGTTGGCTCCAGCAAACAAAGCAGTTTTATATATAGCAAAATTATAGGTTTTTTATTTGAAAGAGTGACGGAAGGATGAGGTAGACAGACACGCCTCAAAAATGATAATTATTACAGTACAGTTGTTTACTCCCGGGGTATTTTCTTTTCATTATAATAGGAAAGCACGTCTCATTATGCTTGACGTATTCACAGGACTTATGACGTGTTTATTGTTTTGTAAAGTAAATGTTTATAATTATGCTTTTGCAGGTGGAAAATTCAATTTATTATGAAGAAAGTCCCTGGACAATAGGGTTACTGTTCTTATTAAATAAGAGGCACTCAGGAGTCACAGCAATCTTCAATTTACCATGAAGTTGAATATAATTGCGACTTAAACATGATACTAAAACATGTATAGCACATATGCAAAATAAACTCTTTTCACCTTACTTGTTAGTTGTACAAGCTCGACTTCCGTAAAAATCTGCGTTTCACTTTCTCAAGGTCCAAATAAAAGCAAAACACACACAAAACCGAGCTTCTATGTTGAATACCAGGATATCATTTGTGCTGCTTTTCACTTCTATCGTGCTTTGTTTTTGTTGGTGTGTGTATAACATAGTTTACCAACCTGTACCGCACGGTCCATGACTCTGTTATAGCCAATTTAATGATTAAATTCTTCTAAAATGGAACACTTTATAATCTAATGGGTGTAATATTGTTTGAAATTGATACAATGAAAATGAATCCCCTTCTACATACTACTTTCTGGGCAGTTGCACATGTGTGTCATGTGTCATGTTACAGTGGCCATGGTACATGTAAATGACTATGACTATATATGAACGGATATTATGTCCATAGTCCACACTCCCCAAACGAAACGTACGTTTGGGATATCTGCTCATTAGTGTGAGTGTCAGTTGTAATTGTCAGTGTTGACGATGATTACACGGTATTCAACAAAATGTTGGTGTTAGTTATGTTATTTTACTTGCGTTATCTGAAACATTAATGTGTTAGGGAGTCGAAGAACGCTGTGAGTGATGATGTAAGATACACGATGCACAACAATAATTGTGACGGTTTCTGCTCTTTTATGTTTGCACAGATCCGCCAGAAGAGTATCTGGACAACTTACTTTGATATACTTTCATGTACTGATAACATTTACATTAACCAAACTGCCACTGGTAATCGTTTATGTACACAAATTTTGCAGTACACAGTTCATCTGTTCAAGCTCAAAAAACATGGGTTTGGAGTAGGGAATGGGATTACTCCTCTCGACAGCATGCTATTTTCTACATAAAGGTGTTTTTTTTTTCTTTTCAAATGTACGGCATGTGGTCCTGGTTTTTTGCTCATACAATCACACAATATGAACACAATAACAATAAATCAAATTATTTCAATTTTGCTTGTAAAGTCTCAAAAGATAGGATACGATGTCTATCTATATAGATAAGTTAAATTAGTTGTCATATTAGGTTCATACGCATACATACATAAACCTACATACATACGTTCCTTAAATATACATATATGTACCTATTTATGCCCGTGATTCACAAAGTGATTGGAGAATAAGCATGTTTGATTTAATAATGTTTGTGCAATCACAGGGATGTGGCATGACGGAGAAAAGCACAAATACAACATGCATAATTCAATCCATTACTATTCCAATCCCATCTGCCAGTATTCCAAGTAAAAAACCATTTAGTGGTAACTAGCCTGACAACAGTCGGTGACAATAAATTGAACAAACAGCAAAGATTCAAACGTATGCAGGTGCATTTAACTTTTCATATTACTCGTATTTATTTATGACATTGAATGCACTGCAATGAGAAAACAGCCACTCATTCAGCTAGAAACATGTAAATATCTAGGTTGTTTCGTTTGTATATATTGCTTACGTAAACGGATCGGATGCGTTTTCTCGCTCATTCCTTTCGACGCAACATATTTCTAAAAAACGGCATGGCTGATTAGTTAGTATTTTTAGACCATGTTTTAATAATAATTATAGAAAGTCATCGCTCCGACGGCCAAAGAGGCTAATTCATTCATAATTTTGTCTATTGATGCCATCAGATTTGTGTGTTTACCATTTACGTTATGTGTGTCCTGTCTGGTACCGAACCTCCGTTCAACGACTTCTCTACAGTTCAAATAGGCAACTTAGATATTATACGAACGATCGTTTCCGGGTTTCATAATATGTAGGTATTTATTTTGAGTGGGAGTCACGGGGAGTCAGACTACCACCTAACAAAGTTGAAAGTAACTTGAAACGTCTAAGCGCAATATTGAATATAGTTTTAGGATTTTGCTGAAAATGTTAAGCTGTGCTTAGTGCAATCCAAAATATTTTAACATGACTTTTACATTTGTCAAATACATTGCTGATGTCAAATATTTATTTTTAAAACTCATGATATGACAGATGCAATTCCTCATCCTTAGACAGCTTATGATATGGTCACAGTAAGGGCCCTTACTGCTGGTTGAGAGTACATACTTCCGACTTTTGTCCAATTTGTATAAAGATATTTTTTATAATTACAACTTGTTAACTTTGAATTGTAGATGCGTACTCAATTGTAGATGCACAAAATTGATACGTCAATGAGCTTTGCTCATTCACTGACGGCTCTCGTAGTTGGCAGCAAGTTTGTTGCGTATTTTGCTATAATCGGGATTTATATCGTCACCCCGTAGATGGTGAATGGTGACAGTGATGGCATAGAATATTTGACCCATGAAGTAGCGTAAACATCATTCCAGCCAACGTCATCTTCATCACTTCTCATGCTTACATTGGTTTTCCAGATGGACTATGTATGACACAGAGGGGGTCTTTTTCATGACGAACTTTAATGTGCTTGCGTAAACATTTTTTTAAATTAAAGATTATTTTACTCTCCAGACATTTAATTTTTAGGGTGTTTGGATCAGATTCAAATTACTCAGATGTATACTCTGTGCCCAGCCCATTTTCTATAAACGCTTGCTACCTTTAAGTGTACATTCATTGCAAAAAGGTAACTTATACCAGCACTTTATATGGCAGAAAGTACAAACTAGAAAATGCTAGGGATTCAGATTGGTAATTCATTAGAATCCGGCCTGCCCGAATCGCGGTATTCTGTTTGTTCAGTATGTATTTTAAGGACGGTGGGAGGTATTATTTTTGTTTTTTTATTATTTAGTCGGTGAGCACTTTGGTCGCAGCAGACAAGAAGAGAGAACAGTTCAGTTCAGGAAAGATAGTTCAGTAAGAAAAAAAAGTCAGACAGACAAGAGTTGTTAGCTCATTAATTAATTAAAATTTAGTAATTGTCAATCTCGGTTAGAGTTGAAGAGATAAGTCGTGTAGACTTAATTAATTATTGTTTAATAAGATAAAATTGATAAAAACTGTTAATTGATATTTTCGTGTAGAAAATAAAGATTGTTGTTTAATAGTAATTTCTCTGGCGTTTTAAAGTAACTGATTAATGTGCTCTGTTAGAAGTACGCGACTTAGTCCGGTCAGTTAGTTTGGAGAGCGTTGTAAGGAGCATTATTGTTAGCAGCATCAATCAATTAACTTTTTCGGCAACCAATCATCCATCACAAAGTTCCACTCACACTTTTACCAGCGTACGAACGCCGCATTCAAGGGACCTTTGGAATAACGCGTTAGAATCCCAACAGTATGTATTTTAAGTACGGTGGGATGATTATTGTCGATTTTGTTTTAAAAGTAATCTTTTTATGGCACAAACAACACATGTGGCTAAGATTAAGGGTTGTCTTCAACCCGGAGTAACAAAAGCCAGATAAGACCTTGAATCTTGACAATGAATGAATGACCAGATAACATATTATGCAATGTGAATATAGCAGAATTACATAACATTTTCGGTTTTCTTTTATCTCCTCCGTATTCTAACAGGATTAGGATCTTACGAATCAAACTGTTTTCCTTTTGTGCATCAATATAATAATACATATTACATAATGATTAGCAGTGCTATTTTAGTACTAGCACAATGCAGTTGTAAGTAGGAATATATATGAATCTGATTTCAAATGGTCTATGAAAATAATATGCTTAGTGATACTAAAGTTAGATTTTTATAACTTCTTATAAGAACAGACTATTCGTCATTGATCTGAGCAAATAAAACAACGGGATGCTAACGACAGAGAATTTATTTGCAAAAATACATTTTGTTAGCAACTTCATCCATAATAAACAAGTGACAATAAGCCAAGTGCATGATAATTTCAGATTTAGGCAAAGTATATTCGGTTCTTTAGGTTTGATAAAAATATTTTACATGTTTTACATACGTTCATATGTACAGGTTCATAGATTTCTGTAGAAAAACGTTATACAAAGCTTGCATTTTTTCATCGTAAATACATGAGACGTTGACACACGCATGCATAATAATATTCTAAACTAAACTATAAAGAAAGATGACCATTATTACTCTCCGCAGGACTAGTTGGAAATGTTCTCAATAGAACAGAACAGCCAGTTACTTCTCCTCACACCACTCGTTCTCTTTCCGGATTTGATCTTCCTCAGCAGCCGTAAAGTCATTTTTAATGTTGAAGGTTCGTCGAATCTCATCTGGAGTCTTGCCTTTAATCATGTTTGCAACTGTCTTGCACGTGACATCCAGAAGCCCTTTTATGTCCAAATAGTTGGCAGCCTGTTGATCACAATAAAAATGACAATGCATCGTTAGTATTAAAATTCAGAATATTCTGAAACAATGACAGTGAAGCCAACTGTCAGCGCATCATGTACATCACAATAAATTAAAAGAACTGTACCAAAATCAAGTCGAACAGGATGGATTGCTCCACCTGGAGAAATGTCAGATCCCACTGGCTGATGTCATCTGTCCTCTTTTCACGTGTGTCATCGTCATCGACGACTGGTGGATCGCCCTAATTTTTCAAATATGGATCAAAGTTCATTATTTTATTTATGGATTTTAGTCGGAAATGTATTAATAGAATTAACCACCAACTAACTTAACGATGACAGCTTATTTTCTTCATACCAAGTGTTTCTCCGACCACTCAATGACGCGCTTGAGGATCTCTCCACGGACATTTGGCAAAGGAATCCTTTCCTCGTTACCCTCCTCTGAGTTCACTCCTAAATCCTCCAGCATGGTTTTGATGGTGTTGGACATTTTTGCAATCTCCACATCCACCGTGAAGCTCATGTGGTCAGAACTTTCCAAAATAACCTTAGGCATCTTGACTGACGGATCGGTTTTTGTGCTGTTGAGCTCGAGAACAAAGTAAATACTCTTACGTGTGAAGGAAAATTGTGGCCTGGGGTAGGTAGGACTTCTTGGGAGCAGTTCAGGTTCAGAATTTACACTTAAAAATAAAGTCTAAAATGCCTACGACTGGCTTCACAGACCACAGAGAATGAAAAATTAATGAAAACAAGGAGAAAGGCTGTTTCCACGCAGAATATGGAAACAACGTAGCGTTAACAATATTAGTAACCTTAATCAAAGCCGTGAGGTGCCGTTTGGTGGTCGACGTCGCGTCGTCGACCGTCAGTCATCTCATCTGATCGGTCATAATAAAAATCTTGTTTTTAAGTGTGGTCGGCATGGTAACTGTTACTGAACTGACCTATGGAACTGACTGAACACGACCAGAGTGACGGTTATCGGTCATTTGGTCAATATCAAATGACCTCACACTTGACGACTTGACATTTTTGCATTTGTCCGCCAATGAGATAACATTATTATTATTGTTGAGTCATGATTGACATTTCTGCTGTATAAAAGCGTGTATTTACGGAAATGAATTAATGAAATCTTCCAAATGCATCGTCATAATTGTAAATGCAGAGTAAGATGTATAATGCATACTACTTTATTTCGTCAATTACATTCATAGAAGTAGGTAATTATTAATTATAGATGCAAATGCACAAAGTTGGCAAAGTACACAAACAAAGGTAGCTTATCATATAATAAATCAACATCCGGCAACATTATCGGGAAAATCGCATCCAAGACTGACTGGGTTGAAAACGGTTCCAGCGGCACATCGTCCGGGGAAAACTGTCCAAGATCCCCCGTTGTTTTCACAAATGTAGTACACAGGTGAGCAGGCACTTGTTGGATCAGGATTTAACCCTACACTTTTGCACACGTCAGAGGGCGGAGGCGGGGATGCTGTGGTTGGTACCCGGGTCGTCTGTTTATATTGCAATTGAAAAATTATGTTATGAAACGGTTTATGCAAATATGTAACGTTCAAAAGACGGAAATGGAGTTGAGTGAATTAGCAGGTTGTGTTGTAAACAGAGTAGAGTATCCATAATGCATAAATAATATTATACTAATGGAAACTACTTTCTCCACAAAGCAAGCTATAAGCTAATAGCTAATCCAGTGACTAAATACGAAATAATCAGAATATTTACAGGGCTTGTGTTGTTTGGATCTTCAGTGGTAGTTGGTGGTGGTGGTGGGTATTCCCCGTTGAGAGCACGGTAGATGGTCTTGATAAGTGGGAACTTTTCTTGGCCACACGTGGCGGTGAAATCATCAGTTTCAATAGACCACACCATACCTCCTCCGAGACCCATTTCATTGGCGTATCGTGCCTAAAGATTAAAAGTTAATAGGCATAAAGTTTACTTTCACTTTAGCGTTACAAATATAATATGTGCATCTTTAGTACATTTTTCATTTGACCTTACTCCAACTAACTGTACCAATATGTAACTTACTTATGGGGTATCGTGAGATGATCAAAGTAATTTTGGACAAAGAGAAAGTATCATCATATGTATGTATGTACATACCTTATTGGCTAGACTTTGCGGTGAATCGTATCCTATCCAGTGTCTATCATTGTAAGCATATGGAACTTCATAATGCTCATCATTTACAACGGCCCATTGTCCAGATTCGGCTTGCATTCTCTCGCAAATCTTTGCACACAATAGTGTTAAAAGTTTTTGTCATCAAAAGTTTCAGGCAAAAGATACATTGTTAAAGTTTATGCTGACATGTTTGCAGTTGTGACTGTAGTGGAACACGGAAGTAATATTTTATACAGAGATACGTATTTGTGTGTTCGTGTGAATCCTATTTTTTTCAAATCTTTTTCATTTCCATTTTTTCCACGTCTGTAGTTTCGCATTGGCGTGTTGATGAATGTTTACATAACAGATACATACATAGCTCCTGTCCTAACCAAACTTTATGCAACAAATATTTCTGTATTTGATCTAGAATCAAAATCGAGTTGGATGTCGTGTGTCAAATTATATCGAATGATATCAGAAAGATTATGATATATGATGAGTGAAAGTGGTAATGGATCTGGGTTGGATGTTGTGACTAGTTTCTCTCCTTTAAGCTTGTGGGGAAATCACAATGTAAATGCATATTATGTACATTACATAGATACTATGTCTATGAACAAATCTTTGCAGTTCTAAACTATAGGTTATATAACAGGAAAGGATCATGTTGTCAGTGTGTCACCTCATTGTATCCCCAAATTCCTGGTTCTCTCGTGTATGGTCCAGCGGTAATCGGTTGTTGAGCCGGATCGTAGAGGTCGTGCATAGAGGGGTCATCCAAAAGGAAGCCTACGTAAATTATGTGAAATATGTTCAATGCATGTATGTAATGTGGATAAATGAAGAGCTGGTGATTTAAATCATCGCTACAGAACATCCATCAGGTACACATTACGAAAAAAGAAGGGCTTCTACGAAATAAATTCACATGCCTCTGTCACAGAGGATCTGTGTCCGTACCTTCAATGATATAAAGATCATTTTTGCAATGAAATCTTACCTCGTCCATACGTGCCCATTCCTAAAACGAGTTTTGTTGGATCTGCTCCATTCTCAATCCAGTAACGGATTGCGTAGTCCTGAACAAATGGGTATTGCATAAGCATACGTTATCATTGAATGCTGCCTCATAGATTAGTATGTAGCCTCATTTATTTCACAATTTATTACTTTCATTTAGTATAAGCTAATCTTAATCGGCAATGAGGAAAATTGAATGGGGGCAAAATATGTATTCTTTGTGTGTAACTTACGGTGTTCAACATAATGTTATCACCGTAATCGATATCTGGGTTTCCGTAGAGGGGAGAGTGATGGCCAGTGAAATTTTCCCAAGCGCCTACGATTAAAAAATACGTAAGCTATAATATTGGAAAATCAAAATTTCTGAGAAACGAAGTATCTCAGTGCTTACAAAACAGACATTGGAAAATTAATTGTGTAGCTATACATCACAAGGCAAGAAATTGTGGATAGCGGTTAGTATGCAAAATGTGAAAAGTGTATTTATGTACCGTGGAAATCATATGCCATGACGTTGATGAAATCCAGGCCGCTGTTCACAAAACGAGCAAAGAAAGCAATAATTAAATCATCTTTTGTGGATATAAAAAGCTTAAATCTCTGCAGCCAGCATAAATGAACCAGCTATCTGATAGCCTAATTGCTTTTAATACAAAATTATTAAAGCTTAAAATATATTCATTGATGATGCCATGTTGAATATATTATCTGTTCTCACGTAAGATTTGGTAACAACAACAATTATGGCTATTCTAGCCGTATCACTTACCGTGAAACAGCAGGGATGTCATAAGCTGTAAATTGAACAAGTGAAAGCTTTAGCTTAACCAGCACTCATCAATTAACGGTATCACCAAAACCAATAATCGTATTTACGTGCTTGGATGCTATTGTATTGAGAAATAAACCCGTTTTTCACCAACCAGTCTCAATGGTCTTGACTCCGGCCGATACAGCAGCTGTCAAAAGATAACCATGCGGTTCCAATTCTGCACGGAGCTCGTTTATCAGCAGCACAAAGTTTTGCTACAATACCAAACAAATCCATAATTTGCATGAAATATATAAATATTTGATGAAAACAAAGCAATTGTGTCCGCCATAATAAAATAGTGCAGGTCACAGGATACACTTTTTATCAGTCTGCTCATACATAATGGATGGTACATCACGCTAATTACCAAAACCACTCTACTACTCTGTGTCGTCAAACAAAGAGCTCTAAATTCTAAATATAGCATGCAATGTCGTTGTCACGCTGTCAGTCAGTATCATTGACAGTCATCCAACCATCCACCCAAGCTGTTTTGACAGAAAAACTGAAGATCATCGTGTGACATGAGCATCATTATTCTAATCGTAACCGACATTTTCAGTTATATTCATACCTTGTCTTCAGGAGCAGCTCCTTCACGGTTTGCAGGATATTCCCAATCGAGATCTAATCCATCAAACCCTTCCTTTTGAAGAAATGGAACGATGCTCTCAACGAAGGTGCGACGTTTGGCTGGATCTTTAGCCATCTGCAATTTTACGTATGGGTATATTTGCATCGAATGAAAATCATTCCATTTCAGCTTTTTTGATCACACAAAATCGTTTACCACATCACATATTCTTGATTACGTACCTCAGAATATTTCTGAGATCCTTCGTTCCATCCTCCGATGGCGACCAATGCTTTTAGATTAGGATTCTGACGTTTCAATCCTGTAAATCTCTTCATAGCGCCTAGATAAATATACGGTCACACGAGAAGAAGTTATTTAAAGTGAATCATTTCGTTTATTTGAAGTTTACCTGGTTCAGATCTTATCTAAATGCGTGTTACGTCAATTGCTTTTCAGTTTCATTTAATTTTATATTCCCTTTTAGAAAATTTAAGTATGTTACGCTTCTAGCATTTACAAAGTAAGTAATGTAGTGGCAAACTAATGGCATGTTACAGGGTTGTTCCTCAACTAACTTTTCACCTAATAAAAATTCAACTTTCCTCATGATATGTAAACAGTGCAGCGAGCTTTCTAATTCTACTGAACGGTTGAGTCTGTTTATTTACTTTCAACTTTGCATTAAACTTTTATCTTTTATTGGTATTTTGAATCATAGTGAAAAGTATATACTCATGTTCCAATCTTGCTAAAACTGTCGTTTATAGTCTTTCTGGTTCTGGTCATCCAGTGCACTTTGCACTGTGCGAAACACAAATACATAGGAACGATATATCGTCCCACGAAACAAGATTGAATAGGTACTTTAAAACAATGGTATATGCCACCATACCTTTGACATGTGCCTTTTTGATAAAATCAACCTACTTTCACTCGCTTGCTTTATTATATTGAACATATGCATGAGAATGTATAGGTAACCCTTCAGAATTGCTGCTCACAAAACGAGAAATTCACATTGAGAATTTCAACAATTGAAGAAGCGAAATATTTACAATTCGTCCATCCCCTTGAGGTTGAAAGTTATTTCATTTTCCCTAAAAACCTGCCAAAATATGCTTACAGAAAATGGAGCTTATGTAATGTGAGTAAGGTTATTGAACTATCTAATATTCTATCCCCCAATGGAGCTATTTTACATAAGCATGTTACTATTTTTAAATATATTTTTAGGTTCATCAATTTTTTTTATGATTTGATGAAGTCGGAGTACTTGCGCTAGAAAAGCGTTATCTAGAATACGTCTCTTCGTTTCCTGTACTATGCTATGACTTTCTCACCTTACTTGTCTCATATACTTTGTAAGCTTTTTCTTATTACTTGTAATAAAAAATGCACGCTGTGAACTATTTCTTATGCTCGTGTATGATATATAAATCTATCGGATACGGTGTTTTTCATTCCAATAAAACATAATAAAAAAGGTAACTAAAAATTGAGCAAGACTACGTATTAGCTTCAACTTTCACCTGCTAGCAAATCTCACTCACAGTAATACTTGTCAGTATTAGATATTATTTCCCACGAAATTCCCACGATGCAGTTCGTAATTTGAATTGAGTTTCTTACCTCTACCTGGAAATGCAAAATAATAAAAAAGATTATTTATTGAAATCAGGTGTGCTTAAGAAAAATAAATTGAGCAGAGGGAGAGCATCAATGGGTAAAACAGATGAGTTTATTTTGCTCAGTGAGATTCATTGGACTGGAAGTCTTGATTGCTATTTTTATATTGTTGATTGAACAAATTTATATTAAATACGGCACCTACCCCAGTTCTCCTCCAAGTCATTGTAAGGATCCAGAGCTTCAATTTGATTTGCGACTGAAAGTCCGGTGAATCCGAAGATGATGTGCGTGCAAATGAACGGGTCAATTTGTTCTACATCAAATTTCCCGTTTCCAGGTCTGTAAACCGCCCAGGAGCCGTAATAGCAAACCATTTTCTTTTCTGCAGCTGCAATATAAATGGAACGCTTGAGTTATGTAGGCAATATTCAAAACGAAACTAATTCTATCATGTTTATTTCCACGGTTGGTTAAAATATAAAGAAAAGTATAATTTAATTAAAAATAGGATTGCTTTTCCACGAGGACTTTTTGATCTATTTGATATAGTGTAACGAACCTGGTTTGACAGGGTTAGCTATCACGGATGTGAAAACTAAACCCAAAAGGGTGATCAAAAGTGTCACGTTCATGTTTGCAGAAGCTATTATGTAGGTAGCGTTCAATTTGGTGGGTCATGCACCTAGTGATCTGCTTTATGAGATAAACTTTAATTTCAGTGGTAGCTGGCTTTTTATATTAAAACGTTAATGCAACTTACAAATCATATTGTAACTACGCCGTTTATTATTTGACGTCACAATGTTGTACCTTTCCATTTTGCGGTTGATTCTTCTCATCTTATCATCGTAATTAGCTGTTGAATGACGGTTTTATATATTATCGACAGTTACTCATGTCAAATCATAACAGCACTGTACCAACCTGTAGATGATAGTGGGCACTTGGGCACATACTTTCACTTGATGGCTCATCAAAGCTTTCAACAAGTGAAAAATGTGTACTTTACTGGAAACATGGAAAGTGATGTGCATAGTATTTTATTCATGGAAATTAGCAGGGAAAGACACGTTTTCGCACTTCAGTCAAACGATTCACAAAGTACTTACTATATTAGGGGAAATGAACTTCTATATCCATATTTTTGACAATGAATGAATTCTGTGATCGTATTATCATTTTACTCAGAAATTCTGAGTCAGAATTGGTGCTTCTACATGTCACACTGTCGGCTGTTGACAAAACGAACCGCAGATATGTGGAATATGATGTGAAAGCATTAATTATGGGGGAGCGAGCAGGCATAATTCAAGAGCGGGGCAATCGATTTCTTTGATATTTGTATGGACAACATCATCGATCAATCAAATTGGTCCGTTTAAATTGCGCAGGTGTGCTTAGTGCTTAAGGATCGGATCGGAATGTTGGACAATGGATGCGAATACGCAAGATAAATAATAATAATAATGTGTTGTTGATTGGATGCAAAATGTTGGTATTGATCGGCTATTAGAACGAATGTGGTTTTTTGTTTAGATAGAAATGAATGAATCTTAAAAGTATTTCGTTTACTATGTATGTATGTATTTACCTATCACCTAAATATATACTATTTCATATATTCAATGATGAGATATATATAGGGTATAATTGCACGTGGAAAAAATATGAGATGAGTAGATTATGTAGTGATTATGAATGAACCCGTGCCCAAAGCTCCTTGCTGCACATCAACAACATCGAAATCATTGACGCAAATGACAGTTAAAGATGGCAAACTCATGACAGTTGCAATTACGTATTATTGATGGATAGTGCTATATGACACATGATTGAATGGTTTAATGAATGATTTGGCTATGCGGACTGACGATGAATTAGTATTTTTGTGCCTTGTGCCTGCCTTTTCCAGAATAAACATGGGAAATATTGCATCTTTACAAAAACCGTCTTCCTTGTCAACTATTGTAGAAACGACAAATCAGTTTATCCCTGGATAATATCGGTTTATGGGTCAATAATACATACAATTACAATCTATCTGTTGTTTTATAAATTGCCAAAACAAATATTATTTTTCACTGATATGTTAATAAAGCGATTAGCTATTGACAATATTATGTAATAAAACGGTGTTTGGAAAAAGCAAATTAATATCATACTCACTCACATGGTATGCACGTGATATGTTAATTTAGTGATTAGCGATTGCTCAGTAAACAAAACATAACTGCCTGCGATTGATTAGACAAGTAAGTACGTGCATATAATAACATGTTCGTTTGGGAATAATGTTTGGCAAAGTAAATATTCCACAATTATCAGTAAAGCTTGGATAAAGCCGTCAACATGTACATATGTGAATTCGATTTAAAGATTTAAGAACTAGTATTGCAACAACAACACAAATTGTCTATGATCTATTATATTTCATGTCAGTGAACAAAACTATTTTCATCAAACGTAAATTTATAAATATACACTTATCATATTAGTACTCCTTATCTGACAACTGAAAATAGCTGCACGAATTAAAAAATATCACTGTCCGCACTGTAAGATAATATTAGATTAAATGAATAAATAAATAAACCAATGGATTACGTGCGCACTACGTCCGTTACATTAATACAATTGATAATCAAGCGCCACAGCCCAGCTTATCCAACTATGTAATTGCATACCATGATGCATGATGATGTTTAGCAATTCCGCTCCCTCTGATACTCCCGAATAATGACAAACTTCTTCACAATACGGTGTGTGCTATAACATGTGGCAAAAAACCTCATGCAGAAACAGTAACAAATATGTTGTTATTTGAAAAAAATATCTTAACTACCCTTTGTTTTCATCTGTTCCTTTTATTTTATGCAATGGTCAGCCACATTAGAAGGAAGAGGGTAATTTAAGAATTTTATTCAAGAATCTATATGCAACTGTCCCACATATGGACAGGTAGGTATAGACACACAAAGTTTAATGCTTATAGGTACGTGTTTTACAAGAAATGAAACAAAATAGCATAGTACGGATGACATGTATTATTTATGTTCTTATTTCGTCTGTTCTCTTTTTACAATCTCTCATATAATCAGCCTATTATATGACATCGGTATCCAATCTGTTTTATTCCCTTCAGGAAACCCCACACCCAAGCCCACCAGCTATAGCCTCATTTGTGCATCATTTCCTCGTGGATTCCTCTGACAAGTTTGTAAAATGTAATTGAGTCCATGTTGAGACGAAGAAATCGTAAAAGAAGCCAGTCACTCCATCCTATTTTCTCAAGCACATACTTTCCCTGTGGCTTTTCCGGAAAATCTCTCGCCGAACCCAACGCGCTAAGTCGCAGTCCAAAGGAAACCATTGTGGCACATCGGTAGATTACAGAAATGATGGTTATAACCGCCACAACGACGTACCTTTCCGTTGAAAAAGAACGAAAATAAGCTTTTGTTATTTTATGTAACACGATGGTTGATAAAATATGAGGAAGGATACTCAAAATAGAGTTTACCAAAACCATAAGAAAGTGAAAATCTTTTCGTTCAATATGTTGGATGAGAGCACGCACAAAGCTTCAAAGTTTTGAATGCCCCCAGATGGCCCAAACCTGTTGATATTGCATTTAGTCATACGTGGAAAGACATTGGTCATGGGATCATTTCTCAAGTTATGATCTTTCTCCACCAAACTCAAAACTTTTGGCCCAAAGGAGCTGAACTCATAACCGAGAAATACGTCCGTAAGATACATAGTTCCCAGTACGACAAATAGATTGCCGAATTCTGCCATCACGTACTGTGCAGCCCAAAAAACATGTTCTCCTCTGGATTTCACCAGATACCGTGCTAATGTTGTTGTATGCGAGCACTTTTCAAATCTTTCAAGGGTAAATCGTTTTATCTGAAGGAGGTTAAAATAATGAACTATATACATAACATGATTAGGATTTATTGCGTGTATGAAATAAAACAACTAACAATTCTCTTGTGCAAATTCATGCATTTACAAACTAGAATTAGAGCATAATTAGAATTGGTTGTTTGTTCATGCAAAATACAAAATCGTTTTTATTTGTCATGCTCTCATATCTCAAGAAAGCTGCTAGAATGTTTTTATGATACATGCCCGTATTCTCAATTCTGTCCCTTTCAAGTGTTCTAACAACCAAAAATCTTAAAGCATCCATTTATGATCAAAGAAATGTGAAGATTATAGACTGTCAGTTTATTCATAGTTGCGCATCATCATAACATAAAAGCCTACATGAAGCCCAGGTTTAAATAAACCAGTCACAGACAAAACACTTGAGTTAAGAAAGACGTACATATATATGTACTACTTACGTTAAGATCTTGGACGAGATTTTTGATCCTGCCAATTTCACAGGTTTTCCAGAATGCATGTGGAAGGTAGAATAGGAGCGCTTGAAAAAAGAGAAAGAAGGGAGTCCATTGATAGTAGGCATGATGAATTTTCTCCGTTTTTCCTGGAATGTACCCGGGACCACCTAGCAGAGTGGATAGCTGTCTATTGATTTTGAACTGGCGAGGAACATTTTCCTCGTAGGGTACCTATGAAGGCATGTTAAGGTCATAATGCAGTGTTTCATTGAAATTGAAGGTGAAAGGATGAAATGTATAAAAAAAATTCTCATTTACTGTTGTGACACTCGAAGAAGAGCATGCAAATTTTAATATTCAAAGATACTCAACTCTGCAATATAATACACCCAAGCCTGGATAATGTTTAGGTATATACATAGGTAAAATGTTTATTTGCAGGGTATGTGTATGGATTTCATGGGAGAAAACAACGGCTCAACCCCGCATCTGTATTTGTACTACAAATATTCTCTGTTGTGAAATGCAATTTCAGCAATTCTTTGTTGTTGAGTTCTAATAGGTACATATATTAAGAGAATTTATGCACTACCATGAACCGTGAAATAAGCTCATTTCGTTTTTCCTACAACTATATCTCCTACACATTATAAAATTACAAAGCAATTCTTGTTACAATATCTCATCCTACATAAATACATTTTACCGCATTAGTTTTTACATTCCACATGTACAAAGTATGATTCGCAAAGAGATTCCATTTACATTTGAATGACAAAAAATGAATTTGAGTAAAGTCATTGTATTGTTCGCTCTGAAAGCCTTAGACAATGAAATCAAATTCAAAAAAGTTTATATTTGCCAAGTTGAAACAGTACCATTAGAAATGAAGTCACTTTGAGGAAAATATTTGCCATTCATTGTTCAGCAATAAGTCTTAACTGATACGAAGATAACATCAACATCCCCTTTTAAGTACAAAGAAAAGGCTGTAGGAAATAACAACTTCTGAAATCAATAACTAAGAAATGATCAATATCAAAAAAGGAAATATATCTTCGGGGTCGAGTCCTTGGCAGATAAAACACTTTTTTGTGTAAATAGTTCTCGAGATGAGTAAACTAACCGAAGGCAAAAACTTTGTCGGAATTTCCATCAGAAAAGATATAAAAAAATCAGCAACAAATACTTTGATAAAAAATGTAATATCCACCCACGGTTTAACCATTTAATTTAAAACTACAAATATTACAGAAAAACTACGTAATCATCTCCATTACTGATTAATGTGCTTGTATTGTATTCTGCTCATCAGTGAATGCAAATATGGAACGCACAAATATTAGATAACGAATAGGCACTTATAATAAAGTAAAATGCAGAATGAAGTTGAACTTACCGTGAAAGTTGATTTAATAAAGCAGTAAGAGTCCAGGACATTTTTAGGCACATCGGGGTAGTCCAAGTCTTCATCGGTTTGAACACATTTGATATGATCTCCCAAGTATTCGCGAAGGGATAAAAGTGCTGAGAAGAGAAAAAGGAGAATGGTTGTTGTCCTATAATGAATTCGGAACGTCCACTCGTCAATACGAACTTTACGTCCCTCTTTTGCAATCAATAGAGGATGAGATAGGAGTTGAAGTGTCTCGAGCATAGACGCCATTTCTTAGGTCGGAAGTAACGGCTAGAAACTACCGCTGGTGCTGGGATTGTTGTTAAAGAAAAATTAATGAACAGCAAGTAGACTTTCAACGATGCAATGTATACATGTCCAATACAGACTTCAGATTAGGTGATGACTTGGGCAATACAGCATGAGGAGACAATGGGCATATAGGAAAGTTACAAAGTGGAATGGGTGACAGTGACACTTGTCTTGAAGGAGTGTTCATGTGTCAGATTACATGTGATGGAGACTGAGACAAGTTTGTAGGAAGGGAAATCAAGAGTGTCCTGTGGAGAAAATACAGCGACTACAGAAATGAAATTCTTCTGTTACCGCTTTGAGGAAAGGAACTGAAGTAGAGATAGGTATGCACTCAATTCTGTATTCGTACTCTAATAATAGAATGATCTTATCTCTCCAAAACGGTATAAGGAACAAATATGTATCAGCGAAAAGTAAAAGTAAATCATACAAATAATGAATGTGCAAATACGGGTATATGGTTTCTGGTTTCGATCACTAAATAAAACGAAACTGATATAGGAATTTACATACATACAGTTTTGGATTGAGTGAATATGAACTGCATAGCATAGCAATAAAAATAAAATAAACAAGAATTGACTAATGACTGTGTCTCAAGCCTCGACTTGTGTAGTTATATTTAAAAAATAACAGTGATGAATTAATACTATTTACTATATTAAAATCTGTTATGCCTATCTGTACAATAAATTTCAACAAAGCTATCCGAGCACTTGTTATGGTTATGCTTAAGCTATTAAGAAAATTGTGTGTAGGTGCCTATTCTTAAATTAGCGAGAAAGAAATAAGATGGTTAATATGTATCATTAACTGTTAATGATCCTGGATAATAGGGCCATCGGCATAAGTTGTTCTGTTCATCATAATATTTGAACATATATTTTGGTTTGAGCCAAATAAAATTCTTTAACTTTTTTCCCTTTTCACATCATGCTGGAATTTTATCGAAAAACATATTTCCCTTGCTACATATCTCTTAAGATGATTTGATGATAGCAAACACCAACAGACGCGCAGAAAAGGTATACAAACCCACCATAGTGCAGAAAGACGTACTCCAGACTCCAGAGAAGTAGAATGCACGAGCAGGAGTACATTTGAGGGCGCACTCACCAAACCCCTTGAAAATTTAAGTGCTTTTGTTGTTGTGGTTTGTTATATAGGCCATGAATGCTCGCTTTTTTAAATCACTGTACCCAATGTACATGATGATCGTTCTTGATTTTGTATAAACTTCGCTGATCATTCTCCTATGGCTGAATGTCAGAATTGCGTGGAAATGTAAGTATGTTTTCGTTTCTTTCAAGTGCAAAATGAAAGATAGTTTGCGGATTACAGAGACGAGCGACTTTACATCAGGGTCTTGGATTTCCAGATCCATAGTGCAACCAAATTGGGCTAACGTCATAATGGAAATAAAATGTCACTTTCCATGTACATACCAAAAAGACATATTGTACTTATGTATGTCTGAAGCGGATGTCATGTTTAAACAACATGAAATAGATAGGTCAATATTTGATAAATATACGCAAATTTGAAGTAGTTTCCCAAAGTAGCTGAAAAGGTTAAAGGTTTTGATAATGGGTCGGCAGGGAAAGTAAATAATCAAACAAATCAAAGAGCAAAGAGCATGTATATTATGTTGACATTTTAATTTTCTTTATTTATCAAATAGCTTATCATTGTTTCAGCTAGGACGATATTTCTACTTTTCACTTGGTACAATGGTCAAAAAATAGTTAATTGAAATTTCACAAAGTTAAAGTTTCCATAAACATATATTTATATAAGTATACTCAGTACTCTCCAGACTAAAAGTATAATGCTTACAAATGTATCTTATGTTTCTATTATCTCTCTTAGCTCTTAAAACATGATTTTTTTACATTTCGCACAACGTTCCAATCAAATAGATATAACTGCCACAAACAGTAATTTAATTAATTACATTGCATATATACTTGTTCTAGATACATAGTTCATGAAATACCCTCACAACAAAGCACCTTAAAAACTATATTCACGATACAATTCATTCCTACACTCTATTATTTATAACATTAGCTTTACGTAAACTCAAAAAATTGTTACATTTCTGGCTCTGGTTAACTTCATCAACTAACCACTATACAATTTATAAATGTACTAAATCTAAAGCTAAATGTATGTCATACACGTCAAATATTATGCATTGTGTCATAAATAAACTCTAATAAACGACTTATTCTGGCTTTTTGCAGTTACAATGTCGTTGTTACAAGAAAAATAGTGCTGGTACATTTTTTAAGTTGGTTGAAACTTGAATCCGATCAAGTTGACCGTATGAAGCGGATTGTATTGTAACCTTGTAATATTGTTGTAACAATATTGTAACAGCTCAAGAGAAAGCACACATAAGGAGATCAAAAGTTGCGATGAAATTTAAAACTTACTTCCATTAAAATGTTCTTAATAAGCAAAGTAGTTCCAATTACTACTAACAGTCAGTATTTTTACGATTTTACTTTGAAGCAGTACTTGTAATTATTTTACAGCACTATACCTGCATATTATAGTCGACGTATGTTCAAGTTGAAACTAGTTCAGAGAGCCTTATCCATTTGATTGTTTACGTAAATATGATTGTGCCATTTTTAGTGCCAAAAAAGGCATTAATATGTGAAAAAATATTGACGAAGACGCCAGAAGAACGCGATTCAAAACAAACACTCTGAAGAGTTATTCCATGATTTTCAATTTCCTTTTGACGTCATTATTCACAGAATCATCAATCATTCTACATATCATTCCACATACCGCTCGAAAAGTTGTACACTTATTAAACTCACTTTGAGACAGAGCGTACGAACATTCAAAAATCTTTCTTCGACTGGAAAAATAATTGCTTTAAATTTTCCGTTTGGTACTAATCTTCATTCAAGCATGCACACAAGTAAACAAACCACACTCGCTCGCATTCTTCTAAACCTGTCGGTCTAATTTCCTACACTGTAATTATCATGCACAGTCCATTCGTGTCGTACTACTTTTTAAAATCATGTTTGTACTCCAATTCAAGTCTTTTGGGATTAGGTAAAAACTACCATCAAGTCAACAGCTTCATTTTTAGTGCGTTCGATTAACATAATTTTAAACAAAAAAAATGTCCGTACAACTTTTAAAGTTGTGGAACACGTATTAAATTATCTCGATAATAGCTCGCATTAAAGGTGCTTGTATAATTTCATGTGACAATTTATCTTTAGAAATCAACCGCAAATCATTAAAAAACGTGTTATATATATAGTTTGATTGGCAAAACAAATAATCATAATTACGTAATATCAAGCAGACTTTATAAGTTAAGTCTCGCACAAGCAACAAGGAAATAGTCAGCCATAAGAGCATGCATGAAATACTAGCAACAATAATTAAGCAACAAAAAATAACAAAATGTAGTTTTAATGTCATGAATTTTAATTGGGCATTTCTTACAATAATATAAATCTTACACATTAGATATAATAAACTTTATAACATTTTCAATAATAATTACGTACAAACATTATAACATTATATTAGTCATGAGATCCTTTTCTTTACCACTTTCAACATTTGTCATACATTTTATTTTTTTTATAAAGTACACATTTCTCGTACTTGTGTCTACATTTCTTTTTAATTTATGAATTTTTATAGGATATGAAATGAAACCTAGTATGCATTTATACCACAGAAACATGCTGGTTGTGTAAGGTGAAGAAGAGTGATGACAGTTTTGATTTTCCTTCAACCAATGCTTTCCTCTCTCCGTCAAGTTTATCATCAGTACTACGGAAGAAGTTAGTCTATGCATTTACTCTGAAAGTTTCCTTCTCTCTCACTTACCTCGCCTTCCTCGTAAAACACCGCCCAGTTTACCAGCAAATCCTGATACAAACATGTCTAAGTAGACTACATAATATACCGATATGTACAATACATAATACGTTAAATGTGCTGTGGGGATTACGGTGAAAGGAGGTGGAAATATATATTGCAGTTTTAGGTATACCGTCACTATCTTCTGGAAATCTTCCCAGCTTTACAGGATGTGTGCGTAAAGGAAATCAGCTATATAGGTAGCTAGGCAGAAACTATGTTTTTACCTGATGCAGACTTGGCCTTGAATTAATGAGAAAGTATTTTTTGTAGGTAACTGGAAACTTGCATGTTACCTTTACCATGTTCACCTTCAAACCAAAAATGGATGAGAATGAAAGTACATAATATTATGTATAGACTTATATATACACGTTTGAGCTCTTACAGTTTCACGGAGCATTTTGATTGAAGAGCTCATTCATTATCGTATTATTATTATTATCTTCTCCTATTCATGGTGTGTACATTGTGCTAAATCAATCACTCTATATTTTCGTATTCACTATATTTACTACAGCACGCTTTTGTCAAAGAGTCAGTCTTCATTTTATACAATAATTGTATCGTTATTATTATTAACTATTATGAGAGACATTTGCAGTAAAAAGTATATTAGTAGACCTTCTTACAACATATTATTCTTAAACACTGCTTATATGCATTTTTTGTCTGGAAAGATGTGTTCAGCCTCGCACGTGTTTTTTTAGCAAAATAAATATCTGCCATGAAAATAATCATTTAATTTGCTTTCTAGCGAAGTAGTATCCGGCCCAGTACAAAATTTCAGTTTGATTTCTCAAACTCCTGTTTTCCTTCTCTAACTCTAATGTATCCTGTCGGTAAATAATTACGGGACTATTTCACAAAAGTTGCAATTCTGTTATACACTCACTTGCGTCGTAATAAATTATTCCATGTTTGGGTCAGAAAAAAATTACCTTTAATATTATTTGGTATATATCCTGCATGTTGTATATATATATATTAGTATAAAATGTTACTAGGTTTGATGAATCTAAAAACCTCTCTTTCTCCCTTGGTTGCTCAATATAAGTAATCTCATAAATTTTGAACATATGCATATCGGTAGTCCCCAAATTTGGCCGTGTGACTATTTCACTACATGCAACATAAGTAGCAATTAAACTTACCAAACGAGGCAAGAAAGATGATGACAAAATGTTTTCTGGTCAACTTGAGACAACCACATGTCTAGGTATTTCATTCTTTTGCAAAGTATGTACTTTCCCTCAAAGTCTGCACTGTAACTTGTATATTGCTTGTATTCAGAGGATAATAAACTACTACGAGCTCTAGCTCTGTTAAAATTAAGCATAGTATCTTGTTCCTTGGAAATAATCTTTGTTTTATCCTGTTTCATAACCGATACTCATGTTATAATAAGTATCTACGCATATATATAAATATTATAGTGCATATACATGAAATGTTTTCAAAGCTAAGCTAGAGCATCTGCTTAGCAGATTCTGCTACATACATAGGTATTACTTTAGTAAGGTGTTTAGATAGATTAAGCTTGTGAACTAGATGATTATGATGATTTCACTTATAAAGTCATAAAACAACATTGGTGTACTTCCTCTTCTCAACACTTCCTCAGGTGGTTGCCAGTTGCCACTACGTGAAAGTTAACTGATATTCTGTTCAACATATTATTATTATTATACTTTTCCCAAATGAATGACATACAAAACCACACAAAACTCAAACCATCAGCTTGCAATGAATTGTCCCCCGCAGAAAATAAACCTGATACTACTTTCTCCATAGATGATGAGTGCAGTGTCGAATTACCTTTGGCAACAAACTCTATACAAGTTCTTAGATTTATACTATTATCAATGCACCCTATCGTAAACTTCTTTATAGAAAAGAGCAGTGTTGGCAAAGCTAATGGAGAATCCAACTTTATGTTACAAGACTCGTTAAAAATTTACCATTATTTAAAATGTGAATTGTTGCCAATTTAATCTAATCCGATTCCATTTCAAAAGTATCTTGTAGTCATTGTGAGCGAGCTTCTATGATGAGATTTATGCTAAATTATTCTTTATAAATAACGTCTGAACTTACATCGTTGTCAGCAACTGACAATCAGACGTACCGTACTTCCTTATTAGGTGGTTCGTATATTCTTCACTGTTAAATCAACATATTCTACTAGAAGCTATTTACAATTCTGTAAATACCCTGAAGTTCAGTTCTTTGTTTGTCCATGAACCTTGTCGATGGATTATTTACCGTTTATTACGCAAGGTAACAGCTTACTGCGTCAAATCATCGTCTGTAGACTCTAGACAGTTTTCTGTATTAAGGGTACAAGCACATGCGACGCAATAAATCAACTTGTGAGGAAGATTTCAAGGAAATTTCTGTTGCCGCGAAAGGTGAAAACTAATTTTATCAAATATCGTCATCAAATTCAATTGAGATTAAAAACCGTTTTCCTTTTTTCATACATTTTTAGTGACTTCTTTCTATACACTAAGAAAACCTGATAATGTGTAGCCTCTTTACCGTATACGTTTCTGTTGCTTAACGTAACTGAGAAAGTCTGGACAAATTGTAAAAATTAAATATAAAATGCTAATTTGTCCGGCCTTATTTACCCCCTTCGTAGTCCTTTGGAATGCAAAGAAGGGTTGCTGGGTCTGCCCTATCAACAGAGTGAAGATGGGCCTTAGATACTCGAGACGCTTCTTCTCTTTGGCGGATCCAACTCATCTTCCAACGAACGAAACTGTGTATAGAATTTAAAGAAGTAGAAGTTAGATAAAGTTTTGATCTATGTCTATAATTGGTTATCTATCTATCTTGCTCTTGTTCAGATAGAAAATTAACCACCGAGAAAAATGTGCCAATGAAGCAAATTACTTTCTGCCCGCTGCTATGCACTTTAGTATTGCTTGATGTAACTTACCACATAATCGAAATCGGAACGACCAAAGTTGAAGCTGCCAAAAGAAAAATAAGTCCCTGTAGAATGGGTCTGGTCAATGGGTAAATACTATTAAATACAAGGGATGCTGAAAGTGTACAGAGGTCCTCCATCATTGCGACGAAAGCAAACATTTTTCCTGTAAAAATACATACAAAAGAATTAGAAAGGAACGAGTGGACAAAAATGTTAATTCCTATGCATATCCTTATGTATTTAGCAGTAGCAGATATGTATTTAGTTAGTAATTATATTCGTTTGCATGGTCAATGGTGAAGCACCTATATCATATTCCCTTATTAGCTTTGATTGAATGTTCGAATTAAGTTGCTATTGAAGGAAACGAAGTCGTCAGAATAAGTTAGCATAAGTGCATCTGTATATACAAAGTCAGAATGTCCGCATTTACCGACTAATCACACTATATTAATTAAATTTGATAGTTCTAGTGAAAGTCTATGCATTTTTAGTAGAATGAAAATGAAACACGTAATTGGCAAATATAATAAAAGTAATCTCAGTTGCAGGTTAAATGCTTGCTCGTTTTGGATTCCCAAGAGCTATGTGCTTAATTAAATTGGAATGAAAATTTGCTTGCCACACGAAGTTTGTCTAAAGTGCAATCGATTGCCGACAACAAAGACGATAACGAATTTACTACTTATATTACGTAGTCCATATCGCTTTTGATTTTGCTTTTACCTAGTGAAACCGAAATGCATTTAATTAAATTAAACTTGTAGGCGTAGAAGTATACAACTCAACCTACTTTTTCACCTTCCTGGAGAATGTAAGGATGCCATTGAAATATATTTAAAGGAAAAATAAGTACAGTGTTAAGCATAGTTTAGCTACATCGTGGGATTGAATATACAAAAATAACTACTAGAAACTCCATAAATGCCGCTGCATTTCATTAAAAGTATAATATAACTAAAAGATTGAGATTTTTTTTGCTTTCCATAGGCAAATCTACTTTTTAGATTACAATAGTGATTTAATATTTTGATAATGATCTATGGGGAATTCAATATTCACTTGGCGTTGTTCAAATGTGTATGAAAATCTAATTGTAAGTGAATACATTTACCTAGTTGAAATGTCACAAGCTTCTAGTAATTATAGCCACATATGCTTTCATTTTCTGATTCTGATTTTCTGCACTCTGTACACTCTTTTGTACAGACAAGAGAAACGGCCCTTTTTGTATTTGAAATTACCTTGCTCGTCTGGATTCACTAGTTTTGAGAGGAGAGACCGGGTGGCTGGAATTGTAAATACGCTGAAAACCGCGAAGGCTGGAACTGTGAAATAGAAAAATTAATATTTTAATTTATTGTACTTCAATGCATACAATATATTTCCCTACTAAAAGTTTAGTTACAATAACTAATGAGATTCCATTTGGTGCTTATCACAGTGGGATCATTTTTTTGGCTGCATGTAAAAATCTAAATTCTTTTAACGAAGATTACAACATGATTTTTTTATCCAATTGTACATTGTGATTATTTTTGGGCACTCCAAGAATTTTCTCCATGATCAAATTTTAGCATTATTATGCGGGGAAATCTTAAATCTTGAAATGATACCAGCCATAAAACCATTTATTTATTCAAGGAACTCCCTTGGGGTGCAGAATAATGAATTGTGCATATTGCATTGTAAAAAATTGAAAATGTTTGGAGCACCAATCTCGACAAGCCTTAAGCAGCCATAATGCAACAGCAAAATGTTTGCCAAATGCATAACAAGATTTCAACAAAGACTTTGCGGAGTTGTCTGTATAACAAGTTACAAATAAGAATAATGTAATTAATCAGAAACGACTTTGCTTCTACGAATTTAGGAATGGAAAGTTTCTTTTCTGGTTGTTGTAATATGCAAAAACTGGTCTACGGTACAAAAATATTAGTTTTCCTCAGAAAAGGAAAGCATCGAAAACAAGTTTCAGCGTAATAAAGTATGCACATTGGACAAATATAAGAAATTATGTTGAATTCTAATAGAATGGACAATTTCCTGGTAAAACATACAAACTGTCACCAGCAGCAATTCAAATAGGACATGATGGATAGACATGAGTGAAACGCGCAATACTGCCCACTCATCTGTGCACAAACTTTTATCTATTTGAGGTAGGTATTCCAGTGATAATAATTGACATTGCCATAAAAGTAATTCCGACATTTATCCCGAAATAGAAATGTGTTGCAAGGAAATTAAAGAAGCATCAATAACCATTAACTAAACTTACCAGAAAACGCCATGTAAGTGTTAACACTAAGACCGTACATAATCAACGCAGCCATTCTCGATAGCATCCCAGCAATCGCCAGAGTAGCATCTTGTATGCCAAGCTTTTGTATGCATGGCATGGCGGCGAGGAGAATGAAAGCTCCTAAACCGTATTTGAAGCCAAAATAGTACGAATAGGTCTGGTAACTCCACTTTAACGGTTCCGCTCTTGCGAACAGATATGCTACGTCCATTTCTCCTAATGAAAATAAAACGAGAAAAAACATTGTTAATTAATTGGGATACTCGAACAAGCTATTGCAACAACCCACAATCAGTGAGTGATTGAGAAAATGGAATGGTACATGATTAGCAAAAAGGATGGATACATTTAGTATAAAAACGACAGAAAAAGAGGTTTCATTGAAAAAATATAATTAGCCGTAAGTAATGATGTATCGTGTTACTCACCCGCTGTAATTACCATGAACATGAATCCAGCTATAAGCGACAGTATCAACAATGTCCGCCTACCATTTTCACGTCGCTTCAAGACGGTCATTACGGCGGAGGACACGTGAGATGTACCAAAATATTTTGAAAAGCAGGATAGTAATGAGTCATCTCCAATTTCATCATCCATCAAAGTACTGGAATGTCGCTTTCTCCTGATCATATTTCGCTGCTCGTCATCCGAAGCTGCGGAGGAGCCGTCATCATGTCCGTGTAAACTACTGTTCCGTCCACTACTACTTCCCATGCTATTCCGATTGTTGCTGGCGTTGTTGTGTAGGTGAGGATGTTGATGATGGGTGGATACAACTGCTATCATCATGGGATCTTCATTATCATTCCTCAGGTTTGAAATTCTTGTGATCCCTCCGGTGGTATCAGTTTCTCCATTTATGTGCTCATTATTTTGATGAATAATGACAGGTTGTTCTTGAAGTCGAGAGATATCTGCTGAAACGCTGATCAGATCGGACGGTCCCATTGCTACATGTAAATCAGATGCAGACAGCAGGCCCTCCTTTTGTTCCAAATCTTCCCCTCCTGACGAAGTAGACAAGGTTGTTCCTACTACGGAGGATGGAATTGTGTCTGAAGACTTGTTTCTACTTCGTCCACACTTAACATGATCTTCCATCTGTGGATCCTCACTACTACTTCTGGTTGCCCGACTCAAATTGCTCCTTGCATCGGTTTCAATAACAAAACCATCCTGGTTTATATCTTGGACGAATAAGATGGCATAGAGGAATGCAAACGCATAGCAGAGCATCATATAAAAGAACGCATATGCATGTCCTGTAACCTCTAGCATGCTTCCAGATATGAAGGGTCCCACAGTGCCCCCAAAGAATGTCATGGCCTCTAATCGAGAAATTCGTAAGGTGCGATTTTCCTGTGTAGTGACGGATGCAACGTAAGTCATACATGAGCTGATGCAAGTCACGAATCCACCCGTCAAACCTGACAAAAGAGAAGCTAGACAGATCCATGCAACTGAAGCGTCTTCCACGACGGAAATCACTATATAAACTAAGCATGCACAAACGCCTCCAAGTGGAGGGAATACTACTGGCCATTTTCGTCCAAATTTGTCACTCCATGAGCCCAAGTACATGGCTATAAGAAGGGATGGCACGACCAGCGAAATGGTCGACATGAGAATCCAATATGAGGAAAGCGTTTGTACAATCTCCAGCTGCTCTTTGTACTCGTCATTATGCAAATGTTGACAAATGTCCGAGTCCTTGGAAAATCGTGTCCAGCATACTTTGGAGTATACGAGATCTTGAAAGAGAGCGTATTGTGAGAACGTGGATAGCATGTACAGAAAGAGCACAGGCTCCACTGTGATGTGTGAGAGATATTTCCCTAATCTTGTTCCCCTGCACATTGTCATCATTCTGAGCGACTTGTGAGTAAAAGAAACCCAATTCTTTTGATAATTCATTTGGTGGTGGTGGTGGCGACGATGACGGTGGAAGTTGTGGAAGGAGTGGGATTATTTAGTTGTACAGAGGATTATAATTAGTACTTCCAATAACTTGGCAATTATACACATTAATCTCGATCCTTATAGATAACTTATTGTGTACAGGCTTAAATAGAATCCTTTTATTGTATCCGCTCAGTCACGTACTCTTCTGTGAGTTCAAGTTTAATTGTTTCTCTCTCGGTCGGTGTGTTCAGTTTATTTTGGCTTGTTGCAATTTATGTGTGTATTTATGTAACTTGCTACTCACATGGTTTTCAAAAAAAAGCTCATACGTTAATGAAATGAGAAAAGCAGATTAGGTATTTATAGTTCCAAAAATATACGACTACTTTTTACTGTTATCATCAGCATCTCTCTGAACAGTTGTATCATCTCGTTCCGTTTTGCACATGCTTACAGCTTACGACAGCTCACTATACCCCGAAAAATTTCACTACGCTTCTTTTTTTATTACTTCTGTTCCGTTCCACCTATTAAAACTCTTAAAAGCTGGAAACGATTCTTTAGCGCAACAGTACAGCAGCAGAGATGGCAAGCAACCTACAAGATTGCACAATCCCTTCGTTTTATGGATATTTCCTTTTCGGTTCCAGTTCCACGTTTGAGCACAGTGTGCTTTGTGCTGCCATCCTCATCTTTTGGCGCATAGTAAAAGAATAAGAAATTTTATGTGGTAGTCACCCAGTCACATAAAAACGTGTGTGCAAGCGTGCATCCAAGCATGTTTTTATACCATACAATTATCACGAAATAATATTGGTGTACTACAACATAACATAAAACTATAAAACGACGTGATTCACTTTTGTCCAAGAATATTATTATGTACTTGCTCAACAGAATGTGTCCAAATTGCAATTTTGCTTGCTTTTTCTATGTACCTCATTATGTGCACACTCAGAGGAGACTGAAGGGCGTCTTTAACCCATAACAATTATTATTATTACAGTTATTGTTATACGTACTACAGGATGCGAGTAGATAATGTATGTATTAATCGTCTGTATATTATGCAACTTTTTTGTTTTTAGTGTAGTCTTGAACTTGACAAAAATTGTCGACGGTGCGGTGCTGTGATGATGATAGCAATGATGTCGCTGAGAACTTTGCTTTGTTGTTGGTTTCCGTCCAAAGTAATGGAGTTGCTGGTCATAAAAATCCAGAGTAGTAATGTGTATGTGTGTGTATGTATTTGAGAGTTTGCTCAGTGTTCATTATTTCATACAATCGTACTGCAGATGAACAAGACGGATGATCCTTCTATAAGTAAAAATTGGGTTGCAGCTTCTGAAAACAGAGAAAGAAAAGAAAACATTTTAAGAGAATTTTTTATTGCCAGCTGAATACCTTGCAGTCACTTTTGTAATTACATCCAAGACCCGAAGAAACATGCTATGTTTAACCATCAGAGGCTTATTGGTACAATTTTATGATGCAGCAAAAGTGTTAATGCTGTGACATTGCAATTTTATTTTATGCATTTCACACAAATTTGACTTCGGTTTGTACTCTTTGCCCCGCTGCTATTTTGGTGGAAAAAGCTGTACCGAATTTGGTCAACTCGATACTTGCAGATATTTTACTGACCAACGCAACACAATTTTTTATTATCATGTAGTAAATGGTTTGGATTTTTTCTGCGTCTAGCATTTTTTTGCATATAAATTATCATTCTGAGTGATTATTTAATTGCCCCATGCAGCATTTAGCGAATTCCCCAAAGTGAATTAGGGACATGGACTTGTATGAATTTATTGTTAGTATATTCAATTGTACGTGTCCACTGTGACATTGATTGTCGAAGTGGCTGTCATGTCAGAAATTCCTTATTTTCCTTCACTACGAGTTGCCTCTGTTCTCCTCTCTTAGTCAGCTAATAAAAACATGATTAACTGTAGGGTATAATAAAGCAATTATATGCAATATTGTATGCACACATACTAAAATGTTATAAAAAGGCACTGCGTACATGTATGTACGTATGTGTCAAGAAGGTACAATAAAGTTGTAGACAAAATAGTTAATGCACTACTGCTGGCAGTATTTTTGCATGCAATTTCAAGTTATTTTCCATTTACGCCAATAAACTTGAAGGTTAAAATTATTGCTTGTAGCAAACAACAACAAAGTAGCATTGCGCATCATCATCATCACTCACGCCAGAAACAACAATCAAGATGATGATACTTATTGCGTATTGCAGCCCATTGTTGAGAGGATTAGATTGCATTGCATCTCTTTTGACATCATCCCAAAATGCCGTGCAATTGTAAACTAGGTATGTATATAACTTTCAATAGTTATAAAAAATGTGAGGACTAGGTCGCGTTGCTGCTTTTTAGTACCTCTTATAGCCCCAAACAGACTGAGCAACAAAACAACAAACTGTTCTTGCTTGCATTGCACATCACATCGTGCAAAAATATTGTTGTAGCCAGCAACTCACAATATTCATATAAAAAATTATGGTGTGGTTAGTGTGGTATATACAACGTACCATATAATATGACAAATGAGCGAACGGTAACGTCGCATCGATCGTCTCGTTCCTTTTTTCTATACCTTGCACACTTGTCAATGTCAGTCAGTTTTCAATCAGCTCGTTTGTGCAATATAGTGCATCACCAAAAGGAAGACTTTCACAGCCGCAGCGCAAGCGCAACATCAGTAACACCAGTCACCACAACACAACTGACTTTGTTGTTTTTTTTGTAGATACTAGATCAAATTTGGGTCAACGTGATAATCCTTTTCATTTCCATTTCATGCGAATTCCACGAAAAATGTATGAAAAAAAGACTTTCAATTTCTTGCAACTGCTGCTGCTGCACTACTACTGCCCTACTTAGAGAAAATTGTATACACGCCATTTCTTTCACATCCCTATTTGTAAATCACAAGAATGACCGTGAAAACAATGATTTTTTCAGAATTAAGCGCCTTCTTAATACAGATTATATTTTAGTGTTAAATTTTAGTTGTTTTATTTTACGATTTCCTGAACATTTCTGACAATAAAGCTTTCAGTTTTGAAATTTTACACCCTTCCCTGTATGATCTTTTTTAAATGTGCTGACTCGTGGGAACGCTGACTATGAAAATGTACATAATTTGCTGTAGTGAGACACTTGTGGATTTCATGAATCCATGAATGGTTTTCTCACATGAATGAAGAAAAATGAGTCTAGCGTTGACCGTTCATCGTGAGAATACGCGTTTCTCGTAGAATAATATAAAGACCAACTGTCTGCTTTTAGTATTAACAGCTGCATTGCTAAAGGTAGTTAATTTAATTTATGATTATATAGTTGTTGTTCTTTCATGAATGTAAGTTTAGGGGTACACTGTGTCTTCAATTTATTAACTTTTACTTTCAATTGGCCAATGAGCAGGAGAAGGCCTTGGTGTACTTTACCTAACCTTGAGAAATAACAACTGGAGAAGGAAACAGATTAGATGAACAACAATATACTTAGTCATATCCATACACATTTAGTAGTATTTATTTATTTTGTCAAGTGGCACTGCTTATCAGGTTTATGCTTGTACAATTTTAAACACTTTATTGATCGTAACCCACACTGATTTAATAACCACTGTATTCACAATTTTCTTTCTCCACTTGGCGTCTTGTCTGCTAACCTTTCTTTTATCTCGTCAGTATGCTTATATGAGAACACAAAGGAAGCAATTGTTGTGAGCCCTGCTTCCTCTTTCCTCTCACAGTAAATCTGCACAGTTTGGTACATTAAATCTAAAAGAATGAATGAAATGAAAGAAAAAGTACTTTTTTCTCGTCCCCTTCCTCTGCTGCGCCATAAAAAATTAATTGTGCCTGTCGGGAGATTAGGGGAAGACAAGTTAGAAGATCGTCTTGTTGACTTTGCAACTTCAGTTTGCGAACTAGACGACAGATGAGCCATTCCATAAAAGCAAAGCTGTTGCCCATCGGCAAAAAATTTATGCACGTATAAGAAACAGAATAATGAGGATGAAGATGATGATGACGTCTTTTTTTGCCAAAGCTCAAAAGTCAGGCAGGAGGACTACGAGAAGTAAGGTGGAAGCATTCAGCAACAGCAAAGAAAAAGCATCAGCAATATTATTAAAATGAGTTTGATACATATTTAATCTCATCATCGTACTCACTTCACTAGGCCAGTATATGGCACGGGGGAATCGGCACATTTTCATGCACTGGGAAACCGGTTTCTAGTATGTACTATATGTACATTATAAACAACAATATTATATAGCATGGCAGAACCACGACAGTGCTAAATAATATATGCCATCGCATAATCATCATATTGCTATTTTATACATAGGAGCCAAATTAAATGAACACTTCATCTATTACTATAACATAGGCATTATTGTCATCATTTCATCCTCAAATGCATGATAATATTGTATATTTAAGGCACATTGCAAATAATTCGTATGCTTATTACTATGATCGAATTATAGTTTAGAGAGTCCACCATACTCTTAATAGTCACTCGGGGGTGTAAAGAATTTATTTTTATGCGTTACTTTTTTAGCCAATTTCATATACCTAAGTACTATACAGATATGTATCTATATACTAGGTATGCATGTTTATGTTTACAAAAACAACTTGTAGCTATGTAATAGAAAGTTATGAATGGTTCTTGACGATAATGACTTTTAACTTTGGTTCACAACCTTCAAAACCGAAGTCACTGGAGCGGCAGATGGCAAATTTGTGCGGATCATGATTATGTACCGACACTCTTTCCAAAGATGTGTTCTAATAATATGCATTCGTTTTATTAGGCACCAAACGAAAATAGATAAATTGGTTCCCTTTGTTGGAATTTGTTGCGCAATTGAATCTACAAATTAGTCACCTGTAAGGGTATGAATTGACTCTACTCTGTAACAGTATGAATAAACAAATTTGAATAAGTTAGGAAAAATATAATTTTAGAATAAATACGTAGTGATTGACATCATCATATTCATCTAGTTGATTGTGGGTGGGTGGCTGTATATGCATTGTATTTTTCGACTCCAAATCATGTTTTCGATTTTTCTCCAAAATATGTACTCTGAAATGTATGACAGTATTAAAGTATTGTTGTTGTGTTAACAAAAGTAGTTTTAGCAAGCAGGTACTTACATTTTACTCATGGCACAAACCTGAACATGCTGATGTATGTGGTTTGAAGTTTAGAGAAGCTTTATCTGACAAGGACAACTACAACAAATCAATTTGCAAATTCAAAAAGACTTTAATTTAGGTGATACGTTGTAAGTCAACTCATTTTTTTATAATCACAAGTTGTGTATCACAACATTGGCAGCAGCATGTTGAAGTTTGCGTGCTTTCCTCTTTTGGTCAACTCTACGGTATAGCACAACCGATGAAAATGGTACTCTTAATGGACGCACTTAAACTTGCGACAATGTTAAAACATAAAAGATCATTGTAATAAACCATTTATTCTTCTTCTTGAGACCAATTATTTGTCTCAACCTAAAATCTGTAAAATGATGGTTTATGATAAATATGTAAATAAATGTAGCTTGTTACATACCAATAGTAAGTAAGCATATGCATACAATTATTTACAAGTTAACTTTTGCTTCTTCACACCGTTCGTTCCCAAATACCTATCTCACATCTTTTCATCTTGTTAATAGCAATAGCGATATAATGCCGAATAAAGTATCTTGTCATTTTCAGGTACCTATCGTATTGCCGATTATCTTCTTCTGCCGTGTGTGAGCATTTTACTATCACTAACCACGAGCGAGCGTGACTGAATGACACTACACTTACGACTACCATAAAAGCTAATAGAAAAGATAATAAATATAAAGGTTTGTGTGCATCCTTTCGTTATTTGGATTCACTGCTGACATTTCTTCTCTTCGTGTGTCGTATTTGATTTTCTTGAGTTATGCATGGTTATCTTCAACATTTTGTTTTGTGAATCTTTACATGTACCCATTTCCAAATAATGGGAATTCATCAAAACAAGACAAAAAAAGATCATCACCACAATTACTTCTTGTTTACTCAATTTGTATATGTGCTGTGTATAACTTATTCACTTTATTCAAATCATAATTTTATAATCTATAGTCTAAATTCGTACTTTAACATTTTTCTAGGGATCTTCCTGCATATATGTATTGAGTATTCAGGTATGCAAGCAAATGTGTATGCATCTACAAGATGTATTTACATATATGTATGTACACATATAGATGTGAACAATAATTTCAGATTGAAATTGAATCTGAAATGTCGGATTGGTTAGCGCTTTAAATTTATGCTTCTATGTACTTGCACTACATTCCAAATTACAGGGAAGAATGACTATTGTTGCTTCATGATATGTAACACATTCTTTTATTCGTGCTAGTTGAGTAAACTCAGGGAAAAGATACATTGGATTGGGGTTGAGAAAAGGAACCAAATGAATGATTGCAACTTACAACTTTAAAATGCATTTGATTTGCATCCA
Organism: Sinella curviseta; assembly: GCA_004115045.4. Taxonomy (NCBI): domain Eukaryota; kingdom Metazoa; phylum Arthropoda; class Collembola; order Entomobryomorpha; family Entomobryidae; genus Sinella; species Sinella curviseta. The sequence continues at coordinate 31,098,902 of CM023201.3, read as the reverse complement.
GCTGTGAGTATAGCGCACTGCTTCATATCTACCTAAACTGTAGCCATCATGCTGTTTATAGTAGCGGAATATGATTCAAATACATTTCATTAGAGAACTGTTAGTTTTTCTTCCTTCCTCGATCAAACCTCGTCAAAATACTTCCCACCATCAAACTTCTGGCTATAACTCTAATAGGCTTTACATTTATTTTTGTGTCCGTGACGTTAAAATCGTTGGACAGACAGAAATCTTTCATTTTCATTAAACTGTCTGCTATTCTTCGGATCTACTACGATCATAGTAGTAGTATGCACATGACATTTGTGCACCACATACGTTCAATACTTAGTTCATAATTGTGTCCAATTTGATGCATTTCGTACTATACTCTGTAAAACTAAGCATTTGTGCATGCAAAAAAAGGATTGCATTGGTGCAGATTGCATTGTTTTGCAACGTAACTGTATTCACATACGAATTAACACAAAAAATGTATGCTTAGTCAGAGCACATAAATGTATTGGTGACGAAGTGGCTACAAAAATATTGTAGGTACAGTACATATTAGACACGATATGATCTCATCGACATCGTTGTCATCTTTCGTCTTCAAGCAGATAGTGTGTAGTATGCGGCATATTTGTCAATCACGCGAGTGTATTGTAGCTCATACATTTAATTTGCTTTGATCACAGAGACATGATCATATTTTTTCGTCTCCTTTTCAGATTTTTCACGGTTTTGCAGATTCGTACGTAAGTACGCACACAAGAAAAGGCAGACAGCGACAGAAAAATCAAGGTCAACATAGATTGGATTGTTTGCGCTAGTTGTGTCAATCAAGTCATAAAGCCATATATAAATAGGTATAATGTATGAGTATATATGCACACATGTAGGCATGTATGTAGGCTAATATAGCCAGCCCGCTACCATCATTGTCCTTATATACATTTTTCCTCCCCCGGTATCATTTAGGTAGATATTGTAAACTCGTCTAAGGATTGTATATTAAAACTATTTTTTACAGATTTTGTTATTACAATGTGTTTTCTGAATTACATATATGTAGTGTTTGTAGCATGTACTGAATTGTCGGGGAAATCTTGAGTCTACTTTATTTTTATTATATCTTTATTTCTGTCACTTAAGTTGATTTTCATTTAAAAAGCGTACTGTCATTATTTGTATTTGTATTGGACACAACCCAGAACCAACAGTTGTCAGTGTGTCGTGTGTCACACATTTGTACCTTTCCTTGACAGAATACATTTTTTGGTTAGATAACGAAATGAAAGTGACAACAGTTTTGCTTGAATACATATCACATAATGCAACGAAGTAAAGATGAAACCTATTAGGCAATAACAATGAGTGAGCATGAGTAATACATAATACATTCTCTAATTGTCTAACTCGCTGTGTGAGTAGTGAGCATTAATACTGCTCCCATGATAAAACAAGTGACGAAATGTTCTATTCTTTTCCTAAAATTAGTTCAATCCATCATAAACAATGCAATACAATACAAAGAAAATGCATTTTCCTGCTGAACGAGATGAAACAGTGCATTTTAGTGGTTTCTGTGCACTTGTAATGCAAATTTTTGTTACCGTTTCAGTTTCAATCGAGAATTTTATAACATATAAGTAACAAGAATTTTACTTGCTTCAGCAGACCTTTTGCACAATAAACAGTACAATCCACTGCCATACCTTTGACGGAGTATTAACATGCAATTGTTCTTTGTTGTTGGAGTAGGTATTCAAAGAGCTTTTTATATTTGATATTATGAACTTTTTGTTGTATGTTATTTGTAAGATGTTCGTAGTAAACTTCAATAGGGATAATAAGAAACTGAAGATAAATGCGAGCGGTAAACTTCATGTCGTATTGTAAAATGAGGAGGAATTTCTTGGGATATTCCTTGACCCCTAATTCTCCTTATGTGAGGATTATTGGTTTAGAATCAATCCGTACGTCTATTGCAAGAGTTCATATCGGTCAAACCGTTCCAGATAGGTATATCGAGCAGCCAGACAAAAAGGCAGACATACGGAAGCCGCATGTATTGTCACAAATGTTCTGGTGAATATTATTTATGAGGTTGCATGAAGACATTTGTAGAGAGAAGATAGCTTTAATTTCAATATAGATTCCCTTACATGTTGATAGCAAATTGGTGGTTAAAGTGCTCGAATCTTGTACTCCAGTTGAGTTCGGATTCAAATATAAAAATTATCGATTCCGTTATTCCGCAATAAAATTTTATCGCAGATTCACTATGTATTACATATATTAATATCGTGCAAACAATAAAAAGCACTTTGCATTCTACCTCCTTGGTTGAATGCCTATGTACGTGTAGCTGTGGCACATGTGTCAGAATATTTGACTGTGGATTTTTACGACGACTTTCCCAGGAACAGGAGATAGTATCACGGTATGTGAAATTTCATACGTGTACCTAATGAGATTTAGGAATCAGTTTTTTCATGTAATCCCTCGCTATCGCTTCTGCATGTATATTATTCTAGTAAGCTAGGTGTGCCACTTTGGGCATTATTATTTTAAACACAATTGTGTGCACATGATCGGAGTAAAAGTAGCATATTATATACGTGGTTCCCAGCATATCCGCTTGTCCTAGTGGTTTTCTCTATAAATATGAAGGATGAGGATGAAAGTAAGGAAGGGTAGAGACAAGAGACAACGTTTGTGCTTTTCTTTTCATACGAAAATTCTTGCTTTGAAGGTCGATCTGAGAGTCGAGTAAATACGACACTTTCGGAGAAATTCAAGGCCCCAAATACGAATATTTGTATTTTGAAATTTGTTATTATTCAGTGTACCTACGAAACTACTTTCTTTAGATGATATGAATTGGATTTATTTTGGACAGATGTGCTTAGGTTAATGCATTAAAAAAGGAAATCAATTATTTATTGTTGTGGAAAATAAGTATGCAGTATGCATGTCTTTTGATAACAATGTATCTGGATGAGTTGTAAATCACGCTTCCAAAATAGTACACCATCCATCCATCAGTCCAAAATATAGGCTCTTTACTTGCAGTCGCAATTTTTCTTCTTCCAAGAAATTCACAGATTTTTACGAGTCTTCACGGTTGCAAACGCAATGTTTGGAGAATTCTATTGTCCGTTTACATACATTAAAGGAATGAATTATTGTCCCCCTCTCGGAAGAATTGAAACGAGTTGTCGCACTGTAGGAAAAAGATTTTCTTGGCATACCGTTGCTGCCTGATGGAATTGTAGAAGTTTTCAATACATATGCCTGGAAATTTTCTGGAGAGCTGTACTAGTGCGTTTGACTACGAGGCATTCGAACTTAACTGCTAAATTGAATTGACAAATCAAGTCTTTATCACTTTACCCTTACTGTGTTTCTTTTACAACAATCAGGTTTAGAACAGGGGATGGAGTTGGAAAGGGTCATGGATTTTGGGTTGTGTGCGAGGCGTATTGCAATGAAAGTTTTTGGCTATTAAGAGCCTCAAAAAGACATGAAAACGGTTTTGTGTTGCGGTCTCTGTCTGTGGGCAGATAGCCAAACTCGAGTTCACCCATTGTAGACAAACAAATTATGTAGCAATGAATAAAAGGAATGAAATGTCATTCACATTGTATGATAATTTTTTAAAAACATTTTACCTTGTTAGTCTATGCATTTTATGAGTACTTTTCAACATTGGTAGCTATGTACTCGTGTATACCTTGCTATGTGATATTAAGGTTAAAAAGATCTTCATAACGAAAGTAGGTAATTTACAAGCAATTGCAATTAATAAGCATCATACTGCTCACTATTTTGAAACTTCCAGAGACTCAATATCACTGTTTTTCAAGCCAACAACCTAATAATTGAAAAAATGATTAAAAATAGTGGAAACTTGTAAACCGGCCTTGCCTTTTGTTTCAAATTGAAACTTTCAATAATTGCAGTATTATACGGATTTAAATTTAAAAGCTTATTTGATAAAAACTAAATTTGTCTATTTTAAAGTATTCTTGTCTAAGGAGAATATTTTTCAATGCACATTCCGATCACATCTTTCAAGGTCAACCAAAAACACATATATATATTTATTGTACATAATTTAACCAATTTGTCCATATTTAAGCTTATTTGTCCGTTTGTAATCCTCTTAATAAGATGTTCCAAAGAGAAAGGAAACGATTTGATCAGCATCCTTGACCTGTGACAACCCTTTCTACGAACATGATCAACCCAAGGTCAGCAGTGAACAACAAACGGTTGTATTGATCGTAGTTCATTCTGCAAATAGTGGGAAGTGTTTATAGTATGAACATGACGGAGGCTCCATCCAGCCAACAGAATGTTTCAGATTTCAATTAAAGCATATGCATACATACTGTGTGTATTACATAGCATAATTTCAATATTATTTTCGTTATTTGTTGCAGCCTAGCTTCGTATTTACAATCGCCTTACAACCTGTTGTGTTTATTATTTTAGTGAGGTGAGATGTAGATGCATCGCAGTGAAGTTGTTGGTGAGAGTTGCTGGGTTAGCAGAAAAGAAAATTGAAAGAAAGGAAAAAGTGATTAAAAAGTGGCGAAGTTCACTTTTTCTGCAACCTTGCTTGCATCTTCATTTAATTAAATGGGCGCATAGTAATAGTAATACAGGTATATGCACATATGTACCTATGTATCTTATCTATTGAGCCACCATTTCACTTCATGCATGTACGAGTACTTCTATAATGATTATAATGTTGTCTTTCCAACCTTGCGCATTCTCTTTTCACATTTGTAACTGTAACTTTATCTCAAGTACGAACGAGAAAATAAATACGCTGCGCGTTATATGTATAAACCACACACTTCACTTCTCATATAAGTATGTATGTACATAAATTTATATAAACTTGCCAATCGAGTATAACAAGTTAGTACTTTGGGAAAATCCAACATGATTATATGATTTTACTTTTACTCATGCCCTGACAAAATATGCTAGACTCGCTTGTATGCTCTTGTTTGTTTGCCTTGAATGCTTGTTTGTCTCAACGTATCTATAAAATACGTTCCCCGTCTGTATTGTTTTCCCTCTGTCATGGGAGAAATGGACATCCGTGAAAATAAAAAGAAACAACGTGATGTCTCGTTGTTAGTTTTATTTATGCATGGATATTGATGTAGGTTAAGAGCGCATCATTATATCAACATTTCATATTACTTTCTAAATATTCTGTCAATATTATGGTCTTCCAGTCGAATTTGTAATAAACCACCCTAATATTATGTTGTGGCTACCTTTGATACATAAGCAACGCTTATGGATATTGATAGATCGTCCAACATCGATTATTTACGATAGAGAAAAATCAATTGACGACAAAACTATGAGATAATTTGTAATACAAATTTTGTATTAGCGATTAGCCCCTGGACTATCGAGTGATTACGTAGGCACGTAGCGTAAGCGTATGTCCTATACACCGATGGTCCTTGTGATGTTTGGTATGTTACGCTATTTATAGCATTCATGTATAAAAATTAGTGTCAGCAAATTGTCAGTGACAGTGACGAATAGTGACGATAGTAATGATTGCTCAATATAGTTTTGAAAAGTTCAGCAATTATGCACCGTGTAATTGAACCATCATATATTATTATGCCTATCGTACCCCACACTAATACGCAAAGAAAATTATCTCATCTGTCATCTGCCCTTATCCCATTCTTACATAACTTTTCTTCGTAGTAAAATGTATTTACAAGTGGCTTTGTCATCTATGTATGTAGGTAATTTTGACTGACATGAAGTAAGAAATTATGTTGCTTCATTGAAACCTTGAAGAGCACGTACTTACATAGGAGAAAGAAAATAGATGTGTGTTTTACGACAAGGGAATCATAATTCATTGCCAGCATTCACACAAGGCCAGGTCAGTAGTGGAAACTTATCTACTGAGAATCAATAAATATGTACAAAATATACGTATATAGTTATGTATGCTTTTTCTTGGAAATATCACTTCTCCTGAAGGGATTCTCTAAGTTTTCAAATCACAGTGGATAAAGAACCACGGACGAAACAGAGCATGTGTGACCTAAGAGAAATCTTTGTAAGCATCAAATAAATCTTCCCGAATTGTAGCATTCCTTCATTATACACTTTACCTAGAACTATTAAATAACAAGGTCATAAATATATATAGTGATAGAAAGTTTATGTAAATACCTACTTCCATTTGGAAGTTCCGGATAAAAGAGAATACCAACACCAACTAGTTTCTTCTGTTTGATAACAGAATATTATATAATAATTATTGCGTCAACTATGAACAAATTATGACTTTAAAACAGATTTATACACAGATAGTTTTCCGAGAATTGCGAATTTAATGAAAACAATTTAAAGGTAAAATCTAAATTGTTAACAAGTTAAATGTGAGTTTCAAATATTTATGAGAAAAAGATATAAATGTATCTGGAATTTCAACAAATAAATTATCTAGTAGTGAATAATGAATGGACTATCTGTCTGATCAATAAGTAAATAGGTGGGTTGATATGCTAATCACGCATTTACCATCTGTCGGCGTAAAGTATTTAAATACAAAATATATAGAGGTCATTCTACATCACCTTCATTTAACTGGCACAGACAGAAAATATCATAAGTACGTAAGTATACGTTTAATCTTGTTTTTAGGTTTCACTAGGCTTGGATTGACTATATGTATTAGGTACTCGCGAAGGTTTTCGACTTGTCCCATATTACATAATTATTATTTAATAAGTTCAATGTGATTCTATGACCTACCTGAGTAAATATTGGCTAAAAGCTTTTATTTTGAAAGCACAACTCAAACAAGAAAACAAGGTCAAATTACGATGAAAACGGATAATACCAATGCATAGAAATAAGCTAATTTGGTATCAAATTGGAATTTGCCGTTTGAAGTTCCAGTTTACATTTAACTGACCGCATAGACTGAATGTGAAGTTGGAACCAAAAATTATGTCCAAATTCCCCTGATATAATGATTGTATCCATTTAAACTAAATTCAAAAACTCTTAGGAATATTACAAGGACATTCCATTTGAAATAGGTGCAACGTGGAAAACCGTCGCAATAAATTTACTCCAGTCTTCGAATTTTCTGCTTTCGTTTCTATTTTTGCACTTATTGAAACGAGTGCTAAAATATTAAAATTAGTCAGCCATGCCAGGAAAAGTCCGGAAAAGGGTTAAAAACTGGCTGAGTAGAGAGTCAAGAAGCCTTCGGGAAGATAAATATGCCTATTTCCCACTTTCTTGTCATTTCATATATTTATATTACATATTGGCAAAAGATGTATTGATTGAAAATCAATTAAGCTTCTATTATACTCAGGACAGTAGAAATCTTTCTCTTAACCAAATAAAAGCTTTATAATTGATAGTTTGTTATCCAGTTTTACCTGGCGTCAGGAAATTGGTAAGATAATATCGTATTGCAATACAAAAGGCTGTTTGAACTACCATTTACCTATATTTGTAAAACTTAATGTTTCCGGTCATTTCTACCAGCCAGTAATTAAATGGGATTGTATTGCAACCTCATCGACAGGATATAATGGCAAAAAGCCATACCTCATATAGGTAATATGTCGATTGACAATAATTTCCTGTAACTTGAAACACCTAAATTATTGTGTGATGTAGTTTCCTGGTTGTACTTAACTTCTTAATGTAAATTTATAAACAAAGGTTAGTCTACGACAATAAAAGAATGTAACAATTGTTCAATAAAAGCCATAAATATAATGTGTTATGGACACCTTTTGCCTTGTGTGTCATGTGTGTAACACGTCTAATTGACGACTATTTGGTCTGCAGTCTGCATTTTAATGGCAGTTGTAGTAATTAGGTAAGTATGTATATGTATCAAAGCAAAAGTTCAACGCAATTGTCCGCGTTATTGCACTTTTTCACGAGGCGAGACTGGGAAACTAACACCAAAACAATATCAATAATAATATTTTGATGCAATAACCATTACTTTTGACATGAATATGTGCAACCCTATGTGTCCAAGCAAATTTGGAATCTTGAAGTTGAAACTCACATTGAATCACTTCCTCATACAATCTTCGGCACTTCGAACAACAAAGGCTCATTTATCTATATGCCAAATTTAATGTCTTTTCCATATTTACTATATGCATTATGCAATTCGCGTCTCAATGAAAGTAGTCTCACGTAGCATGCCCATTAAGCATTTATTTTGGTAATGGCCACAATATAAAAATATAAACTCAAGGTGTATAAACGATTTGTGTATATTATGCAAGTATACCTTTATTGTATTTTCTCCAGAGATAAGCTCATCTTTTAGCGTGTCATATTTCAAAGCAAATAATTAACGATAAGCTTGTGTGTGAGTAGTTCTAGAATATGAAAGAGTGAACAACCTCGAAATGATTTGCTTGTCTGATGTCCTGTGAGTAATGACCCAGACAGTGATTAATTTTTATTATTCCTGGTTAGTAAGGCATTCGACAAAAAGCAGTTGCTTTCCTTCTGGTCGCTTTCAATGGCTTTTAAATCATGACCAAATTAAAAACCATTTGGCGGAGTGAGGAAGGTGGAACGGCGCAAGATTGCAATCATTGCTTTATTACTGGACCAAGTCGTTGAACGATTATTAAGCATTTTTTGAACTCCATGGAACTCTATAATATGTACCTATTTATAGGTACCTAAAGTATAAATGCGAGAAATGTGAAATGAATATTGAGTCATGTAATTAAATTACATACATTAAACTACATAAGGGTCATCTTCCTCTACTCCACACGCACGTGTAATAATGGAAGATGGAGTGCATACTCAAGGTGTTTTCTATTGGTCTGGAATGAAGTATATTGTTATATGAAAACATTACATCATTTCATTATAGACAAGTTTTCTCTTATACATACTTCGTAAATGACTACTCAGGTAGGTTAAAATTCAGAATGTTCGCATCCTTTCATCTTTTTATCTGATGGCAACTTATCTGCTGATGTAGCAGCCATTAGCCATTAGGAAATTCCTCTGTATGGAAACATCAGCGTTTAATGAATGACATCATATCCTGTTGCATGAAAATATATCTACAAAATATGTAATGTCTACTATATTAGGATCTAACAACATCAGCTCCGGTGTGAAACTTATAAAGACTACATTCTACAGCATATCGTTGTTGTGAGACACGCTTTCAGCTGAAGGTGTCCAATAGGCCGTATACAAAATATAAATTTTTAGCCCTAATAGATTCATTGCGTAAAATGTTTTCCTCTTTTCTCGATCTAATTACAATTTTTTATATAGTTACAGAGTGAATTATTATGTAAGTAGGTGTAGCCGTATAGAGGCGACCGGGTCACATTGAAATCCAGGCGAGCTGTGTTACATATGAAAAGATGTAGTGTTTATAGCAAAACAACTAAAGCAGAACAAAGTGGAAAAAGGGAACAACTGGTGAAGTTGTGAACTTTCCCCGAATCACATTCAGTCAACTTGGCCTATTGAAGATGCATAGAATGAACCTGAAACTACAAAGCGTTATGTTAGGGTTATAAATAAACTTATCTTGTCAAAATATTCTCTCAATTCGCTACTTGCAAATGTATGTGTACTGCTTTCACTCTTGGTGTGATCACATATATGTGAAATTGTGAAAGCAGTTTGAAATGATCGATCAATGTTGTTATTCGAGCGTAAAAAATAAGCATGCCCACACACAAAGGTTTGTTATTGTCACTGGAGAAAGTTGTTGTTTCTTGCCTGAAGAGTAAAAGTCATACTAAACAGTAGGAAAAAACCCAAAAACGCCATGTTATTTGAATGCTGTTATACCAGTCAACTACACAGATTAATAGGGGATAACACATTTGCTTATAGATAATTAATAAAGTGTTAGTACAATGCTTAATGTTGACAATAATTCTCAACAAAGAAGAAAGCTGTTGGGTTTGAGGACATTTAGATATGCATATCTCTAGATTTCGCGCAACGCGAATGTGTACTTGGTATTATGTATTTTTATTGAGATTTAACACCTGGTTCTGCTTTTTGTAAGGTAGAATAATAGTAGCCAATATAAATAATACTTTCCCATTGTCCCATTCTTAACTTTGAGTTCTACAACTTTTTGCTACGCGGAAAACGATGAAACATAAGAATCCCTACTAACGTCATTAAATCTGACAGATGTCGTTTGTCCATGTGACCTTTATAAGCATTTACATGTTCTTCCATAGCCCTTTGGATGTTTAATTGAATTATAAATAGGCATAGTTTTACCCTTTCTGTTACACTGTTGACTGTATGTACTTAATCCGAAATTACTCATGCGAAAATGTAAGATTTAATGTGAATAACCTCCTGCAGAACAATGTTCCCGAGTGTCATTAAATCGCTATTTAGATGTCATTTAAACGTACTAATACAATGATAAGAAACACAAAGTTTCATGGGACCTTTACTAGTTATTCTAAAAATGGCAAACATAAATAAACCATCACTGAAACAATACTTGTATTCCTAAGAAAAAATTCGGCGAACTCTTTGATCTTAATCACATGCGGCTTTTATAAATGAATACAAAATTAAATTAGCCATTCGTTTTATTTTATTTTTTGGCAAATGCATATTTTTACTTACAAGCTTGCAATTGTTAGTTTCTTTGATTACTCAAATCAAATGACTTTCATTGTTTTTTTTGTGATAGCATGAGTGTAGGCCTGTACGTGCTGTGTTCACATTCCACAAGGCAATATATTGGCACCTACACGGTACTCGGTACCGTGCTCGTTTAACGTGCATTGACATGTGACTGTTTTTACGAAATGAATTGCGTAGTATTCAATTTCATTGACCGCCTAAATTCCAATTAAATTAAAGTAATTAATAACTAGGTACACGAAAGGATGTTTTAATGAATGAACTATTTATGTAAATAAATATAAATATGCAATGATGAAAGGATATGCACCTATATATTATTAAAATGCCAATTTACACGCTGACTTAGTACTTCGTATTGTTGTAACATTTGACAACAATGAGACATTTTAGCGCTTCCTTTTGCACTTCTATCAGTTGGCATTTATGAAAATGATTCACGTGATTGAGCCAAATGAACTGTCTGATTGTGAATTTGTGTTTGCATGTGCATGCTATTGAAGGCTTCAGAATAGGAAAACAGAAAACCAGCAAAATGTCTGAAATTATTTAGATATGAAATGTATCATATTGGGTGACGAGACTATTGCCGGTACAATTTGTAAATGCATTCAGGAATTGCATTTGGTTCAAAAGTCCAGTAGTACAAACGTAAATATGTATGCCTAACATTGCTCAAGCAGCTTAGCCCAGCTCAATCACACTATATCTAACACTTCATGGGATTTACTTGCATGAGTTTGTAATCAAGTACTAACGTCACTTTACACTTGTTAGAGTAATAAATCATTCATTCAGAAAGATTACCACCAAAAATTCGCCATTTTTGTTTCCATTACTTGCATTATGCTGAATTAACGACCTAATCTACGCATATATCACATTACGCATCTAAAATGTCTTGGCATCATGCAAAACAATTCAAGGAAGACATTTTATTATGCACATTACTATGCGTATAGCGTATTTTTATTATACTTACATTTTGTTGATAATAATATGAAGATGGTAATGGTGACGGATGACGTTGATCAAGAAACCAGTCACTGACGATATGGAATTACACTTTATTGCATGCATAAATAGTACATGGATAATTTGATCCGGTCAGAAATGAATGTCACTAGAAATTATGTAGTTTTTTATACCACTTTAACTGAAAACTCCTCACTGTCTTTCAATTTTTATTTTGCTTTAGAGCCGCTTTTGCAAGACTTCATAGTTCATAGCTGACAGTATATTTGATTAGATTGTTTGCACTGATTAATGATTAGTACAACAATTATCGAAGTAAACTTTTCATGTAACAGAATTTTAATTTTTACCGTTCATAAATACGAGAGTTGTGCAATGACATCCTTTCAGACACACATCACACTTGTTCACGTTCGCTAAATGTGCTAATCTTTCATACACTGATAGCTGACTACATATCCACAACACAGTTTTGTCTTTTCCAGCACAAGGTCATTCGAAAGAGTGTGTTCTGACTTCCTTTTTCACCTCCAAAAATCAGCTCAAATTATGCAAACTTGGTCGGCTCGCCAGGACACAGGGCTTCTTAGCACTGTTTCCAACCACTCGGCACGTTTCTTTGGAGTTGTCAATCGTTTTGAAAGAATATTTTCACGGATTAAATGTGCTTGTCTGTGTCCACATTGACAGATTACTCAAATTCTCTCACATCTAATGATATATTATAAAACTAGTGTGTAGTATGCAGTAGTAGTAGCTGTAGTAGTGGTGGTAAGCGACAGGAAAACTCTTTTATGTTTGTAACCATATTATCATCATCGGAGAATGTACGAACGACGGAGTTTTTTACGATAAAAAAGCATTTCATACATACGTAAGCTGCACTCTACAATAAGAGTCCATGTTCTCTTCATCTACTTACATCGTCTCTGTCTGCTTGTTATGTATGCCTAGGTTGCTTGCATATAACGAAAAAGTGGAGATAGTGGAGCAAGAGCGGAGTGAAGTTTTGAAGGGCAAACGGTGTGGGTATTCCAGAAGCACAAGGATAATATGAAGAATATGTAATCATACCACTACTACTACTCCTACTACCGCACCAACCTGCATGCACATTTTGTTTGGAAGCTAGCAACTACCTTGGTGTCAAAACTGGCCAATATAGAAAACAAACCTATGTAATACTTTGATATTAAGTGGAAAGGGTTACGTTTGCTACTATAATACGACCACGACTATACGGTGATATTATGCTCTCCTTTCTATCGTCGGTTATAAGTTAATTCTGATGTTCATACATTTTATAGGAAACAACAAGTTTAATATAGGCTGCTGTGTAAAAAAGTAGCTGTTGCTTTACTCCTCTATTTTCTTTGACGAGAGAGTATAATATACTAGCGCTGCATATCTAATAGTAAGAGTTATATAGGTTTTATAGATAGTGCTCATTTGCTCATCATTGTCGGAGTTGTATGGTTAAAGCTCTTCTGCTTATAAACACGTACCTATAGTCCTTTGTGATGTTTTTTAGACTTCACTCGTTCGTTCGGCACTTCTTTCTCCTGCTAGTATTATTGCTTGCTCTTCAAAAGTGTGCGTGTATCTGCCACTGACAGAGGAAAAATGAAGCGGAACACACTTGAACGAAAGACGATCATTTACGAGTGATATGTTCGGTCGGATTTCCTATATTATGATGATGATGGTATTGAAATAGTAAAGTCGTCCATCATTAGATCCGCTGATAAATTATATGGTAGTAAGTGGTGTGTACTACCAATAGTCATCTGAAAAAAACTATATCTACATATATATCAATTTGCGGCAATTGGTGATAGGTGAAGGCTATGTGCATTCCGTATGTGCTCGTACGGAAACCTCCCGAGTGAAAATTTTTGGTAAACTTTTATGTTTAGTCAGTAGGTAAACGAGTTCCTCCGTCTCGCAAACTGATGATCATGATGATGATTATTATTAACATTGACCATGAAAAAAATGGATGAACTGGGAGATGATCTCTGTATAGATGTATAGATTGTCGATTATACAAGTCTACAGTGGCAGAATACTACTACTACCCCATCACCCATATCTCTTATATTGATGATCCAAGTGATGTTCATGATACGATCTGCAAAATGTAATATATCTACATAGTATACTATACTGGAATAGAGAACGAGAAGATATAGAGTCATCATTCGTGGTTATTACTATTACCTGTCAATTGACTATTCTCTGTCTGTGTGATTTGCAATGTTATTATTATTACAGCAGCCAGTCATTGTTTCGCTCTTGTTTTTTATCAAATGACTTGACGTAATGATCAGGTTAGTACTATCAAAAATCAACGAGTTTGTTATATATTACGGCTAGACACTAAGGAAATCGTTTGCTAAGATCTGCCGACATTTTCATCACCAACGCCAAGCCAGCCATGCATGCCTCTATATAGTTTTAGTAGATATTAATAATATACACTATATGCGTTACGCTACTGACTTATAATAATGTTATATTTATACAATCAAGTTTTTTATCATTAAAACATCTCCCCCTAAGCAATTCGTCCGACTAATTGATGTGGCAGCTACGTCTTTAATGAAACCTTTTCACGCAAATAATTTTCCAGTTACGTTTTCTTGGTCTGCCAAAGTCAAACTGTTACTCCTGAGAAACTTGCCTGGCTTTCATTTAACTTCATAACGTTTGAAGGCATAATTTCATTAATTCCTCTGCATTTTACGTATACACTATGGTTGGTTTACGTTCGATTCACTTTCAAATATTTTCATTAGATTATGAGCGAACAATGTGGTTTATTGAGTTATTCATAGTTTCCGAAAAACGTCCACTCCTCTCGGACAGGTAATTTGTAAGCTCGCCCATGTGCCATTCTAGAATATATGGAAAACTGACTTGGCGTCACGTTCGGATGTCCATCCTCATTCTGAGAATTAACAATAATGTTATTATGGGTAGAATAACGAATTAAGAAGCCATTCTCCCATTCATGTTCATTTAAATATCATGTAATACATCTGTAATAAAAAGCATGTTTCCGGAGTTTGTTTTCGTAATACATGTAATTTATTCACCTTTCTCGCATTCACCAGCTACAACATTTTATCAAATTCCTACTAAAATTTACCGAGTTAACTGTTTTACATTTTACAAGCACTTGTTTGTACTAAAACAACTGAAAATGTTGAACCCCACGACACCGACCCAACGAGCATTTCAGGTACGCCCAGTAAGCTGTATTCATGAATGAAAAACGTTTGCTTTAAGAAAAGTGAAGGATGAAAGAAGACTGGTATGTGAATAAAACATTCAATATTCAAGAAAAATCTCAACAATGCATGTATAAACATCCGACTAACGTTGGCAGGTTTATTTTTATAAATCTAATCCTCTCCCAAAAAAGGAATAATGTGTCATTTTAGAATACTTATTGCCACACCTCCTGTTTGTCGCAAAAGGTGATGGTGCGCACAATATTGGAATTATGAAAAAAGTTTAGTTAAAACAAGTTGCAGCCTGTTACACCTGTATCCCTTTTCATGCACGATTTTATATTCCAGGAATGAGCTTGTGTTGTCGCGTCCTAAACGTTTTTTAGACATTCCGACAATTCCCATTTTCGCAGAAATTAAGAGATTTTAATAAACATAAGGATGCAAACATATGCCTTAGATTGAGATTTATTTGCCTGTCCATTATAGAAATTTTCCAGCAACACTTCATGATGAGCAAATATGTACAAGATGCAGAAAAAAACTGAAAAGAGCTGTCACATAACCAACAACTTTGTCAATGTTCTTTTCATGCCTTTTTTATCTACATTTTAAATCTTTAATTAGTGGAAGAGCTATTTCAAGTTGGCACCTGATATATGATAAACTCCTCTCATTACATAAAGGCTAGACGCTTCAAACAATATGCATGAAAAGAAGCCGCAAAAGCGAAACGAGTCGCCGTGAGAAGAGGAGCAAGGGAAACAAAGGAATCGTACACAAATAAAAGACCGTCATGTTGATATTTCCTTACTGACTGGTGGTGTGTGATGGTGTGGTGCGATCTGACATCATCATTATCATACCTGGAGTCAGTGAATTATTAAGTATCCAAAAGTACAATTTCGCAGATGCCATTACTTTACTTACATTATGGTGTTACTATTCAAGAATGAAAAAACTAACCACAAAAAAATGGAAGGTTTAATCAACCCAAAACCTGGAATCCTTGATGGAGATGAGATGACTAGGCAAATTGAAATTACATTGTGTACCATTCTCCCCAAGTTCTCTGTTCTGGTTCTCCATGCTGTGTACATCTGCTGGTCTAAATTATTATCTGTTTTTCCATGTTTTAGCAATTTTTTCTCTTCTAGTTGCAGCTATATTTTTTAAAGAAAAAGTACATATAGATTGGAATCGAGTTCCAACCAAGTCCAAAAATACTTCTTGTTAATCGCATGACATGAGCTTTTTATAAGTATTTACAGACCTACTGCTACAATGCCTAATGTAGATCTTGGTTCAATTCTTCTAATGACGATGATGAGACTGGGTGGTGTGAAGAGAATGGCTGTTTAAGGTGGTGTGGTTGTGATGCGGTGGTTGCCAAATTGTTGTTTTGTGCAAAATTACATGGTTGCATTGTGTTGTAGGAAGATACCTACATTATGTACGTTTATCCATAAAATTTTTGAGGTAATGGTGCGATCGTATGATATTCTTTGTATAGAGTATCAGATCTTTGTAGCATCTTATAACACATAGACAATAACAAATTTTTTCTTACTAAACTACAAGTTTTGTTATGTCTGAATTCAATTTTTGTGTTGGTACATACGTTCATTACACATAGGTATACATACATGCATACGTCCATGCTTCTTTATTAATGACCGCGATCGTCTTACAGTTGTTACCAGTGTACAACAACAGAAAAAGGAAACTAGAGTTCTTGGTTTTCACCTTGATCACGGCCGTCAGCCTTTTCCGCACCCTAAAAATATCTAAACTATTTTATAATGAACGTCTTTCTGCTCGGTTGAGCATGTTAGCATCGACCTCTATGTAAATCAGTAAATGCTTGTAAGGTTTGATAAACATGCATTGTTTTAAAAGCCTGGAGAAGAATGACCAATAATAGTTGAAAGTATTTCGTCACTTTTATTATAAATTTGGCCTGCGCAGCAAAAGATGTATGAACTCTGTTAGCATTTTGATGATGAGATGAAGTCAGCAGCGGTCAATGCTTGGCAGTTCACGTCTGTCTGTACGACCATATCAGGATCCGGGCAAAATGAATCTAATAACGAAACTTCTGGACTGGCAACTGGAGAATATAAAAGCTACGTGTAGTGTATGCTTAACTATGGGCTTGGCTAATTAACCCCCAGACAAATTCAGATGATACGCTCACGTCGCAAATTTCTATCGTCATATCATACCTATTTGTCATCTAGAAAAATAAACATTTTTTCAACACAAATTTAAATTATGCGAGTTTTACAATTACAGGTAGGTGAGCACAACAGGAATGGATTGTATTATTATTATAAGGACATTAACAGATTCCAAGAATTTTTAAAAGCTAAACTTCTGGGATCGACTTCAAGGAATGATCATGTTTTTACTTAATGGTAGCAGCGACACAGCGTCGTTGTGACAGTAGTCATTTTATAAAAATTCAATCATAATTCAAAAAAATGTTTACACATGTGACAAAGACAGTTCTTTCTAAAGGAAAGCTTTGCAAAATTACAAAAGAAAAATCATGCGAGAATAAAAGTTACATGACTTATATGTATTTAACTTTTGATGCAAAATTTACACCTACATAATAGTAAATCTATGTCCTAAAGCAAATAGGTACCTATGTACATATATTTTATGGCACAAAGTTATTAACTGTAAAGGTGCAAAGCATAATTACCTACTTCTATTGCACCCATTTAACTTAAAAGGCGTTAATGTTTAAGTTTGTAGATAATGTATATCCAGATTACCTTCTTCAACTTATAGCAAGTTCCCCCTTCATGTTCGCAAAATACTTTGCCTCGCCACGCCATACTAGACTGTAAGTCATACTCTCATTTGACAATTTTGATATTTCTCAGCCCAGTCGGTCAGTAAATTCTAAAGACAGGTATCTCATTAGCCAATTTTAATTATCTTTTAAGCAAATGATAAGGGTAAAATCACTGGTGTAACGTGCCACTGTAATAGTAATGAGTCAAGTCAGTAATACAATCTCAATTCACAACATACCTACATATATTTAACTCATAGTGCAAAGGTACAAATATTTCAAACATTAATAGTTTCATTTATTTCTTAATTTTTAATTAATCAATTTTTTAATTGAATTTATTTGAATGTTTCCGTCCACAAGCAAAGAGGTCTTAGGTAATGCTAGGAAATTTGTATGTAACGTTTTACAGTATTTTCTGGTTGTATAAGTGCATGAATGAATGCATGAAGCGTGTGTGTATGCCAGCTGTATGGCCTAGTAAACAAAGTAAGCAGACTGAAAAGAAGATGTGGGAAAGTTGAATGATCAGCTGAAATTATTGTTTTTTCACAATTCTGCTGAACATTTTAAAGGATTATAGGATGGTGTGAACAAAACCAACATAATTTTAATTGTTTAAAACTTAATTAACTACTAAGTTTATTTCCAGACAAATATTTAAGTGCGTTTAGCTGTAGTCGTGGGTTCACTACTGTCTAACAAAATGGCAGCTCAGAGAACTTTGATGAATCAGGGATACGGAGTTTTCAGGGCTCTGCTTTTGCCACAGTAAGTTTGAAGATTTAAAATAACACTTGTTATAAATTAAGGGGTAAACTACTTGTTTTAAAGTAATTAAATGTGATAGTCTTATGTCATTATAATATGTGTACATTAACGATCTTGATGTTGGTTACTGTAATGCATTTCTTATGAATGATCTATAGACGCAGTTTGTCTGTCAGTGCCCAGAGATTTCGACCTGATGATGTTGATAAGGCGCTGTCCGTCAAAGAGGCTCCTGTGAAAGAGCCTAAAAGAGTGTTCGAAACGAAGGATGAGCTCGATAGAAGCAACAGAATGCAAGGAAAAATTGCTGTAGATGTTCCTGTAAGTATTTAAGTTGTAATAGAAAGTGTGGGAAAGGATTGATTGATATTTTTATCATTATTGATTGATCCTTAACGTAATATGGATTCAATATTTTTGTAGCTTGATATAACTTCAATAACTGGAGTTCCTGAAGAGCACACGGAGTCTCGTCGCGTTAGAATATTTAAGCCGGCTAAGAACGCTATGCAATCCGGCACAGCGAATATCTCAAAGTGGAGAATGGAATTTGAAACTCGGGAAAGATGGGAAAATCCACTTATGGGATGGGCGTCAACGTTAGTTTTATGCAATATTATTCGTTTTTCTATGGAACTATCTTTTTTTTAACATTTGAGAAACATATGGGTTATCATGCTGTTGATTTTATATTTATTTTAGGGGCGATCCACTCTCCAATATGAACGTTGACTTTACAAACAAGGAAGATGCTATTGCATTTTGTGACAAAAATGGTTGGCCATGGTTTGTAGAAGAGCCTGTCGAAAGGGTGATGAAACCAAAATCTTACGGAAGTAACTTCCACTGGAACAGAAATACTAGAGTGTCAACTAAATAAATGCTCCAGATGATTTAGAACTTAATAAAAAAATATAAATACATAATATATTGTAAATCAGCCTGCCGTTGAAACGCTAACTGTAAGTTGTAGTAAATATTATACTTATGAGTCATCATAAACGAAACTGCAATATTGTAATTAAAATGAACCTTATAACTAGTGGAAAACGCGTTTGTTTTGAAAAGAAATTACAGTTTATTTCAATTTTCAGTATAAAGTAATGTTTGGTGTATATTTCTCTAACGTAAAATTACATGAAATTAGCTATCATGTATTCTGTATATATTAAATATTTCTAAACTCTGATTAGGTCAACTTAATTTACAACGTAACCAGTAACCTACAGCTTATTATTCTTAATTGTAGTTCATTATCGTTGTCAGATCATTACTACGTGCTCAGTTAATCTTCAATTAAATCGGATGGCTCAATATATTTTTTGGACTTAATGAAGCAACTTTCTCCTAGTTTGTTAGATTCCATTGACAAGAATTGAATGATTGAAGTAATGACACAAAGGGCGAAGTAAGCAATTAGGACGTGAATTCGGAATTTTGAGTCCTAAAAATTTAAAGTAAAATTCACAATATTGGGCTAGCAAAAAACCAAACACATGTTTGTAACATAATCAAGATATTTTACAGGCGCATCCTTGTGGAATACTCGCATTATTGGTGGAGGAAGATAGGTTCTTGGTGGCTGTAACTTGAGTTGCTTGTCAACATTTCTCATGTGAACCTTATCAAAACAGCAGAAAAGTTAAGGTATTATCATTAGTAAGTTAAGTGAATCAAAGAAAGAATATTATTACAAAGAGCAATGTCAAGATGCTCGAACAAATACCTCCATGCTTGCGTAGAACATAACTTGGAATACCAGCAAAAAGCCGACTGCAACCACTCCTTCACAGGTCATTCCAGATAGCAAAATAAAGGAAGCATTTACCATACAAACAACTGCGAAAGAGATTTGAGAAGGGGAGAAGTGAGAAATGTAATACGAACATAATAGAATTTGCTTAAATATTTAAGATTCACTACCATTAGCGTAACTTACTAGCCAACAGATATTCGGCTACTCCCAACAGCCAATGGGTAAAAATCTGAAAGAGCCTTTTCTTTGGGTCTTTCATGCGAAAAAATCCGCTGGTAACTTGTATAAAAAACATAATTATTATCGTGTATCCAATGATAACATGAACAGTTATATTTGGATCCAGCCAGTTGACGGCCTGCTTCCGTTTGAGTTCCATCACATAAATCCCTCCAAACGTAAACATGGCTGCGGATACCATGCACAGCACATGAATCGTGTACCACCAATACTCCTGAAGGAAAAACACTTTGGAATATGTTTCCTTGTAGTAGCGACTGACGAAAATCCCAAATGGGACTATGCAGTTCCAAGCAATGATCATTTGGTAAGCGTGTTGCCTTCGTCCTTGCACCTGGACTTCTGGAGGCTCCCTATAACGTGGATCTGGGGTGGGCGGAATTCGTGGACAGTAACACCGATCGTCCCAGAAACTTTCTGCGTTTACGGGAGGAAATTTCCAGAGGACAGCCAGGGTGTTTGGCCATTTGTCCACCGGCATCGGCAGATTCAGCACCCTTCGTCCCTTTCCATTGCTCAAACAAAAGTGCCCATATTTCCTTTCCACGTCATAATTTTCGGATGGTCCAGGGTATACATGTCCATGTGACATCCCGTAGTAATATTTTGGATCTTTAGTGGAGCCAGATGAGCACTCTTCATATTCCAATGCGTTGGGTTCACTTTTCTCAATGCCCCAATATAGTTTTCTTTCTATTTTAGTTTTTTTGGCATTTAAAACATCATCATCGTCATCATCATCATCATCTTGCATGTATTGTGTCCAGTCATCAGCTTTCAATCCACCATCTATTTTATAAATCAATCCGAATCCGAAATACAAAACTATAAAAGTAAGCCGTTATGAAGAAATTAAAAATTACACATATAGGGTTTTGAATAATGATGATAACCTCTTAAAGCGTAAGCTTCCGTACGAGCGCCGTACATTGTCCATGGATATACCTGAGCATAGTCCACCAGCTCTTCGGGGCTGATAAAACCATAGGCATCATGAAACCATGGCTCAGCTTTCACTCTTGTACCCTGACATCTAACTGGAAGTCTTTCTAAAATAGTGGAACCTGCAGCAGCACCAGAAGCAGCTGAACTAGCGGAACCTGAAAAAACGGATAATATGAGATGAGATGGTAGTAGTTTCGAATTCAACTTAATATTACTTTAAAATATTGTCATATTATTGTAAATCTAATTATATACAATAGTTAATATTTTCCTTGAGCCCTATGTACGAATCATCCGCGAAAGTGTCATTCAGACGGTAGCAATGTTCTCGCTCTCCGCCAACCGTATCCACAATTTGTCTGATGATTGGTCCCGAGTCGGGATACTCTTCTACCGTGTAATGCTCAGGGGAAATTGGAACGTGGCAGTTGACATCATCGGCCGTGTACACGTCGTCTCGAAAATAATCGTAAGCCCCTACGGTCTCTATTGTTGGATGGAGGATATTGTACAGCGGGTTCCAGCCAAACATTCCTTCTTTGTCCACGCGTCTCTCAGATATTGCGCTCAATCGTAAGTTTTTGGAGTCTTGTGCAAGCATTTTGTAATGAGCAAACTCGTCAACCAATAGTGCTCTGTCAGTTTAATGAAACATTGTAAATTACGTCTATCGTGTGGAATCACAATATTATTAAACATACGCCGATACCTAAAATGCAATTCCGTAGCAAAGTGCTCTGGAGAAGCTGACTGGCTGAATCTCCATGAAGCATGTATTTCACTGAAGCCTTCACCTTTCTCATTATAATCCGAGAAGACCATCATCATGCCCGCATTTGTGGTAATCCTTTTGCTATCAAACATGCAGGGCATCGTGTCCTCAAAGGTCCCTTGTTTGCAAACCTTTGCGTCTGTACAGTTGCATTCCTGTCCACAGGGGATTGTATTGACGAATTCGCCAACCGGGAATCCCATTGCGTCACTTACCATGATGAATGCCATTTTGATTTTTCCTTCGCCGAGATCTTCAGAGTTTAAGCCCGCCGTGCCATTGGAGTAAATTTTTATGTGAAGCCAGTTATGGAGAATGGCTCCTTTCACTTTAATTTCAGTGACATCCAGACGATAAGGATTTTCTTTGGCTACTGCATCTATTGGAATAGGATTGATCACGGACCCTGACGCCAATGGGGCAATGGGCGCCTTTAGATATCTAAGCTCGCAGCCATCTTGAAGACTAAAAATGGTTCTACGAGCGATTTCATCTGGAGGGATAATGCAACACTCACAGTTTTCTTCGCACCCAACATATTTAGGATCGGTAGTATCAGTGCCCGCAGCTGGGCCTTTCATATGCGTTCCTGTTGGACAGTCTTTTGGGGGAGGGGGAGGTGAAGCGCAAGTCGGTAGTCCAGTTCCTTGTGAAGGCCCTGGAGTTACTCCTGGTTGGCCTCCTGCAGGTTGATTTCCGCCTGGTTGATTTCCCCCTGGTTGATTTCCACCTGGCGATTGTCCGGAGGTCGCATTGGCTGGAGTGCATCTCAGATCGATACAGCTCTTATAGACATTAGGCCTTTTGTACCCGCCGAAATGGACAAATGGTTTGTCTGCAAATACTTCGTTTCTCAATTTATGAAAGATCTTCTCAAACTGTGGATAGGGCGGTATGCGAGATTCTTGTCTCCGAATTGCCAAAATGTTTGAAACCTGGAGGCAAAACCCTGTTAGATCAATATTCCTGCATGTGTGGCCGAACGGAAATTTGTCGCAGAAACCGCTTGTCAAGTCCAAGCCCCATGTCAAAAGAAACGCCACTGCTAAACAAGCGTTAATTTTCATGATTGAAATACAAAACTGTTTGAAAAAGCAGCGTATTTCATAAACTCCAATAGGAATCACATTTTATTACTGCTGTTGCAGTGCGGTAATGCCAATCATAGAAAGCAAATCAATTGAGATGAGCGCCTTTATAAACCACGATTTTTTTCCTTGCAAATGACCAGGTATGAAATGAGCTTGTTGCAAATGACAGTACATGTGATTTTTTTAAATCAGTTTCCATGTTTCGTTGACATCACATCACCGCATCAAATGGAACAATGGCTGAGGGATGTTGTTAGTACAAAAGAATTTTGCAAGTTTTACACTCCTCATGTTATGATGGAATGGAGCGAGAGCTGGAAAGGACTCTTGTGATAGTCATTAAATCAATTATTTATCTTCTTCCATCAATATCTTTTATTACCTGGCTATACGAATTTTATACAGTAAATTATAAATCACTTTCATTTGTGTAGGGGATACCTCGTGCATACTGATCAGGTCCTGGCTACAGCAAGTTTCTCCCTAAAATAAACAAACAAATCAATACTAACCTGCGACCAATATGAAAAACAATATACCATCATGCTTTAGCATGTAAAATTTAATATAGTTTTAAATTAACGCGAAACAATAATATGATTAGCATTGATATGATGATTAAGAGGCTAGGCTATGTGTTTGTCGGTAAAACCGGCATATATGGCAAGGCAGCATTAAAATTAGTATTAAAACGCAGTATTAATAGTTGTTTAAATTGTACCGGATTGGGGCAAAAACTACAAGGTATTTTGAGAAACCTATTTTTGTTGAAGCGAAACTGTTTCCACATAATTAATCAATCGTGGGCCACATCGAAATAAGTACATTTGTACTTAACATATCTTTCATTGGTATGCCTTTGATTATGTTGAATATGCCTTTATATATTTGTTCGTTATATAATTGCATGATAAACTCCAACCGTACGAAGAGGTACCCAAAAATAGAGCCTGATACTACATTATTACAATTAGTTTGATTTTATTCAAGTACCGTTTTGATTCGATTCCAAGCTTGGCTCCATATCCAATGAAAACTAGAAATTGCTCCGTTGAGAAGTACGTCATACGACACAGGAAGGAACCTTTCTCCGCCATTCACATCCACCGTATTTATGCTTTCTACTCCAACATTTAGAAAACATTTTCCTTGAATCAAAGAAACAGACAGTGTCAACTATAATTATGACACACATTATGTGTATCAGTACAGACTAATTCCATACCCAACTCCAAATCTTCCACTCCATACTCTCCGTCAACGTTACAACTTCCAATGTCATTGAGTATTTCATGATCACTATCCAGTGGACTATAGTCTCCTCGCAAAATCGAACTTACGCGAGATAGTGCTTCGTAATTGAAAACATATCCGGCTCCACCTGACATATAACCCTTGAAAAATTAACAAGCATACACACTTATTCTACTGACCTTTGTACATGGAACATATATGATTTTTTTAAATGTATGTATTAAAAGTATAAATATGTGTACAACCTGAGGCATCCGTTTATGCTTCAATTTAAACCCAAACCAAGCAGGCTTGTTTAGGTCTCTTTTAGAATCCCCTATGAATTTTCGAAGATTTTCTACTATGACAAATGTATCATCGTCCGCTTTCAAGAAGTACTGAACGTCCTGTGTGTAGAATCGAGACAATATTATAAATTATAACAATTCATGCAAACAGGATGAATCAGCGACTTCTCCTATCCTAATTCATATTCCCAGTAAATTTGACACTGTTTTTGTATTTTATATCACCTTGTACTTGGAATTTCCAGCAAGATATAAGATTGCTGCCTTTGCCTTTCCCCAAAGATTTTCGTATCCTTCACTGACATTCAAATGAGTCACTGGCAACTCTGGGTACTCATATCCCCCGAAAAACAGCAAATCATCACAATGGTTCCCCCAAGTTTCTTTAATTACTCTGGCTGTCTTGACGCGAGATCTAGATAACAAAATGTAGCAAAGAATTCTCACGGAATCAGAGTAACTTCTTGCACTAATGTGTCCTTTCCCTTTGCTATGACCAAGAAGATTGGGTTTGGCATCTTGTAAAATTACATTTATTATAGCACTTTTAACAGAGGATGACTGAAAATTATGTAGCCCATTATTATCTTCAGTGTACAGCTTATCCACTAATGATAACAAGATTAATAAAACGATCAATGCTGCCACACTGTAACGAAAACATTTAGATCTGGATAGAGTTCTTAGTCTCGGTCCTATTATGCCTTTCATGATAAGAAGTAAATCAGAAAAATGCAGTTTATGGGGCACTCTAAGACGTTCAAGTTTTCTTCGGAATTCATTTACCTAAACGATTAGACAATGTGGATTGTCTTATCACGTTGTGCCTGCGTGGATGACAAGCTATAACTTCCTGTCAGATTATTCTACAGCCGTATCATTTTCTTATGAGGGATTTCAATTTTCAAGTTGCTACATGTAAATCTTGCGTGCGTTACGAACTGTGAAAAAATACATATAACGTTATATAGGATTTTTTTACATTTTTAATAGAGTGCTGTTCATTTTGTATGATTGCTGTGACTCTATTTAGTACTGAACGTTCTTATTTTTCCCTAAACATAAAAATATATTTTGTTTTCGGGAAGAAGGTAGAATGGTTTTTGTCACTCGGTAATAGCGGGGAAATTATGTGATCCACTTGAGTGAATCCTTGTTTTTCAGATCGTAATCCGTGAGGGAAGACGACGCAGGCAGACATGGTTGGCAACGAGGGGGAGTGAAGCTACTTTGACTGTTTTGGTTAAGGTTTGGCATGTCTCGACATCATTGCAACTGCATTAAAAACCAAGATTGCATGTCATCATCATAATTATAGGACAAGGAACTGAAGATGAAACTACTGTACTGTAAATTACGATGCACTATTTTTGAAGTTAGATGCGAATGCTAAGTTCTACCAAATCACAAATTTGCCACGATTTTTTTGCATCAATAATGCATAGCTACTCATGCGAAACACCCAAGACATAAAACGGAGCTGTACGATTGAAAGGATGAACTTTATTGGAAATGAAGTGTGACGTAAGTACATAGTCTCGTTACAAATTGCTTATAATTTTTGTTCACATAGCATGTTATATTCAGAATTTTAGCAGACATTGATCATGGTTTGAGTACCACACTAATGATTTTGAATTTTTGGTTGAATCAGGGTACCTGAACCATCCGATTAGACAAATCCTTCACGTTTAGTCGCTACTTATTATTAGTATGTCATTAATTCTGCTTTGTGCATTCCCCTGTCCAAAACAGTTCTTGTATTGAATGTAGATTACTTCTGCAACGAACGAAACAATGGAAGCAATAATTCCAACTGCAAACAAATAATTGCTCCCACTCAAATGAGAAATGGTTAGTGCGGTATTTTCAGGCGGACTATAATCAATTTCCGGTTGATTAGTTCCTCTTTCCCACTGTTTTCGTTGAGCTGCAACGTGATCATGGTCCATTTGTTTCCACTTACTTATCATACCTGTATCCATTGACCAAATGAGGAAATGGTCAAAGTTTGCCTTTAGAATTGACCTTTTTTCTACTACCATTCCAGCAGTGAGGAAACACGTTGATGCAGGCGATTTTACCACCGGTGCATGGCCATACTTGTCCGTGAGATTTTTGTGGTAGACGTAGTCAGCGATGGAGTCCCAAGAAATGCAAGCAAACCTACCCGTAATGGTTCTTTTGAAGCACCGCACATCAGACTCCTCCAACTCCATTCGCTTGAAAATGGTAATATACGTTGGATTCTTGGAGGATTTCAGAATCTGATAAGCTGCGCCTTTAATGTATTGCAATCCAATACTATATTTGGATATGGACAATTCTTCAAAGCTTTGAGGAAGAGGTTCAAGATGAGGAAATGCCAAGAAGGCGGTCAACTTGGAGCGATAAGCGGTTCCCATTAGAAGCCCGAAAATTAGCCAAAGAACCATCGTGACTCGAAGGGAATGTGTTGGATATTGTTCAGGATCCTTTACACCTTCTTCCATTACAACGGCGAGCATGTACTCAATGATTTTTCCTATCGGAGTTGGTTGACGGGTGACTTTAAGCACGATTTTGAAAATGACTACACTTAGCAGGGATGTGAAGGCGGTAAGTTGCCAGACAAATGGAGTAAGTGGCCAGTAAATAGTTTTCCACGTGTGATGCTCAGCAGCCTTTCCAGTGGTGAAGGTGAGCCATTCGTATGAAATTGGAAATGTGCTGTCAACAGCCATGGATCGTTGTAGCGTTGTGGCAGTAACATGTCCAATATCTGCTTTACGATAAAGCACATCTCCGACTGTGCCCACCCAAACGGTTTTATTCACCTTCGCACCAGTTCCTCCACCAGTGGACGGAATGAATTCTGAGGAGAAGTTGTATCTTGTCATGAGTTGGTCCAAAACAATGGAATAGATTCCTCGTTTTGGTGTCCACTTTTTACCCACCATGTGCATTTCGTTTAGCCATCGCGTTGAAGTGGGTGTACTGACTTTTAATACTTTTCCGTTAAAATTTTCTGCCTTATCAGAAAGTAAAGTGTAGTCAAAAGCCGAGACTTGACGTATTTTCTCTTTTGCATTGCAATGATGACACAGATATCTTATCCTGATATCATTTCCCGTTTGAGTATTGAAGCTTAACGCTACAGTAAATTTGAAACGCTCTCCAAATGACTTGGATCTCAGCATAAAATCTGCTGAATTTTCAGTATAGCTACCAAAAACAAATATATCTTGATCTGTTTTCACAATTCCTGGTGACTGCTGGAGAAAGCTATACCATTTCGCTAAATTTTCCAGCGAGGATTTGTTAAAGATGTAAATGAACGCAAGCGTACATGTGGGTCGAAATTTACCCATGTCAATGCGTTGCGTAAACGAACTAACGGAACTGAAATCACTTTTTGTAATTTGTACAACGAAAACTCCTGCAGACTGACATTTTGAGGTAGAAATTGAAATCAATGATTTCAGAGGAATCGAAAGTGAACTAGGAGGCAAATCATGAGTTATTAAACAACTGCACCGATTGATTTCGTTTTGTTCGAATAGCCTCGCTAAAGGTTCTACTAAGCGTTGGTTTTTGCTTTCTCCGGTATGCTCATTGGCATGGGCGTACTTTTCTCGAACCATAAGACAAAAAGTAAATATAGTGAAAATTAACTTACTAACTATTTTACTTATTAAAAATATTGCCATTTTATTTGCTTTTAATTTACTGGCAATGTGTGTAGTAATATCAAAATAACAAAGTCAAAAGTATATAACGCAAAGAAAACGACAACGTGTTGTATAACCCAGCTAATTCCAGCATAATACATACCCTGACAGCTTCTTGTTGTGACTGTTTTAATTGGCGGGTGCGTGTCAGCAAGGTTATATCAGAAAAAAATTGATTGGCATAAATGACCATAATATCACTGTAAAAGGTGCATTGCTCCAAGTGGAAATAGAATTAAGCGATTTAATCAAGAAATTAGTGGTATGATGTGAAGAAATAGGAAATAATGATTAACAAACTTATGTGAAATATGCTACCAAATTAGGCACGGTCGGTAGTCGGAATATTTCGTACCGGAACCCATTATGCCGCCTGGAAAGATACAAACATATAAATACATATAAGGTGCATTAATGCTGAGTGCTCACTGCGCTGTGGAGTGTATGTCAAAAGGGTCAAAAGTAATTTGATGGGGACAGTTGACAGGAGGAGTGATAATTTTCCAGGAAGGAGTAGGTTAATTCGCAACTTAAATGTCATGTATCATGTACCAATTAAATCATTGAGGACTTTATTTCATTTTTGTTGATGAAGTAGACAATGAATTAAGTGGGAAGTAAACTATCATTCAGTGAAAATGGAATAAAAACACATTTAGCTGATTGAACAATATGTATTGAAATTGTATTTTGTTTTTGTGTTGGTGAAATGGCCTTCTTGTCAATTGAAGCTACAAGTAGGCGGCTTGAAGCCATAAAACAATAACAAAAACAGCCTGAAAACAGTAGCAATCGATTGACATTTCTAGCACGCTAATTAACTAACAAAAACAAAAGTGGATAAGTACAATTCAACGTTAGAATTTCTATCTCATCATTGAGAATCATTAAATGCTCAAAGCATGTTTGATTTCGATGATATGCAATTTATCATACTTTCATCTCGTCTGGATTATGAATTATGACCGACTAATATTCCAATACGCAAGCTGTGAAACACTTTAAAGGACGCAGCAGAAGTTGTGTCGATCAAATTCAGTTTCAGAATACACATTGTTAAGTTTATATTATCCTACTAATCAAGCGATATATGCATAATTTATCGTGCCTTAAAACATTCCAAATTCCTTTGTAAAGACGAAAACATAGAGGAGCCAGCATATATGAAGATATAGGTACTCATTTGGAACGTAAAATAACTGTTTGTGTAAAATGTGTAGACAATCGCTCAAGTAGCAGACACAGACTGAAAATTGAAAACAAAGACACTTGCAATAATTAAAATGTTCTATGTAATGTTATATCGATCAGTATTCGTTTTTCGACATAATATCTTAACCCTATTAGAAAAATAATGTATCTTTGTTGAATGTCATGCTTTTAAAGGAGGATGCTCTTGGTCATATGCTTTCGTAGTAATTCGCCTTTGTTTCTTATTTGTTTTGTGTGTTGTATTGACTGTATTTGCTAAAAATCAGGGTATAGTGCTTGCATTACTAAATTCTTTCGCAGATGATTCCAAATTCAATTATCATATAGGGAGTTATTATTTATACACAAGTTAAATTTGAACAAAGGAATTCTTCGTGAAGGACTTCTGGCTCAGCTCCTGAAGACCAAAATAAGTCTGTCAGCCCCTAATTGCTGATAGGCTTAACGGATCGGCAGTGGCGCGCGGCAGTTATACGTTTTCCATACTAATTTCATTTTAATCTTGCAAACAGTACTAATCAGGACAAATCAGAAAAGTCATAAAATTATAAATACACACAACGTCCATACAAATCGAAGCTCTTAAGAAGCATTTGCTCTGTGGGGCACGTTGAGAAATCCAAAAGTTCAAATGAAATCAGATTTTAGTAAAAAATTAAAACCGCATTACCATCTGTCAGTCTGGAATGACTACCACGATGGCCATTAAAATCGTAAATTCCATCGTGATCGTTAAATACTTTACAAAAATGAGGATCATAGTGCGCGTTCATCATAGTCTACTCATAAAATGCATTATTGGACGTCAGTGGTAAGACGAAAGAACAAGTGTGTCTAACTTACAAAATGCTGTGTTGTGTCTGGAAGTAAAATTGAAACATGTAATATTCACTAAATTGATTGTCGCTTATAACCCACACTCATAGAGGATAGACAACTGACCGCATCATATAAATAGGAGAGGACTGTTGGGATGCTCAGTTAAGATATGACCGATGATACGAGAGGGTGGTTAACTTTTTTTAAACTTTAACTTCAATTAAAATAATGGTGGTTCTGCAAGAGGTTCGTACTTTTTTCACAAACGCTTTTATTCTCACATGAACAATACAAATTGAAGTGCATTTACAATAATTTTACATACAAAGGGTGGCGAACTTGGCTTCGCCGAGAGATCACAATTCAGTGACAACAAGAAAATTACTACTAAAATTACGACTGACGCAGCTCCTTATATACTCCCGTGATTTTCCTTCCGGTCCGATCTGACCGCGCAGCCCGAATAACAAATAAACAACTAATTTTCCTTGGCGACTACCCTAAGTTACAACAGATACTTATCCTATGGTAGTTGCTATGCATAATACCTACTTGACCTTTGACCCTAATTTTGGCATGTGCGACTGTACCAATCTTTCTAATATTTAGTATACATGTTTAACTATGTATTAACTATCATTATACAAATTATGAAATATCGATCGCATAAATTACGCTAATTACAGTTAATTAAATTTTCATGGATTTAACACAAATTACATAAACTAAGCTACATATTACAATTTGTTAAGCCCTACGTTACACTTCTTATCTTCTGTCTTGAGTCCTACGGATGGCAGGCTATACGACGCCTCAACATTCCCCTCCTCGTGATTCAACTGACCTGAATCACTATCCGGTGGCGTTGTCCTATCCAGAACCGATTCTGCTGCCTTTGTCCATCCAAGTTTGTCCTGATTACTGCAGGTTTCCATGATGTACTTGTGCTCCTTGATGTCCGTATCTCCGCCCCTCCCAGTGTTCCAATTCTTCTTATTTCCAGAATCCCGACTTCTATTCTTCACATCCGGTTGCTTTCTTACAGGTTCTGGGTCGATCACGTCATCCGTTAGAGTTGTGAATGTCACCTGCCGATTCTTCGTGTATTCCGGTCTCTCGTTAGGTCCGTGTACAACCCACCCGAGGTATGTCCAGATGGCGATTGGAGTGGACTTCTTGCCTTCTCGGAATTCTCTGGGAAGCAGCAAGTGGCTATGGTCCGCACCGATGAGGATTGAAGGTTTTTCCGGTAGTATGTCCGGGAACGGCACCGACTCCAAATGTCTCCACTGCTTCAGATTCTTATAGTCCGACATTGGTCGAACAGGCAGGTTCAGATTCTTCACGGTCCGGATGTACAGCAAATCATGTTCTTCATCTTCGTTCACTCCCTGAATCTTCAGCGACACGACCCTGGAATTTTCGCAGTGTTCCTTTCGGCCACCTAGCCAATTGAGGTTCAACGTCTCGCGTTCCCCCTCGAGTCCTAGTTTGTCAGCTATCGCTTCGTCCAGTAAAGTACATGATGAGCCGTCATCCAAAAATGCGTTAACTGTTACTTCCGTCCCTGTTGGTCCAATCAGCTTCACGGGGGCAATCTTCATTAAAACATTTCCCCTGGGTCTTCGCGATTCGGACACTACGCAGCTTGATTCCCCTTCACTTTCATGATTTTCTTCTGTTCTTACTTGAGGTTTCTTCCATTCTGGATTGTGTAGAAGTGGATGGTGTTGAATTCTACATCCATCTTTCTGGCAAGTCTTCAGTCTTCGGCAATTCATCTTCATGTGTCCTCCTAGTAAGCAGCATGAGCACAATCTGAATTTCTTGACACAGTTCCATCTTTCTTCAACTGCCAACTTCTCGAACTCTGGACATTTTGAGAGGTGATGATTTTCTTCGCATTTTAGAATGCATGCATGTTCAGTCATTACAAAGCACTGCTCTCGAACTCGATTTTTCTTCTGGCTTATCCCGGTATCACACACATGGTTCAAGGCTGAGGCCAATTTATCCAGAAACTTCGACATCTCCTTAAGATTTGATCCACTACCCCGGTCATCCAGGTACTTCCCCCACTCGATCTGTTGTGAAACAGGCAGTTTTCTTCTAATTTCTTCCAGCAGTTGAGGATTGTAATAATATTGAGGTAGGTTTAACGTTTCAGCAGAATAGGCAAGATTTTTGACAACAATTGAAAAGTCCACCAGCGACAGGAAATCTCCATCTTGTAGGGCTGGTATGTTCCGAACTCGGTCCAAAGATCTTTTTATTATTTGTTCCGGTCGTCCAAATCGATTCTCCAGAACTTTCATGATCTCTGCTATTTCACATGATGAGCTGAGCATGGCCGAAACGGATTCCTTGGCTTTCCCTTTTAGGCTTTTCCTCAATCTGATGATGTTTTCTTGATTTGTGAATTCACACATTTCCGTTGATTTTTCCAACTGATTCTTGAAAGAAGCCCAGTCCTCAGGATCACCGTGAAAATCAGGAAGGTCCTTAGCACCAGTTTGTCTAGCAGTAAATTTGTTTATATCCATATTCGGTCGGATTCCCTGTACTACCTTTTCCATGGCAGAAGAGAAGCTATCGGCCATTTGCTGAATTTCTGATTTTTCGGCATTCCTCCTGAGCACGGTTTCTTCATTTTCATTATGCGTAAATCTATTATTTTCTATTCTTCTTGTTTCTACGCGTCGTTGTTCTTGAAACTCTTGAGTTTGGTGTCCATAATTTGCTGGATCCTGAGCTATCCCGGCGGTGTCTTCCAACCAACAATTAACATCTACCTCACCGGAAGATACGCTGCCGTTTCCAGATCTTCTTTCTTCTTCCTCATCTTCATCCTCTACTGCTGCCTGAAGTTCAATCAGCTTTCTCCGATCTTCTATCCGTTCCATTGCAGCACGATCTTCTGCGATTTGCTTCTCTTGCCTCAGTCTCACTTGTCTCTCTTCTTCTCTTAGCGCCGCCAATTTTTCTTCCGTTTCCATCTTGCGATGCCTTGCCGATTTCGATGACGCGATGGACCTTGACCTTTGGGACGTGTTACTACCGTTGTTACGCGATGGTTGAAACTCGTTTACATCGGCAACAGTGATACTTCCCCTCCCAGTGCGAGCTCCGAGTTGATCCGTAGCTTGCACTTCATTTGACTGTTGGCGATTGTCGACCTGGTTTTGTCCGGCTTCATTCATCATTGCATTCGGTTCTTTCGGTTGGGTCTCGGTTCCTTCTCCTTGACGGTCCATTGGCCAATATAGGTTACGTAATTCTCTGGATTTTGATTGACGCAAGGTTTTCTCAAAGACGCTAGATTCTTCTGCTGCTGAGGTTCCTCTCGTGAAAACCGGCATACCCTGAACACTAACTCACTGAACTGTTATCCGTAGGACTGATTCTGTTGTAGCTCGAAGGACCACTTGTTGGGATGCTCAGTTAAGATATGACCGATGATACGAGAGGGTGGTTAACTTTTTTTAAACTTTAACTTCAATTAAAATAATGGTGGTTCTGCAAGAGGTTCGTACTTTTTTCACAAACGCTTTTATTCTCACATGAACAATACAAATTGAAGTGCATTTACAATAATTTTACATACAAAGGGTGGCGAACTTGGCTTCGCCGAGAGATCACAATTCAGTGACAACAAGAAAATTACTACTAAAATTACGACTGACGCAGCTCCTTATATACTCCCGTGATTTTCCTTCCGGTCCGATCTGACTCCACCGCGCAGCCCGAATAACAAATAAACAACTAATTTTCCTTGGCGACTACCCTAAGTTACAACAGATACTTATCCTATGGTAGTTGCTATGCATAATACCTACTTGACCTTTGACCCTAATTTTGGCATGTGCGACTGTACCAATCTTTCTAATATTTAGTATACATGTTTAACTATGTATTAACTATCATTATACAAATTATGAAATATCGATCGCATAAATTACGCTAATTACAGTTAATTAAATTTTCATGGATTTAACACAAATTACATAAACTAAGCTACATATTACAATTTGTTAAGCCCTACGTTACACTTCTTATCTTCTGTCTTGAGTCCTACGGATGGCAGGCTATACGACGCCTCAACAAGGACCATGCGGAGAAGATGTGGTAGGCGGATCTGGAGAGAGCTGAAAAATCTCAGCACTCACTCTGTGAATTGGAACGAGTCAAATAGCATGTACAAGTACAAGGCTCTTTCAGTCTTCCTTGTAGTGTACATATATGCTATTTCAAATTCAATATATAATAAATTAAAGCATTAATTTACGCAGCGTTAGTTAAATAAAGTACATTACTGTTCAATCTAACAAGTTGTGTGCAATTAGCTCTCCCACATTATTTATTCACATACAATCTTCAGGGGAACGGGTGCTTATTAACAAGACAATAACGCGACCCGTTACAATGGTGCCGAAACTCTACTGATCGACTCGTCAGTCCTAATTAAACGTTGATGATATCGATTGTAAGTTTCATCCTTCCGAATACAATTACCTAGCAAGATGAAAACGGAGTCATCCCAAAACACCAACTCCACTTTTCCGACTTTCTTGCCGGTTTCCAAAATGGATTTTCAACTGTGGTTTATCGTTTCCTTACCAATTTTGACGCTCATCATAACCCATTATTTTTATATAATGGCTCAGAAAATATGGCGTGACTTATTTGGACATCTATGGGAAACACCACAACAAACAGCCTTCAAGCCCCCGCCTTCCGTTCCAGTGCCCGACCAGTTGGATCAACAAAAGTCAGCCAAGAGAAGTCTCCAGACCTCCAAAGATTTACAAAAACTCAAAGAGGATTTCGAGGCGCTTTCTCTCAGCTTGAGGAATCAACTTGACGACAATGAAGCGGACGCCAGGGCTTTCACAGAACAAGTTAGCAAGCGTCATGATTCTCTACACGAGAGTTTATCCAAATCACTTCAACAGCAAACAACCTCACTCGCAACATTACAAACGGAATTTAAACGACAACAAGCGAGCCTTCAAGTGCAATTTCGGAAAATTCAAGAAGATTTTAAAACAATAGAAGAGTTTTCAAATGGCGTCGAGGACGTATTTGCTGGGGAAACTCTGCCACGCCCATTCACGGACAAACTCCTCCATATGGTCCTAGCAAAACTCCCAGATATATCACAGCAACAATCGGCCCCTCGCCTGACGACACCCTCAAGTCCTCCTCCTCATCACATCCTGGCTCTACCATCGCCTCAACCGCCGTCCTCCCCACAACCACAAGTACTCTTCTCTCAACCATCCTCACTGCCACCACCGAGATTTGACCCGAATCTAAACACTGCGGAATCATTCATGGAGGAACTGGAACATTATTTATCCCAACGCCGCATCCCTCCAGAGGAACGACTAAGCCATCTACATAATGTTTTCAGTAAGGACAAGGAACTTAACTTGTGGTGGCAACGGGCCAAACTGCAAATACGAACTTGGCGTGACTTTCAGTCTCATTTCATGAACATGTATGGAACGGAGGCAGACTACACAAAGCAATTAGAGAAACTCCTCCAGCGGCGACAAAACAAAAATGAGCCCTTTGCGACATTTGCTATGGAGATGGAGCTGCAGTATTTACGGTTACACAAACATCATGACCTGACAAACTCAAAAGTAATTATGGAATTCATTGCTGAGCGAGCGCTGCCTTACTTGCAACCTCATCTTTTGGCATGTCAGCCGCGTGACATTTATCAACTTATTCAATTTGCTCGGAAAATTGAATGCCCACCCGCCAATGGACCACCACGAGCTCCTCCAGCTACCAGTGACAGACAACCATTCAGAGGAAAAACATACCAGCCGGCAAATCCAGGCCACACTCCCTCTCCATCATCCCCTGGCATTAAACCACAGCGCAACGTGGAGTGCGTCCATTGCGGAAAACCACATCCTTCATCTATAGACTGTCGGCAACGGCCATTGTCCAGTCGAATTAACGCTGTCAATACTCAAGCTGTCGAAATCAAGGAAACGCTTTCTTCTGATTCTGACGGAGAGGCACTAAAGGAGGACCCAGATTCACCAGTTAATCAATGTATGGGTTCGTTTCGTATTAACGCACATTATTCCAATACTGATAATTTGTTACCAATCATTCCCGTAAATTTTCGCCTTAAAAACAAATTAACCAGTAATCCCGAGGTTGTGAAAGGTGACTGTTTAGTAGATTGTGGTGCCACTGTGTCGGTGCTCGGGGATCAACGCCTTTGTAAAGGGAAACAATTAAAACTTTGGAGGAAGGGCCCCATTAAGCTAGTGGATGGCTCAACAGTAGCCCCTCTCGGTCAATTATCTTTTAAATTTCGTATTGGCAATAAACGGTTTAGACATACCTTTATTGTACTGGACGATTGCGAGTTCGTGATGCTCCTTGGCATGGATTTTCTCAAAAACAGTGGGATCATTCTTGACCTTGGAAGATTTCAATTCTGGTTCCGGGATTCCGGTCCCTCAACGTCGTTCCATTTCAAGCGAGGAAATGCAAAACAACATAAAATTCGGTCGCTCCAAATCTTATCAGAATGGGAAAAGGAGAAAATTGACGAAATCCTGCGGCTGTTTCCAACTGTACTCGACGCTCCTACACTGGGATTAACCGATATGATACAGCATGAAATACATCTGACAGAAAACAAGCCCAAACGTTTGAAGCCATATCCGTGCTCGGAAGAGAAACATAGAGCTATTGATCGTATCGTGGAGGAGATGCTCCAGAAGGGACTCATCTCAGAATCCAATTCTCCATATAGCTCACCTGTAGTTTTACGCCCAAAACCTTCAGGAGACTTCAGGCTTGTAAATGACTACCGATATTTGAACCAACTTACTATTGCTGACCGCTTCCCGATGAAAAAGATTGCAGATTTACTCCGAATCCTATCCAACGCCAAATACCTCAGTACCTTGGACTGCGAGAAGGGATTCTGGCAAGTCCCTCTTCGTAAAAGCGATCGACTATACACCGCCTTTCAAACAAGAAAAGGATCATACATATACAACGTCATGCCCCAGGGACTTAAAAACAGCCCTGCAACGTACCAACGACTCATGAACAAGGTTTTGAAAGGGCTAGATGATTTCACGTTCACCTTTCAAGACGATATCTTAATATTTTCTAAATCCTTTGAGGAACACCTTCTTCACGTACAGGCGGTACTTGATCGATTAAAAATTGCTAAGTTAACAGTGTCGTCATCAAAATGCCATTTTGGACGTGATCGCGTGAAGTTTCTAGGTCATATCATTTCCTCAAAGGGAATCGAGCGTAATCCAGATAAAGTAGAAGCAATTAAAAAGCTCCCTATTCCGAAAACGCGACGAGAGCTGCGTGGGTTTTTGGGGGCTGTGGGATGGTTTAGACATTTTATAAACCAAATGGCCGACATTGCACAGCCTCTTTATGACCTCTTGAAGCCAAAGCGCCGGTTCCAATGGAATGAAGAGGCACATGTCTCCTTTCAACGCCTGAAGAACATACTTTCTGAAGATATTATACTACACCATCCTGATTTCAACAAACCGTTTATTCTTCGGACAGACGCCGCATCACGGGGCCTCGGAGCAATGCTTCTACAACTAGACGAACGAGGTTTGGAACGACCAATCTGTTTCGCTAGTAAGTCCTTCAACAACAGTCAACTCCATTATTCTGCTTTGGAAAAGGAAGCCTTCGCAATTATTTACTCTTTGGACCGCTTTGCTGAATATTTGGATGGAGCACAGTTCTCAATCGAGACAGATAACCAAGCACTCACCTACTTGAATTCTATGAAGAATACCAACTCGAAACTTATGCGTTGGGCCATGAAGCTTCAGGAATGGAGCCCCTCAATAACTCACATCAAGGGCAGAGATAACGTTGTCTGCGATTACCTTAGCAGAAGTCTTCCTGACGACCATGACACTTCCTCCGACCATCTATGCAGTTTCTTCAGTCTTTCATGCAATATTGATAGGAACAAGCTGCGCAAAGAACAGAAGTTAGACCAGTCATGTCGTGAACTTATGCTGGCTTGTCCTGACCAGTTCACCGAGCTCCACAACATAATATACAAAAGGCTAACGGATAAGAAGCTTGTCCCCCTAATTCCTGCTACTCTTCGTGAATACGTCCTTCAACAAACGCATGACCAGCCAACCTCCGGACATTCTGGAGTTGAAAAGACATTTCAACGGCTGAAATCGCGAGCTTATTTCAAGGGCATGCGGAAGTACGTCCAAGAATATATAAAATCCTGCGATATCTGCCAGAGGATAAAGTATGACAACGTTAAACCTCCGGGGAAAATGGGGATCAAGCCCTTGCGAGAACCGTGGCATACGGTTTACATGGATCTTCTGGGACCCTACGTCCCTTCATCACCACATAAGTTTTGCTATGCATTAGTAGCTGTTGACGGGTTCAGCAAGTTCGTAGAAATTCATCCCCTACGGGACGCCACTTCAGTATCAATTGGAAAAGTGCTCGAGAAGGAGTTATTTTGTCGCTATAGTACACCCAAAGTAATAGTAACTGATAACGCCTCTTCATTCAAGTCTGGGCTTATCGACAGCTTATGCAAAAGATGGGGTATCCGACATTCCTTCACCTCCCCATATCATCCTCAAACAAACCAATCTGAGAGAGTCAACAGAGTTGTGAAGACAATGATACGAAGCTTTTTGGACGGAAAACCACACACCAAATGGCCCGAATACCTCCCAGCATTTCAATTGGCCATCAACTCATCTCCCCACGAGAGCAGTGGCCTTTCACCCTCCAAAATCTTTCTCAACCTCTCTCCCAATCTTCCATTTGACAACTTTACACAACCGATACCCGATGATGAACTCCCAAACGACATTGATTTACTCTCTTCTCGTTTTTCAGAGTTCCAGGAGATTGCCAAGACGGTGCATGATAACCTTTCTGCGGCACAACAACGTCAAAAACTTCATTATGATAAGGACCATCGTGACGCATCATTTCGACTTGGGGATATGGTCTGCATCAAAAATACTACCCTGTCCAATCGCGAAAAGAAGATCACTGCCGGTTTATGTCCTCTCTACAAAGACGTCGGTACCATCAGTAAAGTAATTAGCAGCTCAACCTATGAGGTCACTCTTCCCGACGGCAGCACACGCGGACCACTTCATCTTCAACTCCTCCGTCCATACCACCAGCGTCAACCCCATACGGATGACCCCAAGACAACTGTACATACTAAGCCAATACAACTTCCTCCATCATCACCTCCTGCCTCCTCTCCCTCTACACCGCCCAGACGACAGTTACGGCCTAGGCGACCAGTTGACTATCGTTATCTAAATCGTGGAGTGAGGACTTTGTCGACAATCTCAACCCTTCGGCTCAAGAATCGTCGACTTGGCGGGGGAGTTTATAACCCACACTCATAGAGGATAGACAACTGACCGCATCATATAAATAGGAGAGGACCATGCGGAGAAGATGTGGTAGGCGGATCTGGAGAGAGCTGAAAAATCTCAGCACTCACTCTGTGAATTGGAACGAGTCAAATAGCATGTACAAGTACAAGGCTCTTTCAGTCTTCCTTGTAGTGTACATATATGCTATTTCAAATTCAATATATAATAAATTAAAGCATTAATTTACGCAGCGTTAGTTAAATAAAGTACATTACTGTTCAATCTAACAAGTTGTGTGCAATTAGCTCTCCCACATTATTTATTCACATACAATCTTCAGGGGAACGGGTGCTTATTAACAAGACAATAACGCGACCCGTTACACGCTTACCAAAGGGGAACAAAAATTTGACAAAATAAAAATTCCTCACTTGCCATTTGTGTCATTTTCCAAATCATAACCGTTTTTGACGGTGGTTAGCATTATGATAAGCTTTTCTTCTGATAAGTATACAAAACATTATTAGGTAGGTAACCTTCATCTCATGATCTCAAGACTGTGAGTTAGCTTATTTTCTTTGGGCGTTGTCGTATTGAGGAACTAATTCTACAAAGATAGACAAGCGAGTTTTTCTTGTTTTTCTGGACAGACGTGTCGACATGCCGTATCCGTACCGCAAATCGCACTTTTTTCAATATTATGCAAGTAATTCAGCTTGTATATCCACATATGGATAAAATAGCATGGTATTATTATGGAATAATTAGAACAAAACAAAGATCCATTTGAAATAGACAAAGGCTGTATACACCTGATCGCGTAATGGATTAAATTAAAAGTACACTCCACAACTGAAATTGCTTCCGAAAAAGCAAGAATAACGAAAGTTACTATATTTGCGCGTAGCGGTATGTTTATTATAAATTTATATTTATAAAGGTTTATATTTGCAACGAAAACATAAGGAAATGAACATTTGTCTATTTGATGTTGAGTGAAGAAAGGTTCTAATGTAATTAAAATTGCTGTTTAACTTATTGTAAGATTACACAAACAAGCACTTATGCATATAGGCAAATAATTAATTTTTGCCGTAGGATAAAATTGACATGCCACACGTGGCAAGCATAATTCATATTTCATTTTTTATTAAATAAGCAGTATGGGATTCATCTCCTAATGCATGCAACTAAATAGGAACTAATTAATCCAGATGAAAACAATCATCAGTGCACATTACTAAATGTGTGTAGTACTAAAGTAAAGTGTTATTATAATAACCGAAATTGCCGATGCAATTGAAGACTTAGGATATGGATAAAGTAGTAATCGTGTTAGGCTCGTCTAGATATTGGCTAAATTAATATTAGTAATAGTAGTGTATTACACTATTTGCAATCGAAACATCGAGATCGCATTACAGAGAACAGATATAGGGAACCAAATACTATTGTAATTACGTGGCATTTATTACGCACAACGGCACAACATATGGTTAGATTATTTCATAATCTGCTTCAATCATAACAAGGAGACGCCATATCGATATCATACATGAGCAATCAGGCCACATACAACGTAAATACATACTTACTGAACATAACTTTCAAGGTCATAATTTGCCTACTAAAACACGTTATTGATTGACACGACTAAAGTAGGTATTTGCTGGTTGCATCAGAATCGTGATCATGGGATGAATAGACAAAGGCGCATTTCTGTGGATTACAGAAGAAGCTAATAAAATTGAAGTCGATCTGACTGGTGAGAGAACAGAGAACAGCAAACTACAATCATTGACTATAACTTATCGTCATTATTGCATAACG
The DNA here is from genome assembly GCA_004115045.4 of Sinella curviseta. Classification (NCBI taxonomy): domain Eukaryota; kingdom Metazoa; phylum Arthropoda; class Collembola; order Entomobryomorpha; family Entomobryidae; genus Sinella; species Sinella curviseta. Next base: position 31,057,096 of record CM023201.3, on the reverse strand, counting down.
AAAGGAACCAAATATTCTTCTCATAAACATGTTTTTTATAAAAAAGCGTGCGAACAAGATTCGAGAAAATATCTCGATTTAAAAGATGATTTTTATTTTATCCGTGCGTAAACCTATTGATGTATAATAGGTATCAAACTATTTGGTTGCGATTTGTGATTTTTCCATATATTCTTATTTTTTTTTGAGAAATGTCGCGATAAATGGAATACGGAAGCTCATCAGTACATACATACAACAATCCGAAATTAAATCTTATCTCTAATTTATACAAATCTTTGTTGTGCCACACAATCAACAATGCATTTGTGGCATTAATTTTCCATGTTAGTCTACTGATTGTGAGTGAACGAACTATGTTTGCTTAACTAACCAAATGCGATGCAAGTTGTAATCACTACTAGCCCACCAAAACGAAATCACGCTATACTTTTGACCATATAGCGCACAGGTCATGAAGATGACCTTTTGTTAATGCAAGTTTACCAAGTAAGAACATTTTAGTAAGTAGTAAGTACATAATCGTGATGAAAAGTAAACAGGGAATGCTGACTGAAACAATTTTACATGACATTTGTTGATTATTAAGATGTACTACGTGTTAGATGAAACCTGTAAAAAGCATCCCCTCCTTCCATTCTCCTGTTACAGTCAATTTATGAGCATGCGACACTAAATTCATTTTACATTTAAGCTGAAGCTGATGATGACAGAAAATAATTAGATTTAATATGCAAACGTGATGAAATTGAGTGTTTTTTGGCCTAGTGCAGCAAAATTAGTTCGCAAAAAATGTACTAAATGTAAAACTACAATAATCTTCCATTTAAGTGAAGAAAACACTCGTGCCTCCCACTATTGACTCTAATAATTTTACATACGACATACCACAACAATTGCGGAAGAATGCATATTTTAGTGCATGGCAAATACATAATAGTATTTTCATTTTGTACTATTTTTAAAGCATTAACATTTATGGAACTCATAATGAGCAGATCTTGTAACTAAACGCTGTTGTGCAAAAGTTGATGCAATCATTTCAAATCCATCTCTGGCTTGCATATTTTTAGCATAAGCAAACATAAGTTTGCAATTTACCATGAATTTCAACTTACGATACTACCACAACTTACTACGCAGTATTAAAAATTCACAACTTGTGTGCTCTGCGTACGCATCACACAAAATGCTACCACACAGAACAGTCAACAGTGTGAACTGCGCAAACATTTTAACTTGAGTGAGGAGATATCATGCGATAAGAGCATCCGCTGTACAACAGACCTTATTTTGCTACGCCACAAGGGCCGATTGTTGATCCAACACTATTCCATACCTGCAGCAAAATACGACATTTATTACATGATTCCTCATTCATCCTTCGTTATCATCATCGCCATATTTGCATCCCGCCGTATATCCCGTAGGAGGATATGGAAGTTGGTTATTTTCATGAATAAAAAATGGTCTTCTTGCTTCTTCGTATTTTTTTAGTATACGTGGCTCATCGTGAATAAAAAAGGACAAGCTAACAAAAGCAAAGATATTATCACATCTATACAACCAGCCATTGCAACAGCTAATCTGCGTAGTCTACTTAAAGTAGAGTGAATGCCAGCAGCAGCATTTTAGCATCTAAAAAACTTACTTATCATCATACAAAATCCTTTCTATCTATGGAATTTTCCTACACACACTTCTATGACGGTTTGTGCTGTTGTGGCATGCAAGTTTTATAACAAAATATGAACCTGAGTGAGTGAATAGTAAGAGACTTTTTTTCTGAAGAGAGATCATCCCATTCACTTCACACTTTACTTTTTACACACACGGCTTATATGTACATTGTACATGAATGTAATATATCTACTAGAGTTGCATTGCAAACACAGGAAGAGTAACTCTTGTCCACGTCAGTACAAGTACTACTTATAGTAAAATGTAGTAAAAATCAACAAGCGCCTAATTTTACGTTTAGTTAATCCTTTCACGTTTTGTGTTTAAAAGTACGTTTTTCTCTCCACACAGGAAAAATACACACATTTCACATTTTGCTTCTTACTCAGAAAAAGGATTTTTGTACCGACTGATGATGATAATATGTGTAATGATTCCACCCTGTCAGTCTTACGAGTGGGTCGAGTAAAAAGTCAAAAATCTTAAGACAGTTTTTATTACACGTTATTCCGTACATTTTCCCGTACAGAGTACGGATTTCTTAATGAGCGAACTCGTCATCATCATGTGCATTATCCTTATCAATCATTATTAGCTCGAACGAACTAAATATATCTGTGTGTGCAGCTCTCAGATTTAAAGGAAAATTTTTACCTTTAATACACAAGGAAAATATCTGACTGGATGATTATATACCTAATTGCTCTACAGAGCTCAATTAAAGGACGACAATACGATACATAAAAAGTGTCCGTTTTAAAGGTATGAACAAATCGTTAAAACTAAATACTTAATGTAAAGATAAGATATTTCTCCGTTGTTAAATTACGGTGGTTCGTAGTACCGTGCAGAATCTGCATTGCAGATTGATCTGGAATTCCACATAAAATAGACAATTAGTATTTTAGACAATTATGTACCAAATTGTTCATCGTGATATGTGTGATTTTATGTGACTCAGTTATCGCATTGCATCATTATCACACGGGACGTGTGGCACATTGTTGAATTGTTCCAAACTAAACTAAGATATACTACATCACAGACAGCGTTATCGGTACAATTATATTATTACCGCCGAAACAATAATAATTTTATTGAAGCTATTAAGTAGAAGTTTAAATTGGCAGTGTATTAGCAAATCTTTCTACGGTGTCATTTGTACCGAGATGGTAATAATGATAAAAATGAGTAATGACCACACAACTTGTTAGATGAGGAAAAGTTAAAAGAAAACTGAAATGAATACGGCAATAGAGAAATTATTATCGAGGATATTGCTCTTTGTACAATTCATATTGTTCATAACTTTTCTCTGACGCTAATAATAAATGTTGGTTGGTCTTGGGTTTAAATAGAAGGGTTTACTGGATCCGTCCAACACGGAAATTTTAAGATAAATGCATACCATCTTCTGATATATCATTAAATACCATCATCATATTATCATCCACGTTGGTTCTTTCAACAGACAGTTATAATGTCATTAATATTTTGTATTCACCACCGCTTTAGAGCGATTTAATAGGAATTTACGCGTTCCAAGAACGTTGGAAGAGTTGGAGCCAAGTCGTTAGTTCATTGCCATCCGCTGTCTCGGATAATAGGATATTATTATTGTTATTATACATTATATGCATAAAATCTATATTAAAATGTCACGGTGTGCACCTGTCTGTTTATAATTGCGTTTTGTTGACTCTGGGAGACGGTTAGCGTTGTGTACATTTTTGCGCAGTTTTGAATAACTGCCAAGTACAATGTACTCGTAATAACGAAATTATGTACTTTGTGCATTTCCGATTCCCTATCATCACTGTACAACTAAAAGAAGTGCTTTGTCTCTGGGCTCTAGTCACTAGTACTTTATCGGCAATAGTTTAAAGTAGCTCATCACGGTATTTTATTGTGTAAATTAGTTGGTTTGTATGTGTACAATGTAGGGCATCGATCGATCGGAACGGGCATCCTTGCCTGGTTTTTAGTCGTGAAGGAAAAATAGTAGTTTTTTGTCTTCTTGAATAACTAGGAATAACGCTGTTGAAACTCTAGTAATAAAAAAATTGTTGCTGTTGTGTGTTGTGGTGAGTTGTAGGTGCAAAAATATTCTGTAATTTAACTGTCATACATCGTATGTACACTGTACACGTTTGTAAATAGTGCATGTTTGTGTTTTGTTTTTGTACCAGAGAATCTTATCTTATTCACATTTTTTTTTTGTATTTCAACTTACAGATATATCTTGAGCCAAATGAGAATGACGATACCGTCTGCATTGTGGTAACTGTTGGGGATTTTCTGGAGAATCTTAACCATCATCAACTTCTCCTCAAGTTTCTACCATGTACATTAACAAGCCTGGAAAACCCTCCTGTTTTTCGTCGAACCAGTTTGAAAATTTTGTTCAAGGCAACGTACAAGCAACTACTCCGAAGACAAGGATATATTCCGATAAAGCTATAAAAATCCCCTTCCGGGTGAAACCCCAGCATGATCATGAAGCTTATAGCGATTCTAAGTTTAATACTGTAAGTTAAACATGAAGATTTTTATAACCAGCATAATATTATGTAGTGTGTAGTGCACATTGTAATAATGTATAACACTTACAAATTCTTTTTAATCTTTACAGAGTTTTCTGGTGTCATCAAAGCCACCATCATATTTTTATGCTGATAAACACAAGCCCTTTGAGCTTGGCCAGCGAAGAGTTCATTCCGGTTGCTAGTGAAGTTATACCAAATTCAAAAGATGCACCTTCCGCTAATCAACCCCAAGAAGCAACGGGAACAGGATCTCAAAGTGATAAGAAGTCTGACAGTGTAGATTTTGATGCAAAAGTAGTTAAAGATGCAACACAAGTTGAACAGAATGTAGCAACGGATGCTGTTGTGATACCACAACAAAAAGCCAGTGATAGTGATAAGCCAGCAGTCAAAGGGTCAGAATTGAAGTTGGAAGATCCATCGCCGTCGAATGGGAAGCCGAGTTCACAATCTCAAAGTGATCCTCCTGACCCGTCGCACAATGTGGATGAAAATGCGAGTCGTGTTGAAAGCGCTGACGCAGCAAACGCCGTAAATCGAAGAGAAGATAAAGAAGATCTTCTGAGTGGAATACCCAGGGATTCGTCAAATGAAGCTGATCTCAACAAAGCGTCCAATGACAGAAACAGCACAGAAACCGAGTTTTTGAATGTAGAAGCATCAACAAATTTTTCTGCCCATAGTCAAAATAATGGCAGAGAAGACAATGAAAGTCAGTCGATTCCAACAAAAGTGGAACCCCCGTTGTCGAGCACACCGGTATCTACACCGACTCCCCAAAAGGAAGATGAGCCAATACCTTCATTCATGGAGTGGACGCAGATTCAACAACAGAAACTCCATGAATCTAATCTAGCAAATGGTGCCACAGGGTCAGGACATCCAAATGGCCAGAATGGACATCGTACTCCACATTCAGGAAGTTCACAGCAGAATAAAAGTTCTTTGACTGGGAATCAAGCTACAGTTGCAAAATCTAGAAAAGAAAGCAACGCCAAGAACTTTGCCTCTCCTGACTGTGGTGCAAAGGTCATTCAGTCTAATCCTGAGTCACAAAATGCTAATGGAGTTCTCAGCTCCAGTCACGATGAGTATATGCTAAACAAGTAAGCATAATAATTGATGTGTTCTTGCTAAAAATGTCATCTTATGTATTAGGAAATTAATTGACCTTGCTGACTTTTAGGTGTGGAATTCCAATATGGTTCATAGTTGAATTGTGTGAACCACTTAAAATTGAAAAGGTGTCTCTGGGAAATTTGGAATTATTCTCATCATCGCCGAAGGGGGTTGAAATTGGAATTAGTGACCGATACCCAACCAGGGACTGGAGCAAGTTAGGCCCTTTCACATTACCTGATATTAGAGCTATTCATTCCATAAATTTTCCAGCAACAAACGCGTCAACTTTTGGAAAATTTCTAAAAGTTAACATCCTTTCCCATTACGGAGAAGAACATTTTTGCCCATTAAGTTTAGTTCGGGTGAATGGAATCAGCGAGTAAGCACCATGTTTATCCATACGAAATAGTTTAAGTAGTACGAAATTTTCCACAACAAACGCACATGTATTATTAAATTTTTTTGACAGGTATGAAGTATTGGAGAGTGAAAACACTCATCCAGAAGATATTGACGCCACCGATAAAGAGGAGAGTGCTTTGTATGAAGAGCCTGTGATAATGGATCAACAAAGTCAACAAACAGTTGAAGGAAAAACTGCCGACAAAAGCGTATTCGGAACCGCGAAAGATGCTGTTATAAATATTGTGAGAAAGGTGGCGCAAGTAGTTGCTAAATCCGGTAATAAATTGCTATAAATCAAGATATGTCAAAAATATTTCGAATTATTCATGGTTTCATGTTATAATATTTTTTATTATTTTTCTAATTTTAGACAACACTAAAGATGCATCTCAGTATTCCACAAATGGAATTTCTCAGTCTAATTGTAGATCCTTGCTGCAGTGTTTGCCAAATTATGAGCTGCAATTCAGAGAGAGTGTATTATCTTTGCTCTCTTGCAATTTTTCCAACTTACTACCATTCCTTAGCAAAAACTCACCTTGGTGCGGTTGGGACTATTGCCATGCTTTTTTTAGTCGACACAGCATCGGTCTTCCTTGGCAGCCAGAAGGATTTTACGCAAGCGTTTTTGGTGGCCCCAGTGTTCTTCACGCCCTTTGCAATTATCATAGACCATTGACAAAGGAATCTTGTCGTGTACAATTTATAACCAATGTATCTGCAACGTCACCCCACACTGCTCTAGATGAGGGAGTTATCAATGAAACCTTTCGTTCCACACCTGCTGCCAACATTGGAACGTCAACAGAGGAAATTCCTGAAAAAGGTAGATTCTCCCACCCACATTATTTGAATGCACCATTTGCGGCTTAATTTATGTAAACATGGAATTCCACGAAATGTCTAAATGATAATGTTGAATTTCTAACAGGTGTAGATAAGCCAGTACAGGACAGCGATAAAGAAGATAACCGTGAAGCTATTCAGAACGCGGAAAATGGGCATAAGGGGCACACTGAGACTGATCCATCACCTCAACTGTCTGGTGAACCCATCGTTGCTCCTGAAACTGGGGAACCTGCAGTGGTGCAACCGTCCGGAACACCGCCACCAGTTCATAGTCTCCCCACCAACGGTTAATAACGAAGAACCTACCATTTCGTCACCCTCTACTAATTCCCAAAATGGTAACCAGCAACATCAACAGCTACACCAAACCGGCTCAGTGCAACAACAACAGCAGAAGGAATCAGTGTTTGTACGTTTATCCAATCGCATAAAAACTTTGGAGAGAAATCAAACCTTAACTGCTTCGTACCTGGAAGAGCTATCTCGTCGCTTTAAGAAACAAAACGAGGACAACAATCACGTGAATGAAGGATCCAAAACATTTATGAATGAGAGTAGAGTGAAGTTCAAGGTTCTAGAAGACTTGTACAGATATGAGTTGCGAAGTTTGCGAAGGAACACTGATGAAATTCGTGAACGCCTGTTTAATGTTCAACTACAAAGAAGTGTGCTGATTCTGCTTTGCTTGCTCCAGTTTGTCGGCATTGTTAGTGTTTGCATATGGGTTCGAAAGCGATTCAGACAATTTGAATCGCAAATGCAGACGATGGCACAGTTCAGTCCTACTCAAGGTTCTGCAACAGCAGTCGTGCCTACGACCAGCCGTACTACCACACGTAAAGAGACACCAACGCATAATATGCCACCTACACGTAAACGCTTAAATTCTGAACTGAGTACTGCTAGTAGTCTAAATTCCATTGAGAAGTCAAAGAAAATTAAAAAGAAGAAAAAGAAGCTACCTGAATTGAAACCAGTAAATGTTAAAGGAGCCGGGCCGTTATCTGCGCCTATAGACTACTCAAGAAGTCATAATGATAGTGAATTCAAATTTGAGTATCCACCTCCGCCTTCGTCCTCCTCGGCATATGATGTCGCGGCTGCTTCGTATAATTTTAAGGAAAACATTAATCCTCAGGCTCCGGTTAAGATTGAAGAGTCAACTAATGGAACCAATTCAGCTTTACAGACAACGCCTCCAGCCGCAACGCCAAATGGAAGCGGTATTTCCCGTCCGACATTGTTGTCAACTCAAGTGGACTCGCCCTTTCAAATGATTTCGTCCACCTCAACCAATTTCTTTGTTGATTCCGGTGTTTCTACGTCAAGTCGGTTTGCTCTTTTGGCGTCACCAGGTCCTGCTGGTGTATCTAACAAAGTCCCCGGTCTAAAACGTTCTGGTTCGTTAACCTCGCTGGATAGCAGTTCAACAAGCAGCTACGGTGGTGTAAAGACTGGATCGAGTAGTATAGTAAATGGTCACGGTGATAGTCAAAGTCAAGGAAGTAACGGTAGTGGAAAGAAGCGTAAAAATAAAGGACTTAAAGCTCTCATGCCTAAAATATTTGACCGCTAACATAAGAAATTAATTTGGGCTTTAGGTCTGTATTTGTGATGTATTGTTAAGTTATGCTATTGATATTAGATATTATTTATGTAAAACTTGATAAGATTATAAAACTAAGTGAAAATTCGTACATACAATAAATATTCCAATCAAAATGAGATGAGTAAAAGGGGTAAGAATTTTGTCCTTTTAGCGCATGTATTTAGTTTTTGTTTACATAGTTTAAAATGTTATATATATTTTCCCTATTTATGTACACGGAAATATCTTGAATTTGAAAAAATATTTAACGCAAATTATTCTAGTTTTTGTTTTGTTGTAAACATTTACTTACCTCATCAACCTCAACTACATTGGGGGAGGTTGTCTTACATGAGACTGATTAATGTTAGTGTTAGATGTATATATAATTTAAAACCTTTTAATTTTAACGATGAAATTAAAGTTTCTCGCCTCACGTATAACTCTCGTTTGTCCGCTGAACGTATACCATTATTTTTCACCAAACAATTAATTGTATGTAGCTTAAACCTTTATTTAGAAACCATACATATACAGTTCATCATTCATTCTGTTTTTACTGACTGGTTATTATTACACCTACATATTTAAATTGAAACATTTGTAGCTAATACCATCACAAAGATCAATCTAATGATAAACAAACTTTTAACTGTAAAAATGTGCATCTGAAAAACATTCTGCATTTCATTATTTTTGCTTTTACAATTCCGGTGTGCAAAATGCAGGCGAAACTTGTCCACTATACAAAGCCTCCTCACCGTCATCAATTATATCTTCAACACTAACGGGCGGATATACTTTCGGCACGCATAAATTGTTTTTCGGACATGTGCAATGATAATAGCTGAAGTGAAGGTCAGTTCTAACCGTTCCACATTGCTGCCCAGCCTTGCATTTGCGAAGCTGTAAGAAAAGTATGAATTTAGAAAATCGGTTTTAGTTATTTCAGACTTTTTTAGGTTTTCGTTTTTTTGTAAGGAATGTGCATGAATAAGTATATTTTTTGCAAGTACCTTGTCGCAACGATAAAAATAATTAGCTTCTGCAGTCGTATTGTTGTGCTCTGTTGGTTCGTTCTTGGTCACATACGTCCACCCACGGTAAAGTGGAGGGCAATAACAATTAACTGAAACACTTGGAAGCTCTGGTGCTAAGAAAGTTTTTCGAATGGTTTTGACCATCGTTGCTGAGTCCTCTGGAGATGAATCTTTCCCTGGTTTTGACTGCTTCTCGCAGGTCGGTAAATTTACAGAAACTTCCGTACAAAACTGTACCAAACACATTACCAATCGTCATTAATAATTAATTATGAAGGAAAGTTACATATGTATATTGTTGTTTCAACATTTTCCCTACCTTTAACTGTGACCTGCTGCTTATCATGATAGTAAAAGGGTCCATCGTATTTGCAAATTTTGTACTTGGAGTAGTGCTCACAGATTGCTTGCTATTTGCCCCGTCCTTATCTGACCGAACCAGATCCTTATATTGTGGTGGTGAACTCCACTCCATTGGACATTCCGTTCGATCAGGACATCTGCATAATCTTTCAATCATCGGAGGGTAAAAGTACCTCTTGTGAATAATATTACATGCAGACATGTATTTCGCATTCTCAGCTTTTTTCGAAGACTCTGATGGATTCTTGGTAGAAGAGGGTTGCTGCAGTTTATTCAGGTCATTACTCCCGAAGCCAGCGTTGTTTGATAAGCCAGGGGAAAAGGATGGCCCAACGTCTTTGTTACCACCATCCTCTTCAGTTGCCAAACTGGGGCACACAGGTAGGTCTCGTTCACTGCGAATCTAAAAACGAAATTGAAAAATTACAAGTTTCCAAATACCATTTGTCTCACATCACCCCAAAAAATACCAAGAAAGTTCGTTACCCCTGTTGGGTAGATAAGCAAGGCATCCTTGAGGTTTGATGGACCATTGTCGGAGTTACTGGCTAATGGATCCCGTTTTGCAGTAGCACTTTGGAATATATAAAATAAAACTAACGCGAATTTAAACACGTTTCCATTCTCTAACCATTTTGCGCACTTTCTTTTACTTGACAGCATGATATTTAATTTTTGAGCTATAATTTTTATAAAACACGATACAAGAAGGATTTACAAGTTTGTGTTTTTAAAAGTTTCATGTTTGAATTTGCGTATGTATTTTGAAAGAAAGTATCCCGTGTTTTTTTGTCGCACCAGTACTGCATAAAGTAATTTCAAAGTTTTGTCACATTCGCATTCATGGTATGTTATGGTTTTCTGGTACAACTGCAACTGTCGGTGGAATAGGTTTCCGTCCTGTGCACCTCGTTACGATATTTTTTTTGGAGGAAGTGAGGGAGACATGTAAAGAGAAACCAAAACGCGGACCAGGCACATATTCGGTTGGTGGTGGTATACACAGTTTTGGCTTCTCATGACTATGCATGCAGATTGTGAGCAAGTGAGTGGAGTGCCCGTTGTTTGCGAGCGTCTTATCGGATTAAGATTTCCGATTCTAATTTTGGACACCGTTTGTATACAGAGAGCCGAAACAAAGTACTGGGAACAAATAACCATGTATATTACACTAGTTGGCAATTTTGGTGTTACTGACTGTTTGTTTGTTGGTTTGGTGCAATATGGATATGTGGTGAAATATGCTCGAGCTCAAAGGCTTATGGCACTAAGGAACTAATATAGTTCGAGTTTCTAGCAGTTATAGTTCCTAGTCATGTTGCATACGTACATACATATTATTGCATCTCATCTCTTCATTCACACCATTTTGCGACATTCACATAAACTATATAGCTCCAGGAGGTATGCCGTTACAGTTTACAACAAAAGTTGCTACAAGTACAGGATATATTTTTTTCTGCAAACTGTGCAAACCAGAGCCAGTCAAGAACACATAATATAATATATTAGTAGTCAAAAAACGGAAGGAAATATGTACATAAAATTAATTTCCTTTTATTTGGTCGGATCCGAGTGTACGAAAGCTCGTAACTTACCAATTGATAATTACCAGGTACATAATGTGTTCGTGAATTTCTATACGCCTTAGATAGAAAATTATGGGCTTTTGTACGTGCGAGAGCGAAATGTAGAAATAAAAATGTTCCATGAAAACATTTTAGGCATTGTATTGCTTTGTTTTAAAATGTTGGAGGGTTCTTCGAGTCTATCCAAATACATAGTTCATAGTTCCATCCAGAGGAAATGGGACAGAATTGGCTTATGCCTTTCTTGCAACTAACTTGAGAGTAATGGGAATGCTTCATTTTCATTGATTTAAAGTACCCATTATAAAAACGATCATGTTGCTTATATAGTCCTTGAGTTTGGACTTCTCAAGAGAAACGTGGAAGGCACTGCACCGGCATTATACTTGCTGGATTAAGGAAAACGCTAGACGGTGTTATGTATATAAAATGGGAAATGGAAGGCTGATGCGTGGGTGTTGCATAATGATGATGTATGAATTCAAATGCATGCTTTCCTTTGTTCCTGTGGGAAGCAGTTCAGCCAGCACAACAACGTTGCATTGTGGTTTTCTCTAGCGTAATGATGTTGATGCATATAAATATGGAATAGTCTATAAATTTCATGTTTTCTGGTTAGTGGCCAATTTAGATAAGAAACATTGAGCGATAAAATTGAATGTGACGGAACGGTTTTATAACTGACCAATTTCTTCAGTTTTACGCCTACACCCTTAGCGAATGGCGTAACCAAAGAGCTTTCATATGTTTTACAGTGAATGGATCTTTTTTCATGGTGCCTTGTCACCACACCAGCTTGGTCATCAAATCGATCATGATCCTGACACAACACAAATTACATTCAATGCCATTCTACCCTCCAATGATAGATGATTGCTTTCTCAATTCGCTGGATAAGCACGGTAGTAGAGCGTGACGGGAAAGAGATCACTGCAGAAGAGTTCTTGAAAATCATGCCGGATGAAAATCAATATCCTCGAAAGTCCATAATTAAGAAACCGTCGGTAAGTTTTGAACCCAAGGATCAAAACAGGCTTACTCAATCTGACCCTCACCGGAAGAGTTCAGCAGGTGGGGATAGCACTAAGATCGGAGGGTATTTCCAATTAGCCGTTCCGCAGTTCTTTGGAGGAGCTAAAAAACACTCGGATAGTTCCTATACACGTGGAGCCAGTTTAGGTAGTGCAGGAGCTATTCAAGTGACAAGTAACCTTCAGTTGCGATCTAGTCAACGAGTCCGATTTTTAGGTATTGAATATCTTCGTTAATTCAGATGTCATTTTTCTCATTTTATCTATGTATAAAATAACTACAATGCAATCAGTCTCCACCTCCAATGCTTATGATCCTACCACACTTTCTTTATTTTATATAGATCGCCTATCCGTGCGTTCTATATCCTCTATGAATTTAGGATCTACCGGTGACGGGGATAACGAACGCCATCAGCAAGTTCGAAATATTCAGGATGATCCCAATTACTTACCAGGATTTGTTGATTTATACTATGCTACGGAAATCACCGTCAGTGAAGATACTTGCTGTTGCAGTGAGTATAAAATTTCCGTCAACTGTATTAAATACAACATATAACTAAATCGTACCAAATTGAAAAGACTGCGTTACTTACTATACATGCAGGTTTTCATACTTCATATAAGATAAAAAACGAAACAACTGGTAAGGTCATTTATGGGGCGGAGAAGGAAGTAAATGGAGTATTTTCACCTTGTCTTAAATTCTTCTGTCTGCGAAGATATGACATCATGCGAATTGGCTTCACGATTAGAGTTTTTAACACGGCCATTAATAACACAAAATTGTTAACGTTCAAAAGGAAAACACATTGGTTTGCGGATCAACTAGATGTATATGCTTTCTTTCTATTTTAAGTGCTTTAAGTTAAGAAACTCCGATTTCTAGTAAAAGAAAGGGATTATTGATTATTCAGTATTTTTCAGTAGATTGTAGAGACGTATTATTCCCTCGAGAATGCGCCCGTGGGGAGAATAGACAAAACAAAAGATGGATTCCGACTCATTGACTCGAGGGGGATAGAAAAGTATAGAATACTTAGAGAGAGTAAACGAGAGGAGAACATTTTCACCAGCTTAGGGACCCTCGTTGTTTTCTGCTGCGAAACAAGAAAAATTGTTGCTAAAATTACTTATATAAAGCGTAAATTTGTGGGAGCCCTTTTTTCAATGTTTATGGGATCTCTGAAGCACACGATACGATGGAGTCCAGAAATCGGAGTGTCTATGAAGACTCTTCTGCTGGGAGTTTTATTTCTTGAGGTACTGTACTGGCGACTATTGAGAATGAACAATTAGGTATACATCCATATTTAACTATCCATCGAAATGATTGTTCACAACTTTCACTTTTGCTTTACAGCTTCACAGCATTGAAGAATATGTGGACCTTCCAATTGGGAAAGACGCCAACCCCACTATGAACAGTACAAAACATAGGTTGAATGCAAAAATCTGAAAAATTTAAATTTTGGAAGCCTATATTATGGCGAGACAATTTATGTAGTTTTGTTTTCATCTATCCGTCCGTCAATGATTATTAGTACATAGTAAACTGTAGGTATACAACGTGAGCTCTAATTTTAATGAAAATGTTTTAATATTTCGATTGAAATGATTGATGTAAATACAATAAGAATTTCAATTTTATGGTTTTCAAGTTCATTTCCAGAATTGAAAATGAAATCTAATTTGTTTTTTAAAAAAAGTTATGAACTCTGTGCGGTCTAGCTGCGTTTCAAACTCCAAACTTGCAACTTTATTCATTTGAAGAAATCTTATTTTGTAAATGAAATATTTTTCGGCACTTATAAAATGTACACGCTCAAGTGTTGCTTATTGTGGAACACAGATGAATTATTGGAACTCAGCTTGATTTACGTTTATGAATAATTCCTACACGCTTCTCTGTAACATTTTTAACTAATTATCATGTACATACATTCAATATTACTGTGAATCAATTAGGAACATTACATGACCCATTGATTTTAAAACCTATCAGGATGGCATGAAGGAATATAGTATTTTGTATTTCTCTCAAATGTTTGTAGAGTCAAGTTCAACTAATTTTTCATTTGTCCGTGCACATTTCCAAAGCACTAACAACAGTGACAGAATTATTGCTATAATTATGCCGACGCGATATGAGTGAATCTCAACACTTACTATCTAGGTATACAATAAACTAAATACACAGTGTTATAGCGTGGAAACCATCACCGTAACAGAAAAGCACAACGTTTCAAGTAAGCACAAATTTGTACATCTAAATTGATAATAAAGGCGTATTAAAAAGCACCATTAGGAATACACATTTAAAATAAAAAATCATACAAAATTTCAATACTTCTACATCTAATCATGATTCACAACAAAGTTATCACGAAAGTATGTACAAAAATATTCTGTCTCGACTTTCCATACAGGTGCAAATCTACAAAGTATAGTAAATCTATTGAGGGTGGAGTGCTTCTCTCCAGTTCTCCTGCTACAATGTTGTAAAGTGAAAGTGATTGATAGTCTTCCGGGCGGTCGATGTGTTGTTATTAGTTTAGCAGTATTTCAGTACTTGGTAGTTTATAGTAATGGTCTTAGTTCTTGTTGTTAGTCCGATGATGTGAAATTGAAATATTAATGTTTATATCTGATGAAGTGGTGGGTGAATGGTGATGATAACTACGTCTATTCGTCATTTTTTGAAAAAAGTATCTCATCTTTAATGTGGCCGGAACCCCCTAAATGGAATACATACATATACATCATTTCAATTCACTACTGATACAATACAAACATTATTATGATACGATACAATACTTTGTTTTTCATTCTAGCACTAATTAAACTTGTTTTACAATTTCTTATTTTCATGCAATTTTTTGTTGTCAGCAAGCAAGTTCACACGAATCGATACCGGTAGGTTAGGACTCCAGCGGCAGCTACTGCAACCCCGGTCAACACAAGGCCTAGTGTTAAGGCTGATTTGTAGGAAGAGGAACCATTAGTGCTACCGCCGTTCCTAGAGTCTGTAGATTTGTCTTTGGAATCTTTGAACATTCGTTTGTACAAAAGTTTTTCCGAATGATGCTCTTTCTTCTGTCGCTGAGTTAGCTGAGCTATTTCCTAATAAGAGTGAGAAATCAAAATTAAAGATGATTATTAAGTTGTGTCAAGGATTATATAACTAACAAAAATCCAAAGTACTAATTTTACCTGTTGGATAGCTTTGTTATCTGGTTCCAAGCCACTAGCGTCTCGAAGAATTTTTAGCGCCTCTTCTGTACTACCCTTTTCTGCTAAAATCTGAGTAATAATTTATTAAGAAATGCACTGATTAAGATTCATTATTCATTTCAGTACAAAAGAATTATATAAATTACGTGCATGAGTTTAAAATCCACCTACCTTTCCTTTTCTAAATAAAGCTTTAACATTTTTAGGTTGGCATTTCAGGACTGCGTCCACGGAATTTAAGGCAGGTTCATACGCCTGGAGTTTCAATTGAGCCTGGGCCATATTGTTAAGAGTTTTGATTCTGTCATCAAACAACTCTCTAAGCTCGTCCGTAACTTTAATCTGGATTGGGTAACATTTTTCATTAGGCACAATACCAAACATTTACCAATGAAGTAATTTGAAACTATTGCTGGAAAAAACTCATTTTTATAATCATGGTCCATACCGTGTCCGAATTACCGGTAGGGTATTGAATACCACCTTCAGCCTCATCCAAAAATTCTAACGCTCTCCTGTAACACTGAATTGCTAGAGATGCTTCGCCACGAGCATACCACCAATTTCCTCGTTCCCTCTTTTTGTTGCCTATTGTTCTTCTCTCTGTTACTGACAATTCTGTGAGATCCTTTTCATTTTCAAAATCAAGAAGCTCCACTTCATATATCAAATGTGAGTTGGGAGGAACTTTTGGTGGACATCCTTTGGAACCAAAGGCAAATCTTGGCGAAACTTTGATTGTTGCAACTTCTCCCTTGCACATAAGTGGGATAGACATATCTAATCCAGTAATGACCTACAATTTCAGTTAAACAAAATGGCGGTGAGGAAATTGTAAAGCAGCATGGGGGGTAACTAACAGGTAAACTCGCGATTATCGTGTATCAAATCTATATAATGAATATAAGATTTTATTTAACAATTATTACCTCAACATCTCCAAGTTGGAATATAAACTTATCTTCTGATTCAAAAACCACAGACTCGTCACTTTGCAGTCTACCTTGGATGCGGATAGTACAAATTTCACCACGAAGGGGTCTTGTTTCTGGAAGCCCTTGTTTTATAACCTACCGAGTAGCACAAGAATAGGAAATTAGGAACCAACAGTAAAATCTGAATATTATAAGAAACACTTTTTAGAATTATTTGTTTGTACCTTTTTCATAATTTCATCATTTCCAAGAATTTTCAACCATCCATCATTTTCATCCAGTTCTTTCTCAAGTTCATGCTTAACTTTCTCAGCTTCAGCAGATTCCTCTTCAGGTACATCGTGTTCTTTTAATGCATTTGCCTTTTCTGATATCGACTCCAGCTCCAAAGATTCCTTTTCAAGGGAAGCTTTACTTGTGCTTGCAATGTCTTCTTCCTGTTCGGAACTACCATTAGAAACTACTGGAACAGATTTAACGGTATCGGCATCTCCTGCTCCATTTGGGAGTAAGCTAGCCTCCACTTCACCGCCATTTGCAGTCTCATTTACTGCTGACATATTGGAAGGTACGAGTCAGTGCACCAAATCTGAAAATTTAAATGACAGCGACGCAAAAATATTAATACACTCTTGTAAATAAGATTTATTCCTACTTTCTTTTTTTGATCATTTCCACCAGTTCCACCATCTCAAACTCACCTTTCAGTTTTCCGTACAGAGTTAAAACTGCCAACCTCTATCACTACTCCACCAAACCGCACTATTTAGTGTAGAACCCGTAGTACCCCACTTAATTGATTGATATTAGATCACAAAAACTGCTGGGAAATCGGGACGAATGATGACTGTTCGCCAGGTATTCGCCTCTTTCAAACAAACGCTAAACTAAATGAAGGGCTCGTTTTCCTTCACAGGCGACGATAGGCACAAATTATAACAGGATTAAGAACCTTGTTGATACCACACCACCTACGCAACAAACAAATCAAAGAAAACCCCTATTAATAATAGGCTATGTTATCAGTCACCTCAATCAACAAATCACCCAGACGCAAATATACAACTGGAACTGACTTGGAAACGATTGTACATGGATCACAAAAAGTGTGAGTATGAATAGATAGACAACTTACTACTGACCATAATTATCCGTTCTTCTTATCCTCTAGGAAAAAAATGGTAAGCTTGGGCAGTAATTATATTGGAGGAAAGACTCTTCTGGACCAATACGGGCAAATTAATGATGAAGGACAACCAAAACATTAACTTATTGTTAACTTTGTAAGGCTATCACAATCACAAACATTACTAATATCAAATCCTCCTCCTAATTCATTTTTCAAACACACGTATTCTTCTTTTAAAGCGCAAGAATATAAAGAAGTTAGAAGTTAAAGAGTATAACTATTGATTATTATGTGAATAAAAAATAAGAGTGTTGTTAATGCTGAGGCGACCTACAAACACATGATCCCTCTCCGTCTGCTGCTGCTTATCAATGAACACTTTCTCACGCTACCTTGCATGCATTGCCTGAGAGCTGCAGTTTCTGCTTATGCACTTATATCAATTCATTCATACATTCTCTCAAAACACATGTGTGTGATGACAAAACACACAACCAGTGCCTAACCGTGCCGCCTGGGGGCCCTGGCCGGATGCAGAATTTGGGGCCCCTTGAATTTGTCTTGAATTTCGTACAATTTTATGAATGCGTTTACATCTCTAAGCATTCTTCTTGATACATGCCGTTTGCACTTAATTGACTTGCACTCATGATCAAATAATATGCTATCTAATAGTGAAGTTACATTTATTCTTATTAATACACACACCTGATAGGTAAAATATAGCACATATAACCCAAAATATACGTATTAGTTGCGCCACTAAAATACTGATAAGCATTTACTTATCCCAGGAAATTTATTACTATCTAGTCGTGTCTTATTACCGATAAGGTTTAGCTGGAGGTATTCCCCCTCAAACATATTCATAAAGCATGAAGCATTTTCTCTTCAAGAATGATTTTTCGTTCCAGCTATTTTCCAGGCGAAATGATTCTCCCTTCACACTCGCTTTACTTAAGATACATATTGGGTTCAGCACATATTTCCTTAAATAACTCCGCATGAAACACTGATCCTTGAAATAATTTTATTCTGATCTTTTGTGTTACCGGAAAATTTTCTGATAAGATCTATTTTTTTCAAAACTTTTCATCTTGAAACACGTTACTGGAAATAAGTTACCATGGAAGTTTGCCTGGTAGAAGATATTTGGCCTGCAATATGCTTCGGAATTTGTTTGAAACATTTCCTCTTTGACCTACTTTTAACTTGAAACCCTCTATATCGGCAAACTATCGCATCTTGAAGTGTTTTCCACTTGGATCAAGTTTCCTTGGCAAACTTCCATTTGAAATGTCTTTGCGTGGAATATTTTTGTTTAGTATGAATTACCAATTGCCTTCCCCGTGAAACTACAACTCTCAGAAATGTTTCGGCCTGAATATTTTTTCCTGAAACAATTGGTACTTGAATGGCTTTTTCACATTATATTATCTGAAGAAGGCCAGCATTATCTTGAAAATGGTTAGGAATTATCCGACTTTAATGTCTCACTTCAAAACATTTCAATATAACACGTTGGACGTTTAAGCACTAATCTTTAACATCCGCCCAATTTCGTCACCATCTCACTATTACCTTGATACTTTCTGTCCGGAACGGCACTGTTGTTTGCACGGGATATGGAACTGCACATTTATTTGCACTGCTTCATCTGTATACTATTAGGTATTCCCATGGACAACGTTTTCCAACCAAGGAAACAAAAATAGTCATAGTGTTTCCTAACAAGCATTTTGGCAGGGCGATGAATTAGCTAAAATTTAAATTTTTATTTATCTCTCTAGGAACATGCAAAAATTTGGTTTGCTGAGTTGCTGTGTAACAGGAATGAAACGACCTGTAAATTATTTGCCGCAGTTTTTATGCAACCTTCCTTTAATTTTCGTAATATTTTGGGATTACTAGCCTCAATATAGTTATGTTTTATGAAATCTCAGTAAACAGCACGCATGTATTTATCCACAATTTAGGTACACCCTGTGTTCAACACGCTGCCGAAGTTAAACTAATTTATTTGGACTAGTTTTCCAACGAGAAACTATATAATGTGGACGTCACATACTAATGTGTTGTCGTATAGTCCACGTTGACATCCGTCCGGTCTACTTGCATAAGTTTACTCTTAACTATACTGCTGCAAATCATTTTGTTGCCTTACCGGAATAGGCAATGTTGCTCCTGTTAAAAATGACAAAATCATCTCTAGTGACGTTTCATGTTTTAAAATACAGCGGTGACTGAGCCCGAAAACAATGCAATAATCAAAAGATAAAGAGTCAAATTCAATATCCTTTTGACATGAAGACAATTGTACCGTAACAATTTTCTGCAGAGATATCGTGGTCCAGATTTGGATAATTCTTCATTGTATAACCGACGAATTTCACCTTGAAATACATTATCTTCCAAAATTATCTCTTGGGCTTCTTTCTCCTTGAATTAGTTTACTCTTGCCACACTTTCCATAAGCATTCCCCTTTGAAATACTTTGTGTTCCCAGTGCTCTCATAATCGATTTTGAGCTGAAACGCTTGGAAAAGCCCTGATGCAATCAAAACCTTCACTTGGGAATAATTTCTCCATGGTTATAAATGATCTTTCGGGTCAACCTCCTCTGTAGGAAAGTATTCATTTCACAAATGATTTTAACAATTTTAATGCCACGTTTCATGGATTAGGTTAATACGATTAATCAATGAAAGTTTTATAATTTTTGTTCCTACATTAAGTTAAAGAAAAAAGATCATGCGAGCGCAGCGAGAAAAGAAAATATTGCAAAAGCTGAAATACTATCTTCGTCATTATACCCGCTCCGTATTCAATTGCTAGTTTAAGATTTGCTGACCCGGAGAAGGGGCCCCCAAGGCTTGGGGGCCCTGGTCGCACCGACCAGCGCAAGCCATCGTCGGTGAGGCCCTGCACACAACAAAATGCACTTTCTCATTCTCAATTCTTTCATATCATAACACACAGCTTTTACTTACTTACTTACCGTCTGCCTGCAACCAACAACGAGTAGTGTACCATACGCGTATCGATTACATCAATATTCCATATCCTTTATACAAAGTTGGAATATGCAAATTAGGCAAATTCTTCGACACCTTTGGGTACCTCTCACACTGACACCAAGCAGTCCACAATAATAAATTTGGTATCAAATTAAAGGCACAGCTTCCCTAACGGAACCTACGTTCAAATTTTTTCAAAAATCCAACCGTGTCGTCAGTAATTCAAAAGAGAAAAACCGACTTTTTTTTACATAACCCTACACGTTGTATCTACATGCTACCTACACAGATACGTGCTCTGCTGAATATAATTTACGTAATCAAATAGCCAAGTTTCATTATTCAAATTCAAAAGGGGAAAATTCCAAAGGGGAAAATTCCAAAGGGGAAAATTCCAAAGGGGAAAATTCCAAAGGGGAAAATTCAAAAGGGGAAAATTCAAAAGGGGAAAATTCCAAAGGGGAAAATTCCAAAGGGGAAAATTCCAAAGGGGAAAATTCCAAAGGGGAAAATTCAAAAGGGGAAAATTCAAAAGGGGAAAATTCAAAAGGGGAAAATTCAAAAGGGGAAAATTCAAAAGGGGAAAATTCAAAAGGGGAAAATTCAAAAGGGGAAAATTCCAAAGGGGAAAATTCAAAAGGGGAAAATTCAAAAGGGGAAAATTCCAAAGGGGAAAATTCCAAAGGGGAAAATTCCAAAGGGGAAAATTCAAAAGGGGAAAATTCAAAAGGGGAAAATTCAAAAGGGGAAAATTCCAAAGGGAAAATTCCAAAGGGGAAAATTCAAAAGGGGAAAATTCCAAAGGGGAAAATTCCAAAGGGGAAAATTCAAAAGGGGAAAATTCAAAAGGGGAAAATTCAAAAGGGGAAAATTCAAAAGGGGAAAATTCAAAAGGGGAAAATTCAAAAGGGGAAAATTCAAAAGGGGAAAATTCAAAAGGGGAAAATTCAAAAGGGGAAAATTCCAAAGGGGAAAATTCAAAAGGGGAAAATTCCAAAGGGGAAAATTCCAAAGGGGAAAATTCCAAAGGGGAAAATTCAAAAGGGGAAAATTCAAAAGGGGAAAATTCAAAAGGGGAAAATTCAAAAGGGGAAAATTCAAAAGGGGAAAATTCAAAAGGGGAAAATTCAAAAGGGGAAAATTCAAAAGGGGAAAATTCAAAAGGGGAAAATTCCAAAGGGGAAAATTCAAAAGGGGAAAATTCAAAAGGGGAAAATTCCAAAGGGGAAAATTCCAAAGGGGAAAATTCCAAAGGGGAAAATTCAAAAGGGGAAAATTCAAAAGGGGAAAATTCAAAAGGGGAAAATTCCAAAGGGAAAATTCCAAAGGGGAAAATTCAAAAGGGGAAAATTCAAAAGGGGAAAATTCCAAAGGGGAAAATTCCAAAGGGGAAAATTCAAAAGGGGAAAATTCAAAAGGGGAAAATTCAAAAGGGGAAAATTCAAAAGGGGAAAATTCAAAAGGGGAAAATTCAAAAAGGGGAACAGGAGTGCTGATGTCATAATAAAGATAGTAATTATACTCTGAAGAACAGTGAGAACTGCCGGACAATCACGATTTCTATAACCTTAAATCTGTCTACCCGGAAGTACTTTAAAATTCATTAGATTATTGATAGAGTACTAACATAAGTTTCTAGAGCCCGTTGATTTCAACGGGCCTTCTCCGTCTAGTCCTTTATACAAAGTTGGAATATGCAAATTAGGCAAATTCTTCGACACCTTTGGGTCCCTCTCACACATACACCAAGCAGTCCACAACAATAAATTTGGTATCAAATTAAAGGCACAGCTTCCCTAACGGAACCTACGTTGAATTTTTTTCAAAAATCCAACCGTGTCGTCAGTAATTCGAAAGAGAAAAATAGACATTTTTACATAACTCTACACGTTGTATCTACATACTAACCTACATAGGTACGTGCTCTGCTGATTATAATTTACGTAATCAAATACAAGCCAAGTTTCATTATGTAGGTAATTAGTAGTTTGTTCTTTGTGTACTGGAAATGAATGCAAGCTGGAGGAAAAGCCGACCAAGTGGGAGGGAAAACCGTGCAAGTTGGAGGAAACCGCTGTTCCCCAGAGGGGAAGGTCGTGCCCCAGAGGGAAAAGTCGTGCCCCAGAGGGAAAAGTCGTGCCCCAGAGGGAAAAGTCGTGCCCCAGAGGGAAAAGTCGTGCCCCAGAGGGAAAAGTCGTGCCCCAGAGGGAAAAGTCGTGCCCCAGAGGGAAAAGTCGTGCCCCAGAGGGAAAAGTCGTGCCCCAGAGGGAAAAGTCGTGCCCCAGAGGGAAAAGTCGTGCCCCAGAGGGAAAAGTCGTGCCCCAGAGGGAAAAGTCGTGCCCCAGAGGGAAAAGTCGTGCCCCAGAGGGAAAAGTCGTGCCCCAGAGGGAAAAGTCGTGCCCCAGAGGGAAAAGTCGTGCCCCAGAGGGAAAAGTCGTGCCCCAGAGGGAAAAGTCGTGCCCCAGAGGGAAAAGTCGTGCCCCAGAGGGAAAAGTCGTGCCCCAGAGGGAAAAGTCGTGCCCCAGAGGGAAAAGTCGTGCCCCAGAGGGAAAAGTCGTGCCCCAGAGGGAAAAGTCGTGCCCCAGAGGGGAAAGTCGTCCTTACCGTAAATCTGTCTGTCAAGTTTCTAGAGCCCGTTGATTTCAACGGGTCTTCTACGTCTAGTTATCCATATAGCCATAAATGCCCCTTACCACACACAACACAACCACAAAACTATTCTTATGATATGCGATTGAAGTTTGATGAAAAATTTAATATAACAGCAGCATAGTATCGTATGCAGCGCAGCGTTAAATTATAAGGAAGAAGAATTCATATCATATAATTTTTTGCATTTGTGGTTTAGTTTGGCCGTTTATAACGAGAAGGTAAATACATCTACATAATGCGTGTATGTACACGTAACTACAATCATAAAATGCAAAATTTAGTTTGATTTCGCAATTCGCAAAGATAGAGACGGCCTTCATAATGTGCCATCAGAGAGATTCCCACTTGCTCGTTCAGGTGTGCTATTATGCAGAGTTGGAGTTTTGGAGTAGCTTGTGCACATATTAGAGAACAACCCTTTTTTACATAAAAGAGTAGAACTCATAGCATATATTTATTATCACGATGAGAAATTGAGATCGAGATTGCATAATAAGTGAATGATGACGATAAGTAGGAATTCGAGAAGTCTATAGAGCATTCCTGAACTCTGAAGAACAAGTTTGAATTACAGAATAGAGTTCGCCAGGCACGGAGGGGTGTTTTGGTACGTTGTAGTGTAAAAGTAAGGATGATGTTACCTCTGTACTGTTGTTGCAACATATTAAGAGGTACATACTATTAAAAAAGAACAAAGTAAGGAACGTTCAACCGATAGTATTGAATTTGAATGAGTGATGCCATTGATGTCTTACGTTAACATCTTATGTGTGTACATTTATTACAAACATTTCTTTCAATGTGTGTCCCAGCTATGAGATAATCGAGCTTTTGAAATCATATAACTTTTTAATTTTGGGCCACGGAAATTGCATAAGAGTTAATTTATAGTAAACTCCTCCATTCTTATAATGGTCTATTTTTGTCCCATCATGGACATCTCGTTTCCTCCGTTTAAATATACCCGAAAGTGGGGTAACCACTTGACTATGGAGGTTGACCCCTATGGACCATTTAAATTAAAGAAGATCTGTGGGCTCTATTTAGCTGAAGGCTGGAACATTATTCAAGCGAGTTATGCATGTGTTTAGAATAGAACAGTGAGGTAATATTCTGCAACCGCTTCTGTTGACTGAAATTTGAAAATGTTATGCAAGAGCCGCTACCCCAATTATTTTCTTTTTTAGAATGTATACTCCTTTGAAGCGTTACGTATTGAAAAATCAATGAATTTTTCATCAATCCGTTATTCGGTTCAGCTTTGTATTTTGGAATAATAAGATTTTAACTATGCCGTATTTTACTTTTACTTTCCAATTTTCTAGTTCTTTCCCATACATGATATTAACTGATTAAAAAATACATTAATTTAAATACTTTTATTTCAAGGATTGTGTTCGTGCTTTGTCACACAAGTCAGTTGGAAGATATGTAGCTGTGAAACAAAACTGATCATCCAAAAAGTATTTGATAACTTGTGCAACATTTTTTTTTGTTCCTCATTCCTCATCCTTGTTTTTCGCATACTTTCTTTCTTCTACTGCTTGTGTCTGTGTATGTACTTATCATGACTCGGGAAAAATACATAATATTATGCACAAAGATCAGGGCCTCACCGACGATGGCTTGCGCTGGTCGGTGCGACCAGGGCCCCCAAGCCTTGGGGGCCCCTTCTCCGGGTCAGCAAATCTTAAACTAGCAATTGAATACGGAGCGGGTATAATGACGAAGATAGTATTTCAGCTTTTGCAATATTTTCTTTTCTCGCTGCGCTCGCATGATCTTTTTTCTTTAACTTAATGTAGGAACAAAAATTATAAAACTTTCATTGATTAATCGTATTAACCTAATCCATGAAACGTGGCATTAAAATTGTTAAAATCATTTGTGAAATGAATACTTTCCTACAGAGGAGGTTGACCCGAAAGATCATTTATAACCATGGAGAAATTATTCCCAAGTGAAGGTTTTGATTGCATCAGGGCTTTTCCAAGCGTTTCAGCTCAAAATCGATTATGAGAGCACTGGGAACACAAAGTATTTCAAAGGGGAATGCTTATGGAAAGTGTGGCAAGAGTAAACTAATTCAAGGAGAAAGAAGCCCAAGAGATAATTTTGGAAGATAATGTATTTCAAGGTGAAATTCGTCGGTTATACAATGAAGAATTATCCAAATCTGGACCACGATATCTCTGCAGAAAATTGTTACGGTACAATTGTCTTCATGTCAAAAGGATATTGAATTTGACTCTTTATCTTTTGATTATTGCATTGTTTTCGGGCTCAGTCACCGCTGTATTTTAAAACATGAAACGTCACTAGAGATGATTTTGTCATTTTTAACAGGAGCAACATTGCCTATTCCGGTAAGGCAACAAAATGATTTGCAGCAGTATAGTTAAGAGTAAACTTATGCAAGTAGACCGGACGGATGTCAACGTGGACTATACGACAACACATTAGTATGTGACGTCCACATTATATAGTTTCTCGTTGGAAAACTAGTCCAAATAAATTAGTTTAACTTCGGCAGCGTGTTGAACACAGGGTGTACCTAAATTGTGGATAAATACATGCGTGCTGTTTACTGAGATTTCATAAAACATAACTATATTGAGGCTAGTAATCCCAAAATATTACGAAAATTAAAGGAAGGTTGCATAAAAACTGCGGCAAATAATTTACAGGTCGTTTCATTCCTGTTACACAGCAACTCAGCAAACCAAATTTTTGCATGTTCCTAGAGAGATAAATAAAAATTTAAATTTTAGCTAATTCATCGCCCTGCCAAAATGCTTGTTAGGAAACACTATGACTATTTTTGTTTCCTTGGTTGGAAAACGTTGTCCATGGGAATACCTAATAGTATACAGATGAAGCAGTGCAAATAAATGTGCAGTTCCATATCCCGTGCAAACAACAGTGCCGTTCCGGACAGAAAGTATCAAGGTAATAGTGAGATGGTGACGAAATTGGGCGGATGTTAAAGATTAGTGCTTAAACGTCCAACGTGTTATATTGAAATGTTTTGAAGTGAGACATTAAAGTCGGATAATTCCTAACCATTTTCAAGATAATGCTGGCCTTCTTCAGATAATATAATGTGAAAAAGCCATTCAAGTACCAATTGTTTCAGGAAAAAATATTCAGGCCGAAACATTTCTGAGAGTTGTAGTTTCACGGGGAAGGCAATTGGTAATTCATACTAAACAAAAATATTCCACGCAAAGACATTTCAAATGGAAGTTTGCCAAGGAAACTTGATCCAAGTGGAAAACACTTCAAGATGCGATAGTTTGCCGATATAGAGGGTTTCAAGTTAAAAGTAGGTCAAAGAGGAAATGTTTCAAACAAATTCCGAAGCATATTGCAGGCCAAATATCTTCTACCAGGCAAACTTCCATGGTAACTTATTTCCAGTAACGTGTTTCAAGATGAAAAGTTTTGAAAAAAATAGATCTTATCAGAAAATTTTCCGGTAACACAAAAGATCAGAATAAAATTATTTCAAGGATCAGTGTTTCATGCGGAGTTATTTAAGGAAATATGTGCTGAACCCAATATGTATCTTAAGTAAAGCGAGTGTGAAGGGAGAATCATTTCGCCTGGAAAATAGCTGGAACGAAAAATCATTCTTGAAGAGAAAATGCTTCATGCTTTATGAATATGTTTGAGGGGGAATACCTCCAGCTAAACCTTATCGGTAATAAGACACGACTAGATAGTAATAAATTTCCTGGGATAAGTAAATGCTTATCAGTATTTTAGTGGCGCAACTAATACGTATATTTTGGGTTATATGTGCTATATTTTACCTATCAGGTGTGTGTATTAATAAGAATAAATGTAACTTCACTATTAGATAGCATATTATTTGATCATGAGTGCAAGTCAATTAAGTGCAAACGGCATGTATCAAGAAGAATGCTTAGAGATGTAAACGCATTCATAAAATTGTACGAAATTCAAGACAAATTCAAGGGGCCCCAAATTCTGCATCCGGCCAGGGCCCCCAGGCGGCACGGTTAGGC